>CAMZMU010000052.1:77837381-78234072 GCA_947311845.1 Poa pratensis | reverse complement strand
CCTTAACAGAGTTTCACGAGACGGCGCTTCCCATGGAAGGGGCACTTGTGCTCTTGGAAAGATACTGTGCAGCTAGAACGCAATGCCTGCTCCATGATCCCTTGTCGATTGGCCTAAGATAAACACACATTTATCTTAAATTCTACCGAATCATAGCAAGAGAAATCTATATTCAACACAAGTATACTTGAAATGGACTGTATTTTTTTATTATCAAGATGGTATTCTCACAGTCAGGGCAGCTTCGGCAGCGCGAGAAAAGAGCAGGACCCGCACAATGACGGCACACACCCGGAGCAAGCTGCCCATTGCATCAATCCAGCATACTCGTCACACTTCAGGAATGAATCCGAGCCCATATAAAGATCAACTACTGAAACACAGAGATGAAAACTATGTGTTACACGCTAAGCCATACGTCACTGGAGGTCTCAGAGGTGAGATTGAGGTGCAAACCTGGCCGGCCGCATTTCTCCGAGCTCCGTGGCCGCACGAAGGCGCCGCCCCGCGCCCCTCTGCCGAGTTCCTCGTCCTCCCCCGATACGCTGCACGGCGCAGCCTCGGCTCGATATCGCCGCCCCCCAGCTCAGCTGCCCGCTCGCCTCGCTCCTGCGTGGGTGTCGCCGCCGGCTCGCCTGAGACAGGACGACGGGACCGGGACGGTGAGTCAAGGTTAGGAAACAAGTTGGGCTTTTATGGGCCACGTACCTGGTCGCGGACCGCGGAAGGCCCACTACTCACCGGCCGCAGCCCACACACACCTCACTCGTCGTCGTCCACTCCCACGCAGCAGATGAGCGCAGAAAATCCCCTTCTTCCCAGCTCTCCGTTGCTCCGACCGACTACCGATTCCGGCGGCACTGAGCCTTCCGTTCGCCGGCGCTGTGGAAGAAGCGACCAAGGCGCCTCCCACCTCCACTGTTGTGGCCCGAGTGGAGTGGAAGGCAGGAGATCCGACCAGTTCGATTCCCTTTTCTCGGTACGGAAGCCCTAACGTGCTCTGCTTGGGTTCCGTGAGCAGTTTCTCATTTGATTTGAGCTTATGTTTCTGCCATTGTGAGACACTCCAATCCAACTGCAGTATATTGTTAGCTGTGGATTTCGATTGGACTGTTTTAATAGCATCTCGCTGGTCCGACAAATTTTGCAGATTCTTCTGTTGCTTCATTTCAACGCGTGCACTACTACTGTTAAATTAGTTCGTTTGCGTTGCACATCACAATTGATGCCTGTTTTCTCAGGAACTTGATGCCGGTATCTGTGAAAATACTTCCAAGTACATTATCAGCAGCACATAATATTTAAGAGTGGAAATAAATTATTTATTAGCTGTAAATGTGCTGAGCATGCTTTTATTGACAGTGTCTCTACACAGATTGAGTTTTATGATAGTTATGGTATATTTTCAGGCTGAATTAATTATTTGGGATCAATGGAAGAGGAAGACTATAGCACCGAATCATCTAATGAAGAAGACGTGCAAGAAGATGGCGAGAAGGAAATAAGCCTTGCCGAGGGTGATGTCTTTAAGCCAGTTGATGTAGATCCAGAATGGGTACCAAAGTAGGAACGGTATTCGATTCGGAGGAAGACCTTTCAGTTCTATGTGGCGTATGGCTGTCGCTCTGGTTTTGGTATCACAAGGAGATCTAACAACACCTTTGATGGTTTCCGCTATCGCTCTACATTCATATGCTCCAAGGGAGGGCAGTCTAGGTTGAGGTCTGGTGTGACAAGACCTGCGAGGAGCGAGGCACAAAGACTGGCTGCAAGGCTAAGATGATTGTCAAGGATGCCCATTTTCAGAATCGCTGGGAAGTTATTGTTCTCGAGTTGGAGCATAACCATCCACTAGATCCTAGCTTGCTTAAATACAAGAAGCATTTAGAGAACTTTCCTTTCTCTCTAAACTCACCTCGTACTTCTGAGGCCCCACAGAGTTCCTCAGCTGCTGCACATTTTAGTACTGTTGGAGATAGTGGCATACCTTCATCTACTCAGATTGAAATCAGGACCAAGATAGACAGAAATAGGAAACTGAAGCTTGCTGAAGGAGATTTAGAGGCCCTAGTGAGTTTTTTCAATGACATGCAAGACCGAAACCATGTTTCGTTTACAACTTAGACATGAATGAGCAAGGACAGCTAAGGAATGTCTTTTGGGCTGACGCCAAATCAGTAGTTCTTACAATTACTTTGGTGATGTGGTTGCTATTAATATTACAAATTTCAGTGATCAGTATGATATACAGTTTGTGTCATTTGTGGGCACTAACAACCATGCTCAGCCAGTGTTACTAGGGTGTGGTTTGCTTGCTGGTAGATCTCTTGGAGCGTACGTGTGGCTTTTTGATACATGGTTAAAATGTATGAATGCTACACCACCACCTGCAATAATTACCAACTATTGTCACGATGTTGCAATAGCTGTAAAAAAGGTTTTCCCAATGCACGGCACCGCTTTTGCCTTTGGCACATCCTAAATGAGCTCCCTGAGAAGTTGGGTGGAATGGAAAAGAAGGATGAAATTATTTCTACTTTCAGCACATTGGCCTATAATTCAGTTACTATGCCTGATTTTGACAAAGAGTGGCAAGAAATGATGCAGCAATTTCATTTAGAGGGAAATGAATGGTTTTCCAAATTGTATGAGGCCAGGATGCAGTGGGCTCCTGTTTTTGTGAAGGACTCTTTTTGGGCGGGAATGTCCGTCACAGACAGAAATGACAGTGCAGCTGACTATTTTGATGGCTGGTTGACGTCGGGAACGTCTGTGAAAATGTTTGTTGAGCAGTATGAGGCAGCTGTTAGAACTAAGCTGGAAAAGGAATCCTACGAGGATTTACAGTCATCTCAAATGAGGCCATCTATGATGACCGGATTGCCTTTGGAGGAGCAAACTGCAAAGATTTACACAATGGAAATATTTCAGATGTTCTTGAATGAAATAGGGCATTCATTTCATTGCAATTATATGTAGTTGAACGGACTGATTCTGGAGCTACATACATAGTATCAGAGCATGTAAATGAAACAAAGAAGGTGGGCTACAAAGTTGCTTATGACAATGTCGAAGAGGACATATGGTGCCTCTGCCGATTGTTCCAGTTTAAAGGTATATTGTGCAGACATGCTCTCACTGTACTGAGGCAGGAGCTCATACCGACGATTCCACCAAAATACATCATTAATCGCTGGTGCAAGGATGTAAACAAACTTGTTCTTCCATGTCCCGGGCTGTCTCATCAGATACCAGGAATTGGGAAGTTATGATGATCTCTACAAAGTCGGCCACCAGTACTTTTCAGAAGTAGTGGAATTGGGTTCCATGAATTCAGAATCAAAAGAGTATGCTTTGTCAATCATGAGGGAGATCAGGGATAGAGTGATTTCTTATGAGAAGTCACTAAGAGATCAAAGGGTTGACAGTCAAGTTTCAACTGCCAATTTTGCATATAATCCGGTGAATGAGGATTTTACTGATGATGCATTGCCCATTTCTTTAAATACGAAGGGTTGGGATGTTATGCAAGGTCAGTCAAAACGTTCTCGGAAGAAGAAACTAGCGACGCCAACTGTTCTTGATACCTTGAAAAGGAAAACTAAAAGGGCCTATAACAAGAGGAGGAATGCCACTGCAAACAACCTAAACACAACAGTCACCGCAACTGACAGCGTAACTGACAGCATAGATGTATGTTTTGTTACTAGGTCCACACATTGACTAGCCATTTTGTTCCCATATATTTTTCTTGACAATTGACATTGAAATATTTTCCCCATTAGGTGCAGCAGAATCAAGTAAATGATGGGTGGCCATTAACATCGACCAGCGCACCTGATACCTTTCCTTATGGAGTAAGCTAAAATATACTCTTTCTGGTTTGCCTCTCTTTATTCCTAATGGGGTCAGTGGATTTCTCATATGGTAAAGCTCATGTTTTTGAAAATTATCTTTGCCTTGTAGGTGGAGACCATTTCATTCGATTTGACACAATACAACAATGCGCCGAGCTTCCATTGGCCTGAAAGCAGTAGCAGGTCTCAGCTTGAGTGAAAGGAGGCATCAGTTTTATCGTGCAGGCATTCTAGTAGCCCGTGTTCTAACAGGACCACAAGATGGCCTGAGTTCGTGGTGATCATTCAAGACTGACCTTGTTTTCTCTGCTACGGTTGGTGACTGCCCGAACAAAGGTGAAAAAAGCTCGAATTTGGCGGAAACAAGTAGAAGCTACTGACTTCTGAGTTCTGACCTAGGTCTAAGGTTGGCTAATATGCGTTGACTTGGCTGCCTCTGATTTTCACCTCTATGTAGTGGCCCAGCTGTACACACTCATTTCTATTTTTTCACGTTCTTAGATATTTGCTGCTCCCTTTTAGTCTGAATCATGTTAGGCTAGCTCAACTTGCACCTTGAATATCTGATGTTACCCTGTGTAGCGTTCATGGATGTGTATTGTAATGTATGATTTGTTTAATTAAATTCACTTATGTGAAGTTACTCAGGTGACGTTGAGCCGTAGACCTGCTCTGCCACCTAGGTCATTTATCAATCACGAAGCTCTTTTATTCAATAGATAGCTACTATTGTAGAAATAAAATCCCAAGTGCCTTTTGTTTCAGTGGTATAATGTAAGTTTCTTTGTTTCACTCGCAACTTCTTCAGTCATTCCGTCCTGATCAGTGATCACAGCATTGTTTCCTCTAGCATTGTAATGTAATGTGACTGCCGGCACAATACTTGAGTGGTCTCATATCTGTGAGCAGGAGCATGCATATTTTACAGTGTGTGCAGGTGTTAATTACCTGTGCTGGTGCAGTACATGCAGGCACGCAGCAGGAACCATGCCAATCTTCATGGCTCTCTTGATTAGAAGAAATCTCATAGAAATCTTGGAGGGTTTTGATCCTTAAGATTTTTTCCTATGTACGTCATTTCATTCATAAGATTAGATCATTAGGAAAATTATCATAAGATTGCATTGCACTATGTTTTGACGGGAAATTTCCATCGACTCAGACCTCATGTTACAGTTTGTTTGTTTTCCTGTGATTCAAACATTTCCTGACGAAAATTCCTGCGACATGACATTTAACCCTTCAATTAGTATGCTTGAAAATCCTTTGAATCAGAGAGACTCAAGGCTAGTACGGACATGACATTTAACCCTTCAATTAGTATGCTTGAAAATCCTTTGAATCAGAGAGACTCGATTTTAAAGGCTCATTTGGTGACGCCAAAACTTAGGAATATGAATAGAAAAGAAGAAACACTGAAGTGCATCATACCATCTTCGTCACTCGAGAGCATCTCTAGGGAAAGGACGGCACCGAGTAGTATATAGTACAAACAAGGCTTTGCCCTCTCTAGGAACAGCTGGCGTTGCTCCCTCGCCCCGCCGCTGACCAAATAAACTAGCCAGCTCCGGTGGCCGTGCCGGTGTCCTCGTCGTTGTCATCGCCGCGGCGAGATCTAGGCATGAACTGGAGCTGTCACATGCGCATGACCTATCTCGATTCTCTCGAACCAGAACCCAGGCAATGCCATCCATGCGTGGAATCATACCATCTTCGTCTCATTCCCTCTCTCTCTCTGATCACTTTGCATTCACTCTTTCGCCGTGGCACTGACGAGTTGGGAAGTGAAATGGAGAAGTTCAGAAAATAAAATACAAATTGACGGTGTTGCAGAGGTGCATAGGAGGATGCAAATTAATATTTTCAGCATCCTCTCTCTAGATATTGCAGCGACCACTTAACCGCGTCTGGTTATCACTCCAACATACGGTACCAGACTATACATAAATTGTGTCTGAAGCAAGCTGCCATGACCATGATGCTTCACTGCATCCTCACTGGTTCCAGCGGCACGGCTTTGATCTGCGTGCAGCCGTTGACTGCTCATCGAGTAGAGAGGTGGTCTGAATTGATTTTCTTACAGTACATATCTTTGCACGATTCACTGGATTTTCCTTTTTTGCATTATTAAGCTGAAAGAATTCCAGGAACAAAATTTGCACAGTGTTGATGAAAGGCCTTAAATCATTTCAGAGGAATTTTAAAGGCTCATTTGGTGACGCCAAAACTTAGGAATATGAATAGAAAAGAAGAAACACTGAAGTGCCACGTCTCTCGAATTTTATGAAGCGAAAGCAATATGAAGTTGCATCGAAACGTTTTTATGAACAAAGAAAATGGAAAGCAATATATAACATTAGGTTTTATGCGTAGCGTCGTAGAAATTTAAAAGGTAGGGATAGGACAAAATGCAGGAACTACAATGTCATATGTCCTGAATTAGGAACCAAAACCATTTGTGAACTTTCAAAGTGTCATTTAGATGCCAAAAATACAAAGAGATGAATACATGAGGCAAAACCTCATATTTATTTATTTTCCAAAATTTCTACAAATTGTCCATTCCATAGAATTTATAATTTTCAAAGGAATCCAAGATTCCTATCACTTTTCCGATTAATGGCATTGAAAACATATTCTCAAAATTCCTACGTTCTTTCAATGTTCCAAACAGGGTCCTCAAAGTTTTTACTTATTCATATAATTTCCTAGAGTTTTGGATGATCCGAGTCCCTATAAAAAATTTGTGGAGGTATTTTGATTAATGGTACTGAAATCCTTGATAATATATCCTGTAGATACCATCGCACTCCGTTTTTAAGGGAAAATTGTATCTACTTTAACTTCTTATTGTAATTTCTTTCATTTTTCTATGGTGTGAAAAAACTATTTGATGCCAATCCATGTTGTTTTCTAGTTCTTAGATATAAATAGCACACTGAATTCAAATTCTGCATTTTTCCTATTGTTTTGTTTTAGGAATCCATGGCTAGAAGAGGCCATGATTAGCGCCTCTTTGATTTATAGAAATTTCTCATGACTTAAGATTGAAATTCTTAGAACTCTTCCAAAGTGGTGTGAGCTTGATTTCTAGCACTAACTCGCAGAGGAATTTTCCTATGAACTCTTTTCACTACATTTTGAAGTTTGAGTGTCGAGTCAAAATTGAGGGTCTTTTCTACTTTTTATCTATGGTGCAATCAACCAAACACGAGAATTATACTGTAAATTAGTTGTCGTTCTTTGTCTAATGTAACAAGAGTACAAGAACGAATACACGAGTATGCAGAAAAATTGTCTGGTTGTGCAAATTGGTAGGAATTGACTTATCGATAATAGAAGAGGTGAAACAAAAGAAATGTCATGTTGGATTGTTGAAAGAAAATGAAAACATTTGAGAAATGCTTGAATCTCTTCGAGAAGTGAAGGGTACAAAGAGCCCTTCTTGGTGGTGATGCCAAATTTGGGTTGGCGATGGTCGAGTGTGTGTAGGAGAGATCATGTGAGGAGCTAAAGTAAGATGAGCGGGAGGGAGAGACAAAAAGAGAATGACAAGCAAAAGAAGAGGGTGAGGGGCGAAGAAATGTAAACGGGAGGTGAAATATCGAAAATGATTAGTTGGCCGAACAAGCTTGATGAAGATTTGATGAGGTGGCAGCGGCGTGATCAAAGAGGTAACAAACATGTTATGAGTGTGATGGCCTTGGAGGAAGTCTTTATCAATGTGTTACAATGCCTCTACGGAGTGTCGCCGGAGGCAATGATGTTGGATGATGTGTGAGTAATGGGAAGTGCTGAGCTGGATGAGAGCCAATGAGATGGAAGGAGAGAGATAATAAGGGGGTGCTGACCAAAGTATTTTTTGTTGCCACTCAGTTAAGGTGCTAGTCAGATTTCTTTTGTTTCCAACTGTTGAAAAAAACTCTCTTAATTGTCTACCCGATTCCATTTTGACTTGATCTTTAAAACCAATTCTCCTTCTGATTTTCGTGGATTGTTGTCACCGGCTTAACATGAGATTGTAAGATAGATTATAACCACTTGATCACAAAGGTAATAGTCGTCTTGGTTAGGAGTTTAATTAGTAAACGTCCCAGCTAGTGCCACCTATGTAAGATTTGCATGGTGGTACTTATGGTCTCGTGGGAACTGTTCAGCAACGTTAACAAATTATTTTGAATTTTAGGATTTGCATTTCTTAGGGTAAGTTCCCAATTTAATTCTCCTATACAAATTTGTTCATGGGGAAACTTCATACAGTACGGCCTCCTTTGAAACATAGGATAGGAAATCCTAGGATATTCAAAGGAATGAAATGTCATGCCCATTGAAATCCTATGGATACAAGAGTTCTCAAAAAAAGAGGTCGGAGCTCATGCTCCATTTCCTGTGAAAATACACGTACTAGTTCCTATAGGATTGCTTCCTACAGGATGTAATCCCATGCATCAAACGTGCTTGGAAGGAAAAAATCCAAAGGAAGTGAATCCTGTAGAAATCCCGAGGGTATCCTTTGAATCAAAGGGGACCTACATGATTCGAACCCTATGGAAGTAATAAAAGAAATTTGTACAACAACCACTGCAGGGCCGATGTACGCCCACGGGTTAAAATACTGGTCAGGTTTTTTACTCCAAACTTTGCAGTGAGATTCAAACTCGAAAACCACCAAACAAAACCCGTCTTGACGTCTTCCCCATTTTCCCTTCTCACTCAATAGCTCGGCGGCCACTTCACTCCACTCGACTCATCTCCAAAATGGGGACGCTGCTCCCATGTCACCCTGCCCTTACCTTCTTCCTCCTCGCCGCCGCCGCCATCGCCGGCGGACGATGCGCGCCGGTGTACGGGCCGGACTACCTGGTGGACGGGAACCAGCTGGTGGACATGCAGTACCACATGGGCCCCGTCGTGTCGGGGTCGCCGACCAACCTGTTCCTCATCTGGTACGGCCGCTGGGAGGCCCCCGCGCAGGCCGTGCTCCGCGACTTCCTCGCCTCCCTCTCCGCGCCGGCGCCGTTCCCCGCCGTCTCCGACTGGTGGTCCCGCACGGCGCGGCTGTACACGGACCAGACCGGCGCCAACGTCACCGCCACGTTCGCCGTCGCCGGGAGCACTCCGACGCCGGCTACTCCCACGGCGCCTCCCTGCGGCGGATCGACATGCAGTCCATCATCCGCACCGCCGTCGTCGCGTACCCGGACCCGCTGCAGCTCGACCCCTACAACGGCATCTACCTGGTGCTCTCCTCGCCGGACGTCCAGGTGGAGGAGTTCTGCCGCGCCATGTGCGGCTTCCACTACTTCACCTTCCCGTCCGTGGTCGGGGTCACCGTGCCGTACGCGTGGGTCGGGAACAGCGTCTCGCAGTGCCCCGGGAGGTGCGCATACCCGTTCGCCACGCCCGCGCCGGGATTCGGCGGAAGCGGCGGCGGGCAGGGGACGGTGCTGCAGCCGCCGAACGGCGACGCCGGGGTGGACGGGATGGTGATCGTGCTGGGGCACGAGCTGGCGGAGCTGGCCACCAACCCGCTGGTGAACGCGTGGTACGCCGGGGACACGCCGACGGCGCCCACGGAGGTCGCCGACCTCTGCGTCGGCGTGTACGGCGACGGCGGCGGGACCGGCGGGTTCGTCGGGAAGGTGTCCCGTGCCGCTGACGGCAGATCGTACAACGTCAACGGCGTCAACGGCCGGCGATTCTTTGTGCAGTGGCTCTGGAACCCCGTCCTCGGCGCGTGCTACGGGCCCAACTCCAGCAACTGACGCCGCTCTTTTTTTCCCCCGGATCCGTGACTTCCCACAGCTCTGATGCCATTGCGCTCGATGGCATTGGAGAGGCAGCAATGGCGATGCCATGGATAGATGGGTACGGTAAATTGGTATGACATGATACAGACCTCGATGCCTGAAACATCATTCAGACTCGATCTGTTTTTTCTCTTGAATCCGTAAGAAGCCTATGGATTTTGTTCGATCTGTAACGTAACGTAAGAAGGAGAATGTGCAATTTTTGGCAGGAAGAGGAACAAATTAGTCTGCTTGTAATGTATTTTGAGCATAAAGTATGATCGATTTGATGGAGTAATGTACTGACGGAACGTACATTTCGTTTTCAAGTTTATACATTCTCCGTTCATCATGCACACTTACCAAGTGCTTCTTGCTTTTGACAGTGTTCTCTGTATCCTGGTCTCCTTGTCTCGGTTTCCGGTGAACTTTTAAGATAGGCGCTTCAGCGCATGGTGGTGACTCTTCTCTGTTGGTGTTTTCAATAATTTTCTCTTGGCAGTCTCTCCCCTTACGTTTTTGTTACTGTTCTACATCGAACAGTAAATTATCTGCAATTACACAATCTGCGCTGGAGCTGGTATTGTTTCTCTTTTGTTGTTGAAGTATTCCTAGTTTTGAAGCACAGCGACCCCGGCCTGGCACTGTTGCTCTGTTTGTAGATGGGAGAATCTTTGTGAGTGTTGATACTTCGGTTGTTCTGCATCTGCAGCCTGCAGCCTGCAGGAAAATAAATGAAGAATATCCTGTGGGTGTTAAACTGTATGAGTTAATACGTATAGTAGTTCTTTGCGCGCCTACCGCAAGAAAGCACGAGATCAATCATGTCCAACATTTATGCTATTTTCAAGCTTGTTTGTTGCTCAAAGTGGTCTTATTTCATCATGTAAACTAGCCTGTGGATCTGCTGACAGAGTAGCTAGCTAAAAGTTTAACTTGGGCATGTCAGCATCAGTCTAAAGGCCTCTTTAGTTGAAAAAAATCTTAGAAATTTTTCCTGTGCTGCAACCATGTAACTTTAGCATGGTCTGTATTTTCCTATGGTGCAACCTTATAACTTTCTGTTACATATTTCCTATGTCCTTCACTCCTTCAGAACATCATATTGTGTTTTTCCTATGGTGTAACAAAGCAACATCTTCTTACACTTTACTGTGTTTTCAATTATTGTAACTTTCTGTGTGCCATGATATACAACAACAACAACAACAACAACAACAACAAAACCTTTTTTTCCCAAACAAATTGGGGTAGGCTAGAGTTGAAACACATAAGATCTCGAAACCAGGTCATGGTTCTGGCACATGGATAGCTAACTTCCACGCAGCCCTATCCATGGCTAGTTCTTTAGTGATATTCCAATCCTTCAGATCTCTCTTAACAGACTCCTCACATGTCAAGTTTGGCCTACCACGACCCCTCTTACCATTCTCATCCCGCTTTATCCGTCCGGTATGCAATGGCGCTTCCGGAGGCCTACGTTCTATATGACCAAACCATCTTAGACGGTGTTGGACAACCTTCTCTTCAATTGATGCTACCCCAACTCTCTCACGTATATCATCATTCCTAACCTGGTCCTTTCTTGTGTGGCCACATATCCATCTCAACATGCGCATCTCCGCTACACCTAACTGTTGGATATTCTGTGTGCCATGATATCTGATTCCTAAATTATCTTATTACCAATACCGGGTTGTTAGAATGCCACAATGATCCCAAAAAAGATCAGCCAAAGCTGCATGTTACTATGGTAACTTCGCCATTTGTTATACAAAACCATCCAAAGTCGGCATCAAACAAAGAAATAGGAAATGTAAATGTGTGCATCTTATTATACATAGGCTGGGTGTAAAACTTTTTGTATTGTCTCGATTTATTCAGTAATAAAGTGACTTTTATCGTTTTGTTTTTGTAAAAAACATACTCAAGACCCCACATTTTAATTGTTCTTGCACACGCACTAGTTATTTCCCTGTATTATAAATTTATAATAGGGATTTGTTGTTCTAAAGAATCCCTTGCAACCATATGCCATACCTTGTACGTATACATTATACTGAATACACATATATTTACTTACGGAAACCATGTTTAGAAGTATTAGAAAGACTGAAGTGCATCATAGGTCTGTAAATTATGACGCACTTCACTCTTAAAAGCTCTGGTATACGTATTAGAAAGCTGATGGTCCGTAAATATGGTTCACTCTTTCTAATACTACTAAATATGTTTAGAAGTATTAGAAAGAGTGAAGTGCATCATGGGTTCGTAAACATGTATATGACAAAAAGTGAAGTAATTTTTTTAGTAAAGCGCATGAAGCTCAAGTTCTAATAGCAATTTTTTCCCCATGACTCACTGTTTGGACTTAAATGGCGATCTTAAAGTTCTAGAACCTATACGAGATACTCTGAGATAGTTCAGGGACTATGATATGCACTTCACTATGAAAATTTATGTATATTAGAAAGGCGATGGTCCCGAAGATATGGAAAGTTTAAAGTTAAAACTCATATCAATTTGGGAGGTAAGAACAAAACAAATGCGTGAATAGTGATGGTGTGATGTTTTCACTATTTATTACTCAATTTGCTTATTTCAAGCCTTCTAAATGCATATTGTTTTGAACTTGATATTTTACACGCTAGTGAAAGATCGGTTCTCTAACTTTTTTTGTATATATTTTGAGATACCTCAAAACATAATATTCACTTGGTTCTAACCTGTTTCAACCGTACATCTTCTCAACCAATATTTGAGGTACGACAAACACAGATTTTACATTGAAAAGGTTACTCATGATATTTCTATCAAAGATAATCGCAAACCTGTAGATCACAATATTCTAAAGAAGAGAATCGTAAACTATTGGTGCGCTACACAGATTCATGTAGGATCGTTGCGTTTCAATCCAACTGTCAAAATTTTGACTGAAGTACTCATGTGTGAAAGGACATTTCCTAAACCCTTGTGTTTTGTGTGTTAGGCAACAACACTAGTGATATTTTAATATGTTAACTAAGTGGTGCAGGTTTTAGGTGATTAAAACATCTTTGCATCAAATCCAAAAAGTGAGTTGAAAAGAGCAAAAGTGTCCTGCATTTATTCGGATTATCCGATGCAAGCTGGGTCGGATTATCCGATCCTCAAGCCAAGCTCAGATTTCGGCTAAGGACTCGAAGCAAAAGTGTCCTGCATTTATTCAGATTATCCGAGTCAAGCTGGGTCGGATTATCCGAGCTATCAAAGGAAGCTCAAATTTCGGCCAAGGACTTCGAGCAAATTCGTCTTGCATATACTCGGAATATCCGGTACAAGTTGGCTCGGATTATCCGGTCTGTCGGATAATCCGATGCTGACTTTGCTCGGAATATCCGAGTGTTCTGTCTCCAACGGGCAGATTTGATGGGGTGCTATATAAGGGCCTTCTCCTACCTTGAGAAGGGCACCACAACCACAAATATCTTCCCCACCATTGTTGCAAGCTTCAAGCTAGTAGATCTCTCTCCCTACCCACTCAAACACCTTGTCCTTCTAGGATTTAGGAGAGTTGACCTAGATCTACACTTCCACCAAAGCGATTTGATTTCCATATCCATTCCTTAGAGGAACTTGTGAATCTTGGGTTCATTGGAACCCTAGACGGTCGTTGGTCGTTCTTGTGGCTTTGGAAGCCGCGGGGACTAGCCGGGAGCCTCCAATTGAGTTGTGGAGACGTGCCCCGGCCTTGTGATTCTTGTGGCTTTGGGAGCCGCGGGAATTTGGTGAGAGCCTCCAATTCGGTTGTGGAGTGTGCCTCATCCTTGTAAAGGTTTGTTGCCGACCTCGAGGGCATCATATAGTGGCTCGTGGAACTCCTCATTGGAGGATAACACGAGGGAGATACGGTGTGCCATATCACGGCTATTCGGGGATCACTTGTGACCCCGCACCGCTCCAACGAAGACGTAGCTTCCATTGGGAAGTGAACTTCGGGAATCATCTCCGTGTCACCGTGTGCTTATCCTTTTTATATATACCTTTACTTGTATTGCTAGCTTACCTTGTTTAGTATATCTTGTTAGCTAGCTTTTGCTCATCATATAGGATTGTTCACCTAGTTGCATATCTAGAGAACTTATATTTGAGCAATTCCTAACTTGTTGAAAAGAAAATTAAAATTGGTAGTTGCCTATTCACCCCCCCCCCTCTAGTCAACCTACTCGATCCTTTCAATTGGTATCAGAGCAAGGTCTCTTTATTAAGGGCTTAATCGCCTAAAGAGGAGGATGGCTAGTGCGGAGGAGTACAACGTGCTAAAGATGAGGAGTTAAAACTTGCTAAGGAACAAGAAAAACTTGATAGAGAACAACTTAACAAAGAACTAATGAAGCGGGAATAATCCCTCCCGAGGGTGATGCCCCAATCACCATGAAGTCCATGATTGAACTCTTTGGGTTCATGAAAGGCAAAATGGTGGATGAGGTGTATACTCGGGTATCTAATCAAAATGGCTCCTCATCAACCGCTAGCCCTATTAAGGGAGCTAGTGACAAGGATAAAAATGATAAACCTATGAGAAGCCTTCTCTTAACTTTGCTCCACCTAGCTCTTATCTCACTCAAGTTGCACCCACTCAACCTCATATAACCAACCTTGGTAGACCCCCTCCTAAGCTTGATAATACTCGTTATTTCACTTGGAAGAAATCTATGGAGTCTTATTTTCGCAGCTCATCGGTGCATCTTTGGAGGGTGGTTCTACATGGTTTCAACCCGTTGATCCCAACAACTTGACCAAGCAAGAAGAGATTGATGAGCAACTTGATGCAAATGCCAAGTACATTCTTGAGAGTGCTATGACCGCAAATGATGAAGATCATGTGCGGAATCTCAAAACTTGCAATGAGGCTTGGCTCTATCTTGAAACCGTGTATGAAGGAAATGAGGGCATTCAACGCTCCAATGCGGCCGTCCTTCAACATCAAGTTGACAACTTCATCATGCTAGAGAAGAGACTCCGACCGACTTTACCGAAGACTCTACAAGCTTGTGGTGACATGTAGGGAAAATGGAAAGAAGGATATGGATGATGAATGGGTCAAGGCCAAGTTCCTTCAAGCAATTATGCCATATAGTGAAACTATGGTGATGAACCTCATGCAAGAGCGGATTACACAACAATGACTCCCAATGACATCTTGGCTCAATTTGTCACCTATGATACATTGAAGTCCACATCCAAGTCTTTCAACCAATCCGTGGCCAAAGACTCTTGCTTTGAAGGCCTGTGGTAGACATCCAAGATATGAAGAAAGCCGGTCTTGAAGGTGAAGAAGACTTGGAGGGTGAGCTCAATGAAGTTCTTGCACTTGCCGCCACCCGGTTTTGGAACAAGAAGAACAAGAGCAACCCTCTCCACCAATAAAAAGAATGTGCTTCAATTGTGGAAAGGACATCATCTTGTGAAGGATTGCCCTATGAAAGAAGAGAGGATAATGGTGGTCAACTCATTCTAAAGAAGAACAAGTACCACCCCAAGCCTACCTTCATCAAGAGATCACCTCAAAAGGCTTTGTGGCATCCCATCAAGAGGATACGAGTCCGGAGGTGAGGAGGATAAAGAACAAGTGAAGAAGTAGGAATGGCGGCTCTTGCAATGGGCACCCTTCCTCCATCATTGGCCAACCTCTTCTCATCTCCAAACGACGACAAGATCTCCAAGCCTATGTGCCTCATGGCCAAGGAAACAAAGGTGAATTCCCCACCAAAAATTACTATCTCCTCTAACCCATCACTATTGGATTGTGTTGAGGATGTAGGGAAAATTGAAGAAGAGGATAAAATTTCTATCTTTTAGCAAGCTCCAAGGTCCAACCAAGAAAATGGTTGAGGCCCTCATGTATCAATATGGAGAAGCCAAGAACCTTCTTGAGAGAAGGATGTTAGGATTTGTGAGCTCGAAGGGCATGCATGTGATCATGCCGACAAAATTGGTGAGCTAGAAGATCAACTTGTTGAGGAACAATTGTTCCGTGAGCAACTTGAGGAGACACAAGCCATGGATCTTTCCAAGGCAAAAGAAACTCGTGAAACCTCTATTCAAATTGCTATTGATCTAAAAAGTAAAAATGAGGAACTTGTAGAGAGTCATAACAAACTCTTTGAGGGTTTTGAGCAACTTAGGGAAACCCACAAGGTGACCTCAAGTGAGCTCACTACACTCAAGGAGTCATATGCCAAACTACAAGCTCAATTTATCTATGCTAGCTTCACCACTTCTCATAATGATAAAGATGCAAATGCTTGTACCACTAACCCTTTATGTGTCAAGGCATCTCTTATTGAGGAAACACTAGGTTGAAGGCCCAACTTGAGAAGGGCCTAGCCACTTGTATCCAAGGGGAAAAGAACCTCAATGATCTTTTGAGCAATCAAAAGGGAGTGGTTGGCAAAGAAGGAATTGGGTTCACACCCAACTCTAAGAAGGTCAACAAGAAGAAGAAGCTACTCCCCTTCCAAAGATATTGTTTTTGTGAAGGAGGGGGAGTTGCCAAAGCAAATGACAACTCTATTGGGAGTGGTAATGTCACTAGGGGCAATGCCACTCACAATAACTTTGCGGGAAAATACAACCCTCATATGTTCTTTTGAAATCTACAAATGGTTGTGTTTTTGCTAAATATGTTGGCACTTCATATGGAGATGATTATCACTATGCTATTTGGGTTCCAAAGACCCTTGTGACTAACAAAAGAGGACCCATTCCAAAATGGGTACCTAAATCAAAGACTTGATTTATTGTAGGGTTTCTCTTCCGGTGGATCTTCATGGCTCATTGATAGTGGATGCTCATCCCATATGACCGGAAGCAAAGAACTAGTAAAGGACTTATTGAAACAACTACTCTCATTCTCTCATGTCACCGTTGGCAACAATGCAAGACTCAAGGTAGTGGGAGTTGGTAAGGTGGTGATCACTCCGGAGTTATCCATTGAGAAGGTCCTCCTTGTTGAATCCTTTCATACAATTTACTTTCCGTTGGTCAATTATGCAATGCCGGTTACACCGTTATTTTTAATAAATACCACGTGACCATCCTTTTCACTCAAACACTCAATGTCGCCTTTGTTGGATTTCGTGAAAACGGTTTGTATGTGGTTGATTTCTCGAAAGAGACCACTCAAATCGCTACATGTTAATGGCTAAAGGCGACAAGGGGTGGCTTTGGCATCGCCGACTTGGCCATGTCGGTATGAGAAATTTACAAACTCTTGTAAAGGGTGGACACGTGGTAGGACTAACCGATGTTAATTTTTCCAAAGATCGTCCTTGTAGTGCTTGCATAGCCGGAAAGATGCATGAAAAGAATCACCCAAGAAGACCATTATCTCCACTAAGAGGCCTTTGGAGCTCCTTCATATGGATCTTTTGGGCCTCCCACATATGATAGTCTTGGTGGCAAGAAATATTGTTTGGTGATTGTGGATGATTATTCAAGATATTGTTGGACTTTCTACATCAAGAAGAAGAGTGAAACTCAAAAGATATTCATTGACTTTGCAACCCTAGTTCAACGCAATATGACTCCAAGATTTTGGCAATAGAAGTGACAATGGTACGGAGTTCAAGAATTACACTATGGATGATTTCCTAAGTGGGGAGGGCATTCAACACCAATATTCCGCTGCATATACTCCCCAACAAAATGGTGTCGCCGAAAGGAAGAACCGCACTCTTATTGATATGGCAAGAACTATGATGGCCGAATTTCATTCCCCATATAACTTTTGGGCCGAAGCCATCAACACCGCTTGCACTATTCAAACCGGCTCTTCTTTCGTCCTCTCATGCAAAAGACACCATATGAACTCCTTACGGTAAAAAGCCAAATGTCTCTTACTTTCGAGTCTTTGGTTGCAAATGCCATGTTTACATTAAAGGTTGCAAAATTGCTAAATTTGAATCTAGATCTTTTGATGGTATTCTTGTTGGATATGCCGCAAACTCTCATACTTATAGGGTCTACAACATATCCACCGGGTGTGTTGAAGAATCTATGAATGTGGAGTTTGACGAGGATAATGGTCCCAAGCGGGCATATTGATCATGATGATGTAGGTGATGAAGCCATCTCAAGCCATAAGAACTATGGGCATTGGTGAACTATTCCTATGAAGAACCATTGTTACTCAAGAAGAAGGAACAAGTTCCACCCAAGTTGAGCCATCTACCTCAACAAGTGATCAACAAGCTATCATGATCAAGAACAAGAACATGAAGATCAAGAAAATGGTCAAGACCCACCCAACTCTAGTGGTGAACAAGAAATGAACCCACACTCCAAGAACTCCACTTAGGGTTGACCATGAGCAAGATGAAGGCAATGATGAAGATATTTGTGTTGGTGAAACTATTGGTCAAGCCATGGAACGTGGTCATCCGGCGTGCATCAAATTGGATTATCAACAACACTTCAAAGAAAATATCCTTGGGAGTATCCGTAGAGGTGTGTCCACTCGCAATCAATTAGCTAACTTTTGTGGTCATGTCTCTTGCTTGTCTAGCTTAGAACCTCTCAAGGTATATGATGCTCTTGAAGACATGGATTGGGTTGCGGCTATGCATGAAGAGTTGAACAACTTCGAGCGCAACAAAGTGTGGTCATTAGTGGAAAGACCCAATGACTCCTCCCATAATGTCATTGGAACCAAGTGGATATTCAAGAACAAGCAAGACTCAAATGGTCAAGTCATCCGCAACAAAGCAAGATTGGTTGCACAAGGCTACACCCAAATCGAAGGAGTCGACTACGGTGAAACCTATGCCCCCGTTGCTAGACTTGAATCCATTCGCTTACTTATTGCCTATGCATCTACTCATAAAATTACTTTATATCAAATGGATGTTAAAAGTGCTTTTCTAAATGGTCCACTAAATGAACAAGTATATGTGAAACAACCTCCGGGTTTTGAAGACCCCAATTTCCTAACCATGTCTACTTACTACATAAGGCTCTTTATGGGCTCAAGCAAGCTCCACGTGCTTGGTATGATCATCTCAAGGAGTTCTTAGTAGACCGTGGCTTTGCAATTGGGGTAATAGATCCCACCCTTTTCACAAAAAAATAAATGGAGAATTTTTCGTATGCCAAATATATGTTGATGATATTATCTTTGGTTCCACTAACCATGAATTTAGTGATCAATTCTCCAAGCTAATGACCAAGGAATTTGAGATGTCCATGATGGGAAATTGAATTATTTTCTTGGCTTTGAAATCCATCAATTCGAGAAGGAACATTCTTATGTCAAGCCAAGTACATTAAGGACATGCTCAAGAAATTTGATATGAACAATGCCAAGCCATATAAGTTTCCTATGGACTCCAAGCGGATCTTCACTTAGATCCGGATGGTAAGGAAGTTGATCAAAAGCTTTATCGTTCTATGATTGGATCTTTGCTTTACCTTTGTGCATCTAGACCGGATATTATGTTTAGTGTGGGTATGTGTGCAAGATTCCAATCAAGTCCTAGGGAAAGTCATGAAACCGCGGTCAAAAGGATTCTAAGATATTTGTTGGATACTCCCAACTATGGTCTTTGGTATCCCCATGGTACAAGCTTTGATCTTGTTGGTTATTCGGATGCGGATTGGGCGGGTTGCAAAATGGATAGAAAATCAACTTCGGGTACATGCCAATTCCTTGGTAGGTCCCTTGTGAGTTGGTCTTCCAAGAAGCAAAATTGTGTGGCCTCGTCATCCACCGAAGCCGAATACATCGCCGCCGGTAGTTGTTGTGCACAATTATTATGGATGAGGCAAACTTTAAAGGATTATGGTGTCATTTGTGACAAAGTGCCTCTTTTATGTGACAATGAAAGTGCTATCAAAATTGCACACAACCCGGTTCTTCATGGCAAGACCAAGCACATTGAGATTCGGTATCATTTTATTCGAGATCATGTTGAGAAGGGTGATATTGCAATCAATATGTCAACACCAAGCATCAACTCGCCGATATGTTCACGAAGCCTCTTGGTGAAGCAAGATTCAAGGAGTTGAGAGGAGAACTAAATGTGGTGGACATATCCAATTGGATTTAGTGGATTTCTTGCATACCTACCCATATTAGACGATACTTATTTGGTTTAGATGTAGGCATGGACATAGGGGGAGTGCGGTCCTAATACATTGGACTATCCCTCCCCCCATTATGCCGATAGTAAAACTCATTTTGTCTCTATATTTTCATTTTGATGAATTTGAGCTTAAATGACGAGTAGTGGCCGTGAACCCAAGATACATCTTCGCGGTGTCACACCACAAACTCATACATGGTGGCATAGGCCACCGCCTTCTTCTTTACGAAGAATTGGTTCTTTTGGATCTTAATTGAAAATCTTTTTGAAGTCTTTGACCTTTCTATTGGTTTTATGGAAAACACACTCAACTTGGCTTTTTCCTTGCTCGATTCTTGCAAGCTTGAGTGTGAAGTACCAACATCAGTTTGACAATCTTATCCCAAGCCTATCTTACCTAAAAACATTCTATCTAATGCACACAAGTCTTGCTCTAAAAATCTGGGAGATTGGGTTCAGCTGGCAAAAATCTGTAATTTCTCGGAATATCCGACCCTGACAGAACTGGATTATCCGACCAGTCGGATTATCCGACTCTGGCAGGATCGGAATATCCGATTGAGCGGTCAAACGTTTTTTTAAAATAAGAGAGGTCGGGGTGAAGGGCTCACTCACCCCTTCTTCCACCCCCGACTCTTTCTCTCCTGTGCGCCGCCGCCTGCCGTCCCCGCGCCGCCCCGGCGACTCCGGCCGTCCCCAGCTCCGGCATTTGGCCGGATCTGGTGCTCCTCCTCCCCGGGAACCTCTCCCTCCAAGCACTTTCCTCAATGGATGAGGGTAACTTCTTATTTCTCAAACCCTAGGTGTTCTTCATCTAGTTCTTATAAAAGAAGTTATTTTTGTTGTTTCCTTCGAGGGTAGTGGTTCCCATTGATGCTTAGTACACTAGGCTAGCCCCCTTTTGTCGATCTACTGCTAGACCTTGGATTAGACTCGATTTGCTGCTGAAATCGCCATATCGGATATTCTGAGTCACTATGTACCGGATATTCCGACCCGTCGGATTATCCGGTACAGGTCTGAATCGGATTATCCGAGTTTTTTTAGCACACTATGATTTTTCCAGGTCTGAGTAGTTTCAACTTAGGGATGCTCTCCTATTGTACCTTGTGTCATTCCTTGCTCTGAGACTTGTGTGTACTTATCTATGCTGCCTATCTATCACATTATCTCACAGGTGGTTCGAGTAGTCCTCCAAAAAGTATCTGAAAGTTGCCTGCCGAAGCATCTGGAAAGTTGCCTACCAAGACAGCATCTGGGAAGAGAGTGTCTGTTAGAACTGAAAAGAAGGGCAAGGAAACTCGCCCCAACTACTTGACCATGCCAGGTCCTCAGTATGCCCAAGTTCGTCAGTTTGACTGGTATAAGAATATGCTCAGAGATGACAATATTGAAGATACAAACTTCTGGTGCATGGAGCAGATCTATATATACAAGGACATCTATCTGCATTATCAGAACCCCATTCGCCCAATGCAGCCATATCGGTTGCAAGATATCATTGACAAACCCAGCTATGCTCTAGCCACATATGTGATTCAACAGATGGGACTCGTCTCTCTCATAGAGAAGCAATGCCCTTATAATGAGGAACTTGTTATGCAGTTTTTCTCCACCTTGGTGATTGAGAGCAACCACTCCAAGGTCATGAAATGGATGTCGGGGACTACTCAGTGTACATCTTCCTTTTCTCGGATGGCTAATCTTCTTGGGTATTCCTTCAACTCCAGCCATGCTCCAAAAGGTCACCGCATGCATTTTGTAAATAATAATTATCCCAATAAAAATGAGATGGTGGACTTGTATGGGGCTAATGCAGTTATTGGTGGAAAAGAGGGTCTCCTTCCTGTCTATGATCAGCTTGTGCGCATCTTTCGCTCAACTATTATTCCTAGTGGAGGTAACAATGACAACATTGTCGCTCCCCTTGCCTACTTGCTTATACTTGCCAAAAAGATTCTTGAGAATGAAGATCCTGCAGCTGTGTTCACTGTGGATGTGGGGCATTTCATCTTTAGTGAGTTATGGGACTGCATGATCAATGGGTACTCTATTCCTTATGCTCCTTACATCATGATGCTCATCAAGGACCCTCTGAAGAACCACAACTTCCACAAGTACCATATGCAACCCCATCCCTACAAGAAGGTTTATCAGAAAAAGAAAGAGGTAGTTCCACCGTCTAGTGCTACAGCTCCGGCTCGAGGCTCTTTCATGGGTGATGCTCGTCGTGGAGCCACAAGTCAGACTCCGGTTCCTTCCTTTGCTCCACAAATCAAGAAGCTGAACTGGTTCTAGCGGAACATCCTGTGTATGAATGCAGACATCAGGAGGGGACAATATGAGTCTTATCTTAGGCAGGAGGACATTCTCAAGCGACTCCCTCGCCTTCCTAATGATCCCGAAGTGATTAACCCTCCTCTTTCTTATGCTTAGTGGAATGAACACTCTCAGTTTCCTTGGGATCAGCTTGACACTCATCTCCTAGAGACAGCTTCCGCTGGCCCTTCCCGGACATCCTACACCCGTGTCCCTAACTATTGAGTCTGAGGAAGATGATGATGATGATGCTAATGGTGGTGCTGATGAGGATGATGATTACTACTCGGAGTAATTCACTAGGGTCGTAGCATCGCTCTTTTCCCTTTTTGGCGTTTCGATGCCAAAGAGGGAGAAGTAGTTCTACTAGGTCTCCGTGTGGGATTTGCATGGGTTCGGGCACAAGCTTATGCTTTTATCATTCTTATTGCGCTTGTGTCCATTTATGTCAATTGTCAAACTTAGTTGTATTATGTTTTATGTGGAAATTATGTGTGTGAACCTTTGTGCTATGGTTTAGCTATTTGTGAGACATATGGATTTCTTATATGGTTATGAGTTATGAGTTGTATCCTTGTGCTACGTGATTTCTTATATGGTTATGAGATGTATGGTTTATCTCCACTCTATGTTGCACAAGGTATATCTCTCTCTATTTTTATATGTCTCGCATATATCTAGTTTCCTCATTACTTGGAGGTTCTCTCTACCTATTTGTATTGCATTTCTATTCCAAGAACATAATGATATGCACACATTAAGGGGGAGCCTCTCATGAGCTCAAGTTTCTAGACAATATGTTTATGCTTTTCTTGCAAATCCTAGTGTTGTCATCTAACACCAAAAAGGGGGAGATTGAAAGGACATTTCCTAAACCCTTGTGTTTTGTGTGTTAGGCAACAACACTAGTGATATTTTAATATGTTAACTAAGTGGTGCAGGTTTTAGGTGATTAAAACATCTTTGCATCAAATCCAAAAAGTGAGTTGAAAAGAGCAAAAGTGTCCTGCATTTATTCGGATTATCCGATGCAAGATGGGTCGGATTATCCGATCCTCAAGCAAAGCTCAGATTTTGGCTAAGGACTCAAAGCAAAAGTGTCCTGCATTTATTCGGATTATCCGAGTCAAGCTGGGTCGGATTATCCGAGCTATCAAAGGAAGCTCAAATTTCGGCTAAGGACTTTGAGCAAATTCGTCCTGCATATACTCGGAATATCCGGTACGGTTGGCTCGGATTATCCGGTCTGTCGGATAATCCGATGCTGACTTTGCTCGGAATATCTGAGTGTTCTGTCTCCAACGGGCAGATTTGATGGGGTGCTATATAAGGGCCTTCTCCTACCTTGAGAAGGGCACCACGACCAGAAATATCTTCCCCACCATTGTTGCAAGCTTAAAGCTAGTAGATCTCTCTCCCTACCCACTGAAACACCTGGTCCTTCTAGGATTTGGGAGAGTTGACCTAGATCTACACTTCCACCAAAGCGATTTGATTTCCATATCCATTCCTTAGAGGAACTTGTGAATCTTGGGTTCATTGGAACCCTAGACGGTCGTTGGTCGTTCTTGTGGCTTTGGAAGCCACGGGGACTAGCCGGGAGCCTCCAATTGAGTTGTGGAGACGTGCCCCGGCCTTGTGATTCTTGTGGCTTCGGGAGCCGCGGGAATTTGGTGAGAGCCTCCAATTCGGTTGTGGAGTGTGCTTCATCCTTGTAAAGGTTTGTTGCCGACCTCGAGGGCATCATATAGTGGCTCGTGGAACTCCTCAGTGGAGGATAACACGAGGGAGATACGGTGTGCCATATCACGGCTATTCGGGGATCACTTGTGACCCCGCACCGCTCCAACGAAGACGTAGCTTCCATTGGGAAGTGAACTTCGGGAATCATCTCCGTGTCACCGTGTGCTTATGCTTTTTATATATACCTTTACTTGTATTGCTAGCTTACCTTGTTTAGTATATCTTGTTACCTAGCTTTTTGCTCATCATATAGGATTGTTCACCTAGTTGCATATCTAGAGAACTTATATTTGAGCAATTCCCTAACTTGTTGAAAAGAAAATTAAAATTGGTAGTTGCCTATTCACCCCCCCCCCCCCCCCTCTAGTCAATCTACTCGATCCTTTCAATGTGGCATGACTAATTTTCGGGAGAGGCGTTTTGCCACCCGCGAGGATATGCTTCTGATTTTTTAATGTGTTATAAGCACATTTTGAAATATGGCAATAATTTGACAATATATTCCGCTGCATACATTTCGTCATTATATGTGCTCACAAAAAGCCGTTTCACGGAAAACGACATGTTCCATGTCTGTAAAGGGATAAAATTGGATGTCTTTTCAGTTTCACATAGACTTTTTTTTACTTTTGGCATAGAACACTTAAATATCGGTTTTTCATGAAACTTTTTGTAGGTGTATATAACCACTTTTTTGTTCGAGTTTGTTGACATTAGGTTTCTTTCGGTGGCAGTAGCAAGTGAATTTCGATTTTTAGCGCCGGAAGCAAAATTGTGAGCACTGTTCTTGCTCCTCTCCCCTATTCTTCCTCTTCTCCGATTTCTCTCCCAATTCATTTACTTCTCAGTCTGGATTCTTCTTCATAATTTAATCCATCTCTCCATTTTTCGTGATCTTTTCGTCAGCGCACAGGATCAAGTTGAACCTCCATGCCCGCTCTGAAACCTCCCCTGGAACTCCCACCCCGCATTGTGGCAGGCATGTGCTCGTTACTCTCAGTTGAGGCGCAATTTGGGGCGCCAGACACAAATATGGCGAGTCTCGTTGGAGATGTTCTAAGAGCATCTCCAGTCGCGACACCCAAAGGCCTTCCAGACAGGCCCTTTGGGCGCTGTCCGGAAGGCCTAGCGCATTTGGGCGCCGTCGCTCCCCACTCGCGGCGCCCAAAGGTCATTCCAATACGATTTTTTTGATACGAAAGATCTTACATTTCATTGAAATTCGTAAGAAAACAAACATAATTCATTTAAACTAAAATCTAAACCTAGATCTAGCTCATCGGGTGGCACGCCGGGCACCGGCAGTTGGGGCAGTCCCCTTGCGGTGGCTAGCACAGGACCCCGGCGGCAGCCGGAGCAGATGCAGTAGAGGTAGACGGAGGTCGGGGCTGGAGACTGGGGGTGGAGGTGGCGGTGGCGGCAATGTCGGCCTCGATGGCGAGCTGCATGTGGCCGGGATCCCACTCCGGCGTCGGCGGCCAGCTGAAGTGGTCGGAGCCGCCATCATCACCCTCAACCTCCTGCGCCTCTTGTTCAGGTTGCGGCGGCGGAGGTTCACGCGGCGGTGTTCTGCTCTTGCGCGCCGAGCCTGCTCCACCTCCTTGTATCGAACCCTCTCCCTTTTCATGCTCGCCGCGAAGCTCTCGTCGGAGGTGTTTGTGAGGACGTCGTCGTCGGAGTCGAACCAGGTCGCAGGCGGCTCGATGGCGAAGAAGGAGGTTCGGCGGTACTGGTACTCGAGCTCGATCTGCTCGTTCCAGTACGCCGAGTTCGGCTCGAACCTAGCGTCGTCGTACAGCTCCGGCGGCATGGTCTGCTCGCACATGGCGATGTAGTCGAGGCGCGTCTGGCCGGTCAGCCTCGGTGCATTTGGGACGTGGATGAGCTCGCGCGCCTCGGCTTCGGTGAGCAGGTTCGCCGGCGGTGGAGGTGGTGGCGGTGGCGGTGCCGGAGCAGACGACCCCGCATCGCGGTCGTTCCAGCGCCTCATCTGCTCGCGCAGTCTCGATGGCGCCGGCGGGCCGCCGTCTCTTCCTCCGTGGAGCGTCGGGCAGGGGCAATGGCTAGGTTTTCGGTGGGGTGGAGATCGCCTCTTCCTCGGTAGTTTTCGGTGGAGATATCTGTGCTGGAGACGGCGAGGTACCCGCTCTATATAGCGGCCGGGGAGGCGAACGGATGAGATCGCCTTAACTCCGGTCGGCCAACGGCTCGCCTGCCACACCATTAACGCCGACGCTTCAAACGAAGCGCCCGCCTGGCACTGACGCCGCCGTGGTGCAGACGCTTCGTCGACGCAGAGACGCGTCGCTGCGACCGGCTAGGAAACCGAGACGCCGCCCGCCATTAATATAGCTGACCAGGATTAAGGCGACCACCGCCTCTCGTGTCTCACTGCCAGGCGTGGCCCGCGCGTCGGGGGCGGCAGTTTCGTAGTGTTCGGGGCCGCCCAAGCCTCCCCAAGTTGAGGACGTGGGCTGGGCATGCCGGACACAAAACTGGACCGCGCCGGACCGAAAACTGATTTAGGCGATGTGAGTGGGGGCAAAAAAATGTCCGGCACGCCCCAAAGGCCTTTGAACGGCCGTTTGGGCGCCGGAGGTGCTCTAACTACAGCTCAAATAGGACACATCAAACCACTAGAATGAGTTAAGGACCAAGTTATCTCGACACCTTCGCTGCATCTTTGTCAACGATGATCACACAATCGTCATCGGAAAACTAACAGAGTGATGTTATAATCAAGGTAGAGTCAGGATGCATAAGCGAACTAAACACAACAATAATACTAGCCGTTATACAGGGCGGATGGATGAAATCAACCTCCCTTTTGCAGGGTGTTGCCAACTCCCAAGTCCCAACCGTATCTCGGGATTGTTTTCTGCTGAAGAACATGTAGCTGCAACCCTTAGTGGTTGAAGGACCATCTTAAACATAAACGCATAAATAAATGAATATACTTGTCAACGGTGCACACCAGGCTAGCAAATATATACATTTCACGTATATAGAGAGGCTTTCGAGAGTTGCTCCGACTAGACTAGTGCTAAACTACTAGTCCCTGGAGTTTACTCCATCTGAACTAAGGGCACAAACACAACGCACCATCACACTGGAAACACTGGGAAAGGGAAAATCCCAGGCACTACATGGACGAAAAAGAATTCCTGAGCTCATCACAGAACATCTGCAACAATGTGGTTGACTTTATCTTCATCAACTATGTTGGCTGAATCTGAATCCCTGCTCTCGTCAAGAGGCGTAGTTTTCTCCAATAGCTTTGTGTCGTCAATCCCTCCTCTGTTGACGCGTAACATATTGTCTTGTTCGGGCTCCTGATCATCACCGCTGGATACAGGGGCTACAGCCTGTGCGGTACTTATAGCAGTTGCATCAACTACTGGCAGCATAGAGAATTCAGTAGGTGGACTGCCTAATCCTGGCAATTCGCTCCTCGGAGCACCAGGATCAGGATTATCCCTCAGTGGTGATCCGTAGGACCCACTAGCAATATCATCTACCCCAGAGAATTCAGCTCTCTGGCAACCAGTTTCAGGAGTCTCTGACCTGCCCGTACAAGTAGCAGCAATAGCTTCAGAAACATCCAATGTATTGTGTGTTTCTTCAATAGCAGGTGTCGCATCTTGCCTCTGACTGCACGTGGACGGGGAGTTTAAATTGATTGAAGGTGCACCATTATTGTGATCAATCACAGTAGAAGCAGGCAGAACTTCCATTGATTGTGGCGCTGGAGTTGATACATGATCACCTTGCCCAGATCCGATTTTGGAATGCCCTGCCTGGGTGGAAGCTTGCTGAACCTTATATACTTGCTTCCTCTTCTTTGGAGTGTTTCTCGGATCCTTTGGGCGAGATAGGCGAGGTCCTGGGAAAGGGAATGGAGGTATTGCTGGTTTTTCTTCACCAAGTAGGCACACAGACTGTGCAATAGCTGAAACAGTTGCTGGCAGTTCGCATTCAAGTGACTTAGATGGAGGAGCACGCACAGCCTCTTGAAGCCAATGAGGTAGCTTGTTTGATTTTGAACTTCCAAAGATACCAGCACCTTCAAGAAGAGGGTTCGGGTGCTTTGTGTGGTAGAGATTCATCTCAATGGGCTGTTTACCTAACTTCACACGCCTCTGCATCTCATGAAACAAATCAGCATGCCCATTTGAAACACCATGAAGAAGAATGTTCTCATGAGAACTTGATGCAAATTCATTCTGCTGGATGGAACTACTATTTTGAATGTTCATGGGTAGAGGACCAATGCTTTCCATCATAAAAGGATTTGGCATATATGGTGGGACACCAGCTTTCTCCCACTTGTCGGATGTGCTTCCCGGAAAATCCCCCCATAACCCGTTTTGTGCTTGAAATTCTTCCATGGTGTCAGTGATGGACCACCCTCAATTGAACTCATGTAATTTGAAGGCTCAACATGAGGAAATCTAGACGGTAAATCATTGCAACCTAATTGAATATCAGTTAGGTGGGATTGCAACTTAGGGGGCTCCGTCTTGTGTTTAGAGAAGTTACTTCCATTCAGTGCTCGAGACATCATTGCATCAGATAAACCAGGAAACGTAGAGTTGGAACTTTTTGTGGCTGTAGGCACTGGTTCCTCGATAATTTTCTGCTCCTCCAAAATCCATCTCATGGCCAGCTCTTCACTGGTACGGTGGTTCAAGAATTTCAACTTCGGATCTCTAAGCATGGCATCCCAGTTACCCCTTCCGTGCCTACGAACCCCAATCCACAAAGCATCAAGTTCATCTTCAGACCAATAATCAGATTTTGGCCTCTTTTTCATGAATTTATTTGTGGCGTACTGAGCACGCATCATTATATTGTCCAATACCTTCTTGTGATTTTCAGGCATGGCTGAATGGATTTGTTGTTGACCTGGGTTAATTCCTAACCCTGGAAGAAGGGCAGACATATCTGCCATGAATTTTGACCTCTGCTTTTTTGAAGTTCCAGCAATATCTGCCATGAAGTTCGGTAAAAATGCACTGTTCGGCAATTCTGGGATAGAATTACGAACAAACTCGTTACTGGTGCCCAGCGAGAAGTTGGGAAATAGATCTGGTCCAGACTTCATATGCTTAAGTGGAGCATTGTCTTCCAGACCAAAGTTCGGAAGACTCATATTCCCTTGGAATGAAGCAATAGACGGTAAAGGGTTTTCAACAGGATCACAAAGCGCCTTCCCAGATAAAGGAGGAATCTGCACAGAAGAAACATGTCATTTCTTTCGTTTAATAGGAAACGGCATGCTCTGATAATAAAATGACCAGTGTTGATATCCTATAGGTACAAAATAAGATTAAAAAAATCTCAGGGTGTGAGCAACATTCCCTCCTAACATGAATAATGTGGACACTTAACTTTTGACTTCCAAAAGAAAAAACAGGGACACTGGGTAGACTATATGAAATAATTCAGCGGCCTAGAATGTAAAAAGGAGAATTATGAGATAGAGAAGGGTACATACAGGATGGAAGGGGAAGTAGCTATCTGGAATGATGTTATTCAGCCTTCGCAAAATCTCGGCTGAACCCGGAAACGTAGTCTTGCTAGGAGCTGATTGGCCATCATTTTTATGTTCACTATAATGGTCAGCAGCAGAAGGTGACATTGGTTTGTTGGCTGCTTCACCACTAGCTCTTTTTTGCTCCTTCATGCTTGGCCCACAATTTGAATTCTTGTACGAATTTATCTGATCAGCATCTGGAGCACAGAGGCCAAGGACAGGTAAGAGGTGATGTGGAATCCCTGGATTTAAGACATCAGTTGCCTTTGAGTGGTGCTTCACTTTCTTCGAGGAATGCCTTACTTCAGCAGCCGAATCACTGAAACGTTTAGACCCGGATGGCTGCGTGGAGTCAGGATCCTCTACAATTCTCAAAGGGTTCACACCATATTCATCAACACTAGGGTCATATAATTTTATGAAATCTTCAAGTTTATCATCCGCATAGTTCTTGATCGCATGCCGCTGAGCAATCCTTTCCTTCTGTCTAGCTCGGAGCTTTCCACTGTTGCAACCAGAAGTAAATCAATAACTGGAGACAAAGAGTGCATGCAAAAGCAAAGTACATGCCCTACAACAGGAGGGTGGAGAGATAGGGGAGGTCGTACTATTTTTCCTTCAAAACCAGTCCAGCTGCAGTGTATTCTCGCTTGGGTTCATCCCCGTCATCTGAGTCCTGTAAAGCAATATTGTCATTGTGTAGCTGCACAGGGCTGTCAACTACTAGAGTGCATACACTTTTAGAATCTAAGAGTACAGGGCAAATAGCAAACGAAAAACCACAGGGCTGTCAACTAAGTACCACCTCCGTTTCAACAATCTATGTCACATGCAGACCTAGGTGGCACACAACTTAGGTAAAAATATAGATGGAACTAGATCATACTCATTTTCACCAGAAAATGTACGTTTTATTTTGACTGCCAAATTCAAAGCTTTGACAAAAAAATCCAATAATACAAGTTGTTTCACAAAAAAATTATACAATTGGGTTCTTTAGAAACACTTATGATTATGATTTTGTAATCATAAACAAAAATATTGTACAAGAAATTTACGGTCAAAGCTCATATTTGGACGGTCAAACTACATCCTGCGTTTGGACGGTCAAAACTATGCCCTACATTTCGCAACTGAGGGAGTAGATTAATCTGTATCTACTTGTACCAAACATGATCTAGATCCATAAAACATTTGTCAACTATTTTGCCTCCTAGGTATGCCCGCGGGTCGGGTAATTCGGCCTATAAAAATTTGGGGTTTTCAGATTTAACACCCGAAAATTGCCAGAAAAGAAAAGCAACCAGACATTTCGGGGAGGTCAGGTAACCCCGAATTCCCCAAATTAGCACGAGCATGAGTCACCAGTGCGGAAAGAAGCACAAGCCAGAGGGGGACCGGCGGGATAGGAGGCATGTGGCCGACGCGGTGCTGCATCGCGGGATAGGAGGCAGAGCTGACCCCTTTCTTTCCCCTCACTCTGTCTCCAGCGGCGGCTGAGATGGCCGCCTGGCGGGATTATAAATGGGACTTGGTTCCGACAGAACCATTTGTTAGGTTAACCTAACCTAAAATAGAACCCAATGGGCCAAATGGAATACCAAAAAACCCATTAGGTTTTTAGGTTTGATCCAAATTAACCAAAGGTTATCCTCTTCCCCAACTCCCCATGCAGCACCGCACCCCCTGACCGGCCTCCCCGACCAGCGGGCGAAGAGCGTCTCCCGGCGAGCTGTGTCCAGCGGCGTGAGGCATGAAGTGACGCTTTCGTTAGTTGGGCCTGGCCGTGACTAAAACCAGTGATTTTCCAGTGGGCCTTATCAAAATTTCGGGTTAAACTGGCTGTTCAGGTACCAGGACTGTAAACCCGAATTTCCTGAATAAAGTTTGGGTTTCCAGAGTTCCCACCTGAAAATGTGTTCGGCTTTTTGGGTTCAGGCTATACAGGTTCAGGCTCTGATTTACGGTTGCGGGCTTTGGGTTTCAAGTTTTATGCCCAGCCATAGCACAAGCCACCCATGACAGTCATCGCGAAATGGAGGGACTTCGTATTCTTCCAATTCTTAGAACACTGTATTCACATGGAACACACAGGGCAGGTTAAGCATTCAATATTTGAAGGAACTCTCTGATAGTTATCTGACTTCTAAGGTAAACCATTGATGTTCATATGAACAAGTTCTATTGGTCTAGCAACGTAGCAAATCATTCAGAGATCGGAGACTACTAAAAACTGAACCATCAAAGGGGATGTGATGTTGCTACCATATTCTAGGGTTTGCAACTATCTAATGAGTTCAGGATTCCCCTGTAACATAAATATGGCACAATCCAATGGATCAAAGTGGTCTATGAGATATATATTAATCCTTACATTTGTTTTTGTGAATCTTATTCCTCACTTGCTAGGAGGACAGAGGTATGTTTTTACCATACTAGTAACACTAGCAAAATAGCAAATTAACAGCAAGGCAGAAATGTTTCCTGATCAAAGTGGGTTGGAGGAGCAGGGGTATGTACAACAAGGTCATGTAAAACACAAAAGTACCTCACTTAATGCTTCATTCGCAATTGCTGCAAAGGTTTCCCTGTAAGAAACGGCTTTCCTCAAACGCTTGCCTCGACCAAGAGATGCCTCCTCCTCGATTTGATACTGCTCCCACCTGAAACACCAATTTCAATTGAGTAACCAACCATCCTGCCGAGAGAGAGAGAGAGAGAGAGAGAGAGAGAGAGAGAGAGAGAGAGCTAGGTAAACAGAGTTATTAGTGCAATTACTACAAAGTGCCGTACCATCACAGGCTAACCTATTATACACTGTTCTATACAGCTTGCTAAATATCATACATTATAGAATTGAGTATGTATTCTTCCACTTTGCTCTGTCTCTGGTTCGTTACAGTTATGAAGTAAAACAATGGAATACAAAAATAATGATAATCGTTACAGTTATGAAGTGGGGCCATAGACAGGCAAAAAATAGCGAGTGCATGGTATTGTACATCACCTGAGGCGTAAAAGTTTGTCCCATTCGTTTTCTTCCACTGGATTAGATGCATCCTGTTTTGTTTCAGATGCCTGTTCACTACCATCGTTATCAACATTTGGAATGTCCTCAGTAGCACCAGGATAATCATTCCCATCATCATTCCAATCGATTGACTGCTTCATGGATGAAAGTATAAGAATTATTATTCGAGATCTCCAGAGGTATGCTATAAATTGCACAAAGTAAACCTACATCACTATAACAGTACCAATCATCATCAGAAAGGAACTAGAACTTTAAGAGAAGAGTTAATACCATCCAAGAACAAAATACTTAAATTTGCGAGTGTATCCATCTATATCAGATACTGACAATAAATTCTGGTTGAGTGATGCTGGTTAGCAACTTACCAAGTGAACTTTTCCAAAGTTAACTACTGCTATAACTTTGTGAGACATGGACAAGACAAGCTCGATTCCATAAACTACCATTGAATCACTACATAAACATTAACTACTCCCTCTGTTCAAAATTATAAGCCTTTTTTAACTTTTCCTTGATTCGTACATATCTGGATGTATTTTAGTGTGCTGATTCACTCATTTCAGTCCGTATTTGTACGTACCTAAAAGGGCTTATATTTAGGAATGAAGAGAGTATTTATTATCTGAAGAAGAAAGCACACATTTAAATTACCTTTACAGTGCCAAGCATATCGTTGTCCATGTCCCCATCAGTGCTTTCAGCTACTGTTGTTGGAAGATTAGATCTATCAAGAAGCTTCATGATAGCATTTTCATCCCAAATAAGGTTGGTAGAACTGCCAATACATTTATCCTCATAAACATCACCTAGGCCACCAGTTCTCCTCCTATGCTTGACCTCCACATCAGATACATCGTGTTTAGCACCAGAAACTTCTTCATTATCTTTAGTATTCACCTCATCGCCATTCCTGAAGAGCTCCTCAGTTCCCCAGCGAATGATATCTTCCACTTCTTTCTGCGACTCTGATTTGTTTACAAAAAGTTGGTCAAGCATCAGTTTCTTCTTGGCAAGTTGCAAGATACGCTCCTCAACACTAGCACGCACTACAAGCCTGTAAACTAAAAGTCTGTTTGACTGTCCAATTCTGTGTGCCCTATTCATCGCCTGTATATCAGCATGTGGATTGAAATCAGAATCATATATGATAACAGTATCTGCAGTTGCCAAATTGATCCCAAGACCACATGACCGAGTAGATAGCAAAAATACAAAACGAGTCCTGTCCTGATTGAAACGAGTAATCGCTGCCTGGCGTTCTGCCACAGATACCGAACCATCTACTCTTTCAAATGTTTTAGAACCATATTCCAGAGTCAGATAATCTTCGAGGATGTCAAGAAGTTTTGTCATCTGGGAAAAAATAAGAACACGATGGCCATCCTTGTGTAACAGTTTGAGCATAGAATGCAACAGAGCTAACTTTGCTGATGCCTTTATTCTCATTTCGTGCAAAAACTCTGGTGAACCTGATTCAGGTTCAGTTCCAGCAATAAGATATGGATGGTTGCAAACTTTCCGAAGCTGCATTACTATGTTGAGCAACGACTGGTGAGCACCACCTTTTCCGGTATTACGCAGTACCTGGTAGTTCTTTGTAAGCATAGCACGGTAGTATTCAGCCTGGATTGATGTCAACTCAACAGGCACCATTCGCTCCGTCTTCGGGGGGATATTTTTCATTGCATCCTTTTTCAGCCTTCGAAGCATATGTGGAGCTACTAGTTTCTTCAGCTCCTCCACTTTCTCTGCTGTTGCAAGATCATTAAACTTCTCCTCAAATGATGCTAGAGAAGGGAAAGAAGCAGGCTGTAGGAAGTTCAATAAATTATACATTTCCCCGATGTTGTTCTGTAATGGGGTTCCAGTCAACAAAATCCTGTGCTGAAATGAAATAGTATTGAGCAAATTGAAGAGTTTGCTACTAGAATTCTTCAAACGATGCCCCTCATCAACTATAAGAACTTCCCATGACACAGAACGAAGATATGTAGCATCAACAAGCACCATTTCGTAGGTGGTGAGCAAGACATTGAACTTGTGAGATTTCTTGCTTTTACCTATCTGGGTTGCATCGCCCTCATACCACTCATATTGACGAATTGTAGATCTTGCCCGTGCAGAACCATGGTACTCCACAACATTTAAATGAGGAGCCCAAGATGTGAATTCAGCCATCCAGTTAGGCATAGTGGAAAGAGGAACCAGGACAAGACAAGGCAATTTTATCTTAAATTCACAGCACAGGGACGACAGAAAAGCACAAGCAGACACTGTCTTTCCAAGACCCATCTCATCAGCAAGGATAACATTTTTTGACTTGTACCAACATTTACGCAGCCAGTTCAATGCTTCCAGTTGATGAGGGAAGAGTGCGCCTCCCTCAAGTTCTTTTGGCTGCTCAGCCAACACGCTCAGCTCTCGGCTGTTTCTTGCATTTGCACAGTTACCTCTCATATCTTTGTCCAAAGCCTGGCATTCAAAAAATTTGAACTGAGTAACCAAATGGACATGCTTCAGCATGATAGGTTCATCTAATCTTTCCCAGGTGCATTCATCATAAGGTAGGCCAAACCATTTGATTAAAGCCTCTTCTACTCCATCCAAGGAAACACGCAGAGCAATAACTCGTTGTGGTTGGCACCACTGGTCCTTGCAAATGTTTATCAAAGTCATTCCATACTTTGCTTTGTAATTCTCTAGTTTCCGTTTTGCTAATGTTTTCAGTTCAGATTCAGAAATCCAGCTGTTATGGATGTTTGACTTTCCAACCCATTTGACCAAAAATTCATATGCAGTGTCATCATGGTCATTCCTTGCAGTACCTTTTATCTTGATATTCACTTTACTTTCAGGTGTATGCTCTTGTTCGGAAAGTACTGTTGTATCCTCTTTGGAACCGGAAAGTTTGATGTTGCCCTTCTCTAATGTTCTTTCAGCTGGAACAACAGTTATTGCCTCAAATTCACCATTTACTGAAGCTATTTTTTCAGGTGATTTACCATTACTCTCCTGCGCTTCAACACCATCTAAATGATTTTCAGAGGCAAGATTTGCTGATTCATCAGCATATGCATCCTCCGGAGTGGCATCAGTATCTTTGCTTAAAGGCCGCTTTAGTAAACTGGAAGCACTAGAATGAGTTGTATCTTCCGGCTGCAAATTAATTAATTCCATCTGCTCTGATGAAGGCTGTGAAATGATTTGGCTGGTTTGAAGCCGACAGCCTAAGATGCGGTCAACCTAAGGAAAGCAATGTTTGCAATAATCAGTTAACATAGAAAAGGCACAGACCGAAGGCGAAAGAAAGATTGTATGAAGATGCAATATATATGGTTAAGGAAGTTAAGGGCGTACTTGTATCCCAGACTGAACCTGCAGGTCCTCTTGGGTCATTATTTTGTCCCCTGCCACACCTAGCACCTGCACCATATACCAGATATATGAAGGGCATTCTGAACATTGGGTCCAAGCAACAGGAATTAAGGTAAGAATGTGATTATCAAACATTAGAAAGGTGAAGGCTGATTATGGAAGCAACCAAAAGACCAATTATCCAAGAACCCATCGACAGAATTAGACCAAGATAAAAAAAGTTCTAGAAAAAGTAATAAAGCAAATTCAATGTTCAGGGGGTGCAAAAGCTCGAGTATTTCTCTGTTTGCATGGTAATATCAAAACTCACAAAGATTACCTTAAGAGGCTATCAAACTTAATCTAACATGTATATCCCAATTCTAAGCATAATAAGATTATTATAAAGAATGCTGTTTAATCATGCAAGTTTGCTCAAAATAATTAGTTTGCTCATAAAGTATAGGTTGTAACTGAAACGAGCTTATGTAAATCGTAACATGAAAAGTGTAGATAAAAGAAAAGGATGAACATAAACAAAAAAGTTTTTTAAGTGAACATCTAACACACTAAATGAGTTCATCTAGGCATAACAATGAGAAAATGACTCGGTAGCATTTCTGGGAAGGCAAACTACATAGAAAATGTATACGTTCATGAATATTAAAACAAAAGATAAGTGTTGTTTGGATACCTCAGAATGTTGTTTATCAACAAATTTCACTTTCTTTTTTCCTTTCTTGGCACTTGATGTAGGTGTTTTACCATCTGAAGATTTTCTTTTTGCTGGTGATTCGCTGCGGTCAGGAGATGTAGATGGTCCCATTGATGAATCACTGTCAACATCCATTGCTAAATATCTGAGCCCTTTTGTTTCAGATCGCTTACAGTCTCTGTGACTATGTTGCCTCTTGCTTTTATATTTCTTTGGAGACAAGTCCATTGAGCGCAGATTTTTCTTAATTTTCAAAGCACCTCCATGTTTCTCCTGCTTCTCTTCTGACGACTTAACAAGGACTTCTGACTTCACAGGCTTCGTAATTGCAGATAATTCCTTGATCGGACGCCTCTTCAAATGTACTATCAATGGCTTCTTTTTCTGAACTTCATTGTCCTTCACACTTGAGTCACCCTCCTTCAATGTGCCACCACATGACAGTTTTCCTTGTTCGCTTGATTCATTTCTCTCTTGTATGGGACTCCGGATTTTGATAGAGACTTTGTTATGGGGAGTTGGGCTATCTGATGCGGGGCTTGTTCGCATTCTCCTTGTTCTTTCAGGTTTGGAAGTGTCAGCATCTGCATTGCCTAACAACTTCAAGCTAACTTGGTTTGTACGACATCTTGGACATTGCCAATTCCAGGTGGTGCACGCTAGAGAAAAGAGATGAAACAGATCAGTACACCAAAAAAAAAAGATATGCAAGAAAACGGTATAAATGGTTCGAACCTTAAGAGGGGGGTTCAGACATTCCAAGTGGTACGTTTGTGGACAGCTATCGCAACACAGCAAATTGCCACCAAGGTCACATTCTACACACTCGTAGAAATACTGAAGAAACAAAGAGAATGCGTGTATAAGATAAGTTGAACAGCACGTGACATGCAAAATTAATGCAAAGAAAATAACAGTATGCAAAGCCTTAAAGTCGCAATAATAGCGTAATTCAGTAATTGATACGTGATAATTGGAGAAAGATGTAATTGCTCAGCTGAAAGGTACTATTTCCATTCCACAATATAAGACGTTTTGGCAAGCTATGGGCGGAGGGAGTAGTATTTATTTTATTTTGGGAGTTAGAGTTGCCTAGAATGTCCCCCAGTCCCCACTCGCATGCATGATGACCTAATAAGATATGTCATTCCATTATAATTTACTTCCTGAACACGATAACGCCAAAAGAGTTTGTAGTGACCCCATGAATACAAATCAGCATGCATTTACAGATACGGCAAACTGTTGCAGGCATGGGAGAGTTCACATGTTAATAGAACATGTAAGCTCCAAGTTCAGAAAAGTTTCACTAAAGTTTTAGCGAAGAGATACTCAGAACTCCTAAAATCCAGTTGTTTCACCAAAGCTATAGCATGTGTGGTCAACAAGTAAGCTTTTCACTCATTGGCTAAACTGGAAATGTGATAGAATCATCGTTTTGGCCTTTAACTCACATCACATGTATTAGAAGGGTAATAATCATTCGCAATGGTGAGTTTATCAACATTAGAGCTTTCTTAATATATGAGCCTGGTCAAAATAGGCCTGAATGAATGGAGAGAGTAGATCACAAACAATATCCACAAGATAATGTCAACTAAAGCAAAGATCGGAATTCACCCCATCGTGTCCTCTTATCTTCTTGCTTGACGTAGAAATGCTAGTGTCATGCTTGGATCTCTTCTTGATAGAACCATTGTTCATTAGAGGGTCCGGCGTTGGCGATGTAGCCTCATGCTCATTTGATGAGCTAGCTGTTAACTTGCTTCGCTTTCTTTTATATTTTGAAACCCAATTTCTATCTGCTGCACTATCACATAAAGAGCTCCTCTCCTTCATCATCCGAGTACTGTCGTCACATGCTGTCAGCAACAGAATAAAGCATTTATTTATTAATAGCTCAAAAATGCCAAACAGACAACTCCTAATTGAACATGCTAAGCTCTGTGTGTGCATATCGGCCACATAGTACAAGCGGAAATGGAACACTTGAATTATGTGTTTCACAGGATGTTTCTTCTGCTTTGTAGTAATATATATCATGCAACAGCAAATGCATGTATACAACACGACAAGCGAAATTAATGGGAAGCAACAAGCAAAACCATTTTCTTACCATGAAAAACCCTTTAAGAAAGCTAAACGACAGAAAACTAGGGTAACCCGAACATTCTATAGTTGTCAGCACTTGTTGCTAACATACTGCACTGATACTCAAATTGAAACTTCACCTATAACCTAGGCATGCAATAAATAGCCAGATCCCACTAGGGAAACTCACACAGATCCTTCCTTCATAGTCCCTAATATACAGCTCGGCTACATTAATGATCTCCATGATCAATTACTTTGAAACCCTAACATGATAAATTCCCCGTGTTTCTGTTAACTATGTCTCTTTTTTTTTTGAAACTCTGTTACTATGTCCACTTGATGAATCTAACATAAGCATAGTCTAGCACGCCACCAGTCCTCGAACTGGACCCCGACATAGGCAAGCATGAAAATCCCACTTAGCGAGCGGATACCAATTTTACATCCCAGGCAGGTGGTTTGCCCAATGCGCGTGTTGCCAACACGTATCTCTGGTATAGAGACCGAAGTAATGAACGAACTATCGCACAGGCAACTAGAACTAGTAGCTCCGAATCAGATGTCACTGAGAGAAGCATTAACGTTTCTCACACAAGCTGAGCACCGACTAGCAAACCCCGCACCCTAGACGCCCACACCGGCACTCAAACACAAATCCGAATCTCCGCCCTAGCCCCCCAACTCCACCCGCCAGTCAAACCTCTCCGCAACAAAAATTCGTGGCAGAAAAAACCCAGTAAACCCACCCAATTAGACGCTGAACCGCAGCTCCGCCTCCGGAAGTCGCCGCAGCGGCCTCGAACTGGAGCCCAATCGACGGAGGCCGCGGCGGATCGCGCGGCGCGACGCACAGCAGCGCCGAGGCGGAGGCCGGAGCCGGGCGGAGCAGCTGCGGCGCGGGCTTGGAGGCGACGGCGGCGGCGGCGGCGGCGGCGGGGTAGATGCGGGATGTGAGGAGGGGCAAATGGGGAACGGGGGCGCAGGGGCAACAGAGAGGAGAGCGGCGCGGCTATCGATGGGGAGGGGCACCCCGCATCGGGAGGAGGTGGTAGGGGCGCACCGCAGCGCTCCCTTCACGCGTCGCTTTCGCCTGCCCACCAGTGCCAGAGGTGGGTGACAGGCGGGGCCCACGGGGACACGTGGGGGCCGGCGCGAGGTGAGTGCCGGTTCCCGCGGTGGCGTGAGACGGCGGGCGGGGGGGGGGGGGGGGGGGGGGTGGTGGGTGGCCGCGGCCCGCCGCTCCAGGCGCCAGCGCCGGGTGTGGGGAATTGATGGCCGCCTGCCTGATTCCGTTGGCCGTTGTTTGGGTGGTGGGAAGCTCTGGAGTGGACTGGGGAGGTTTTATACGTTGACAGTGTGAGGTTTGGGAAAGAAGATGATATGCCTTTTTTTTCATACCTTGTGCCTTTTTCCATCTTCAGCTTTTGGTTTACTATCTTTTTTTTTTGAGGAAAAGGATCCGATGCATATATAAAGGTAGCTCGCACACTTTACAGAAAAGCCCAAACATAAACAGAAACAACAAAAAGGACCCTGCAAAGTGCAAAAACCACCCCAAGCCACCGGAAGGAGTCACAATCGGATCCACCACCGTCTTGCCCCAAGCTCCTAGACGCTGCCGGAGTCGCCGTACCGCCAGCCGCCGGGAAGAAGGTGCCACCACCAGATGTAGAAGGCCGCAGAAGCCATCCGCCGCACAGCGCCGGAATCTAGTCTCGATGAACGAGTTCGACCACAGCTCCATCTCCCCGCCTCCGCCCATCTTCCAGCCTCCTCCGCAACGCCGAGGACCACCCCCACCATCACCCATCTCCAGACTATCTGATGGCACCGTCATCTCTTTTTTTGTTTGCGATGCGTCATCTTATTTTTTTTTCTGTGTGATAAGAGTTTACTTTTTTTTTTTGAAATTTGATAAGAGTTTACTTAGTACTGCCGCAATGTTTTCTTTCCTTACTCGCATTTGACTTTCCTTTTGTAGACTTTGGTTGCATGACGAGATAGCATTGCAGTCTTCCTTGACTTCGTGTGGAGTGGTCAACTAGGTCAAAAGATTTCAAAACGCCACTAACTTTCCAAATTATGTACATAGCTAGCATTGCAGTCTTCATTGACTTCGTGTGGAGCGGTCAACTAGGTCAAAAGATTTCAAAATGCCACTAACTTTCCAAATTATGTACTCCCTCCATTCGGAAAAGCATGTCACAAAAGTGAGCTAACTTTTCCGAACGGAGGGAGTACATAGCTAGCTCACTTAAGGCCAATTATGCACCAAATACAAAGTAATATCGTATGTTCACTATAATACCTATGCAAATTACGATGATGTGTTGGCATTTAAACGTTACGTGATATGCTGATTGATTGATTCGGTTCGCTCGATTCATGGTATCGGCTATATTTTACACATTTGCTTAGCTTTCTACTTTTTTACAGCAGAACTGCGGAAGCATGTTATAAAAGTAGAACTAAATGTACCCTCAATCGAGTGATGGGTTAATTTTAATAGTGCGTCAAAACTGTACTTTGCACGAAACAAGGCGAAACGGCCAATTGTCGATATTGAAAAGATACTTTTTCACTAAGTTTCATCCGTGTAGTCGCAAGGAGAAGGCGATCTAGGCGCCAGCTTCCAACGCCTTTTTCCGGTGGCTTTCCTTCGCAGACGACCTCCTGGTCGGCGTTAGTGAGGGGTTCGCCGGATCTCACGTGTGCCGTGTGCGAACCAGTGTAGCTCTGGGTTAGGCCCTCTCTAACTTGGGTTTTTGGCCACTCGACGTGTTGGTTCCGGCGAATACGACGACGATAATGAATAAAAGTGTACCAGATTCTTCTTCGATGTAGTGTTCTACTCTGCAGTCAATGAGTGATCTGGAAGGTAGTTTATTCAAGTGGAAATGGCGTGTCGGTCACATCTTCATGGTCGCTGCGACAACGATCTCTCCAGCATCGGAGCGGAGCTTGGGAGGTCGTTCAGGAGTTGCTGACAGGTAGAAAATGGTGCATCTTGTTCTGGTTCGTGGTTGGAGGCTGATAGATATGATTCCCTACTCGGAGGTCATTGGACGGGGGTGTCAAATCTGGAGTTCGATGGCGTGTATGGTGTCGTACCGACCCGGTGTGATTCTTTCAACAACAATGATTTTGCCTCTGACAAAATACTACCACGAAACAGGCTTTCGCCCAGCTTTATAAATAAAGCAACCACCCACAAGTCATACAACGAGTTCAACCACACAAGTTCGAAACATGAAACACAACCTGCTGGGGCCACAACACAGACACGCCCAAACAAGGAACCAAAACGATACAACTCTAGGAGGAGTAAAGCTCAACGACTAGACGGTGCATGAAGCTGGCGAGCCGCCACTAGGAGCTTCTCGATCGTCCCATCTAGCCGCATCCTATCCCGCCGTCTACACAACGGGTGCCACTGCTGCAAGAATGCCAAGAATTTAAACACAGAGTCAGAGGCCCGTCGTAAGAAGACACGCTCGATAACCATCTTATTGCGAATAGTCCAGAGGGTCCAGGTCATCGCAGCAAACACAAACCAAAAGAGGCGCCTCCTCTTGCCGGTATGGTTCGCCTGAACTTCCAGGAACTCGCCAAGGTGTCGGGCCTGCCAGGCAGGCCCAAGCGACTCGAAAACGAAGCTCCATAAAAATCGCGCCGCGAGACAGGAAAAAAGGATGTGGATTCCCGTCTCAGGTACCGCACACAAGGGGCAAGTGCCATCACCTGGCCCCAACCGCTTCACCACCTCCACACCCGACGGGAGGCGGTCTCTAAGGAGTTGCCAGACAAAGATTTTAATCCTCAATGGCAACGGGGCCTTCCATAACGGGGAGGTCCATGGGAGGACGGGCCCTCTAAACAGGACCTTGTACGCGGAGCCAACCGTAAAGCATCTTGACGGAGTCAACGTCCAAGATACGCTGTCCGAGGATGCCGACCGGGACCTTGGGAGCCTAGCCAGGAGCAGCTCCCAAGACTCCACCTCGGCAGGACCAAAAGTCCGCCGAAAGCCCACCTCCCATCTACCCTGGGAGGAGGCACTAACAACTAGTAACACAGGATTGGTGCATATGGCAAAGAGTTGGGGGAACTCATGCCGGATCGCACGTCCATCAAGCCATGGATCTAGCCAAAATAGGGTGCCTCTTCCGTCGCCAACGGAGAAGGACACCCCTAGCCGAATCTCATGTTTGATGGCCTGGATGGATCGCCAAAACTGTGATCCATCCTTGCGATTACACGCCATCAGGGGGCACCCACGCAGGTACTTGGCTTTAATTAGCTGAAGCCACATGCCCCCCTCCTCTCTAAGAATACGCCAAACCCATTTCAGCATCAGGGCCTCATTCATGCGCCTCGAGGCCACGATTCCTATGCCCCCAACTCCTTGGGGGCGCAAATATCAGCATCAGGGCCTCATTCTGACAAAATACTTTGGAGATCCATAAAGATGCAAATCAACGATTGATCAGTGTCTAACTCGGGCGAAGGAGTGATCTTTCCATTTTTCGTGTCTACTACGATGGATCCGAAGAAGGACATGTGTTGATTTTTATATGTTCTCCGTATACTTTTAGTACTATAAAATCGTAGTTTTGTGACTTTGTTTTTGAATGAGACATCGTATTGCCAGAAGAAAAAAAGGCGAAACGACCAACTGCAGATATTGGGCAAAACCAAACGCACGACGTGACGCAAAACCTGTATCAATGGGGACAGACTGATATGGTTCATGTTGCTTAGTTTTTTGCGAAATCTCTACATAATACAATCACATTAAAATTGGAGCCCTCTCCTTTCTCTCACATGTCAACATCATTGTAGACCCCACTCAGATCAGATTATTTATTTATTTATAGTTCATAGTTTTAACCTCAGTTGGAAAAAATTCTATTGAACATATAAATATGTTCGTGCTTATCTGCTAAATCACATGTCAATATCATGGTAAACCCCACTTAGCTCACATTATTTATTTATTTATAGTTCATAGTTTTAAATTTGATTGAAAAAAATTCTATTGGATATATACATATGTTTGTACTTATCTGCTAAATTGTTGCTGAAATAAATACATATGTTCATGCTTATCTGCTAAATCACATGTCAATATCATGGTAAACCCCACTTAGCTCACATTATTATTTTTATTTATAGTTCATAGTTTTAAATTCGGTTGAAAAAAAATTATTGGATATATACATATGTTTGTACTTATCTGCTAAATTTTTGCTGAAATAAAAGAGATTTCCATCTATAAAAAAAATAAAAATGTGGTTGTAGAAAAGGAAAAATAGCTTCATTTCCCCCGAAAAAAAATACTCCTTTTGGTTAGATCAAAAAAAAAAATCTAGAGTGCATACAATAAGTACATGTAGATTGGAGCCCTCTCCTTCTGTCACATGTCAACATCATGGTAGACCCCACTTAGCTCACATTATTTATTTATAGTTCATAGTCTTAAGCTCAGTTGAAAAATATCTATTGAACATATAAATATGTTCGTGCTTATCTTCTAAATCACATGTCAATATCATGGTAAACCCCACTTAGCTCACATTATTTACTTATTTATAGTTCATAGTTTTAAATTTGGTTGAAAAACATTCTATTGGATATATACATATGTTTGTACTTATCTGCTAAATGTTTGCTGAAATAAATACATATGTTCGTGCTTATCTGCTAAATCACATGTCAATATCATGGTAAACCCCACTTAGATCACTTTTTTTTTATAGTTCATAGTTTTAGATTCGGTTGAAAAAAATTCTATTGGATATATACATATGTTGGTACTTATCTGCTAAATTTTTGCTGAAATAAAAAGAGATTTCCATCTATAAAAAAAATAAAAATGTGGCTGTAGAAAAGGAAAAATAGCTCCATTTCCCCTCAAAATTACTCCTTTTGGGTAGACCATGTCGGAGAATAGTCCCCGTGAACCAGGAATCGAAGGGGCTGAACACGACACTTAACAAAACTCTCGTCAACCTCGGCGACCAAGCACAGCGAGCTCGACAGAATGCATCATGATAGAGATGGACACCAGCTCGTACCCAGGTTCAGGCCCTCCTGGAGGAGTAAAGACCCTACTTCCTGCCGTGTGGTATTGCACTGCTTCGTGAGGTTACAGTACAGGGGTGCTTGCCGATGGCAAAGCTTACAACAATGGCAGAGCTTCCTCTGTGTGGAAGCTCCCTTCTCGGAGTGGACTAGTAGCCTTAGGTGAATGAATGGTCGATCCCTTTCTCCAGTGGTGCTCCCCCTCCTTATATAGGCGCAGGGCGGAAGGTAGGGTTCCTCCACGGCGCCGGTCCAGGAGGGCGGCGCATCCTTGGTCCAGGGGTTGTGGACGAGGTCCACCGCGTTGGGCTTGCTAGTCTTTGTCAGGTCCTGCCACCGTCCATCCAGAGCGGTGGCCGGCGCTCTAGAGGTCCGTGGTGTCACACTGGTGACGTCGCCATTGGAGTGGGGTGGCAGTGTGTCCCCTTAGCACCAAAAGGGCATGCTTCGTAATCCTCCTTCTTCACAGCAGCTTTGCTGGTCTTCTTTAAGCATGGGAATGGCAACTGCTGCCCATTCGTCACCGTGCGCAGGCATGCGCGTCATCCTGCCGCGGAGCGCAGGCCCCATGTGCGCCCTGCCAGGACGGCAGAACCTCGCCAAGCATTTCGAGTGCTCCGTCACCCCGAGAGGGAAAGTCTCTCGAAACGGTCTTCTGACTGCTGGGGTTTAGTCGTTTGTTTCAGTGTTGAAGCCCCCGCGAGGGGCGAGGCCTCGCGGGGCTCGCCAGGCGCCGTGACCCAGTCCTTAGTCGTATTCCGTGTCCAGGTGTCTGGGGCCAGAAGGGCCGGCCCATGATACCCTGGTTTCCATTGGGCCGACAGACCAAAATACAAAAAATCATCTAGAGTGCATACAATACGTACATGTAAATTTATGTTTTATTTCAAGAAATTGAAACCTAAACATGTCTTTTCGGTTTTTTATGCGGTGAGTCTAGAGCTACTAACAACTCTAGCTCTTATCTAAGCCGCCAGCATCCACCGTAGCGTCGTGCGGCCTGTGCCACACAACATCATTTCTCTCCCTTTGCCTCCCTCGAGCCGTATTCTAGCGAAAAAAGTTGTCACTACGCAAAGTTTGCCTGCCTCTCCGCACACATCTACATCTCTGGCTCCGTCAAACACCTGGGACTACAGGGCACCTCCATCCCTGATGCCACTCCCTGAGCTGTAGTCCATCTTAACTTGCACGCCACATGCGCTCCCTTATGTGGCCACCCAACGCCACTGAGCTGAAAGACTTCCTACAACCATCGCAGTAGTTGCACATGAACACCCATGTCGCCTCTCGCATCGACCGCCGATGTCGCCATTTTTGTTAGTAGTGCTCGATTCACTGGTGGTGGCAGCTGCGGTTGAAGCCGTGAACGACAAATCGATGGTGAATGAGGGTGGAATGATGAGTTATACGCCTCTTTGTTAGATGACACCTATTACCGATGAAAGATGATGTGGGTATTTATATTTGAACTTTTTTCTATGTATATTTCATTATATCTCACTTGTATGCAGAGAACGAGTCAGATTATGTAATAAAATGCATGTGTGTATTCTGTAGATGGTTGAATGCATACACCAAGAAGGACCTATGTTGTCTAGCCTCAGTTGAATCATTAGAGTGTAGAAAGCCATGACCACGAGGGTATAATAATAAAATAACTTGTGATGTTGAACCGTGTGACGAACATGACAAACTATAGGTTAAGAGAATGGCATTCATGCAATCAGATATGTAATTTTGGCGGTATTCATGCAGTTTATTTTTGTTTGTATTTTATTTTATGCAATCTAAATCCAATGCACAAATTAATATAGCATGTAAACGGTGCCGGATCTCAGTTTTCTCTGTATTTGGTGAATTATTTAGTATTTATTGGTGGAATGTTCTTTTATTTTATATAGTATCAATTATATTCGATGCAATTAACTATGTAAAATAATTACGCTAACTATTATTATTGATTTTGGCCGGGATAATTTATGTCAGAAAAATCTACTTGATTTCATTATATTAAAACCAATGTACAAATTTAACTTTCATGAAAGTTCATAATTATCGTTATATACTAACTGAGTGTAAACGTTTTTTAGGGGGGGTCATGCTCTTTCTGTTGAGTGGTGTACTCCTAATCTTAATACAACTAAATAAGTCTATCCTTTCTCTACTCCTCTATGTTTATGTGAGGATGTCTGAGTAATCATGTTCTAAATAGTGAGCCAATGATACTATTTTATCTATCATTGATACTAATTTTTATTTATGTCTCGCTAAATTTTCTTTTGTTCATTTTCATTGTTCGTATTAGGATGGGCGCGGCAACGCGCGTCTTTTCCTTCTAGTATAGTAAAAACATAGACGATCACATACGAGTGCACATACTCAACCCTATGAACGCACGCACTGCACCCTACCCTTATAAGCACCCCCGAAATACCGAATCGGCATGTCGAATCTTGACATTGGCAAAGTCAACACAAGCTACTCACTATCGACGGGAATGTCACCCTCTGATTGGATGGGGTACAACCACCCTCCTAAGAGTAAGTACATTAGTGGATGTATAATCCGCCTACGTGGTATTTTTGTCTATGTGGAGGAGAGATAAGGAAAAAAGAGATGAAGTGGGATCTCATGTAAGAGCTGGCCTCTACGCGTGCTTATAGGCAAAAACATTAAATGCGAGGAGAGATAAATACACAAAGTGAGAAAAATACTAACCTAATACCAGACCAACTCTATTTTATGAGCAACTATAAGGCTAACTTTTAATGATATGGCAATTTAGACTCTACTAGATCATCGCGTGAGAGGCAGGTTTTTAGAGCATTTCCACCAGGGGCCTCTGATACGTCCATTTTGCATCACTATTTTATATCATAATTTACTGTTATTCATTGATATATTTCATATTTAGAGGTGATACTTATGTTATTTTACCTATTTTGCATGTTTGATGATTATTGGAGAATTAACCACCGGAGTCAGAATTCTATTGGAAAAAGGACCGTCAAGACACCATATTTCTGAAGATCAATAATTCACAGAAAATATCCCAAAGTTCCTATTTTGTCATATGACGGAGGCATCCAAAAGGGGAGGCCAAGGTGGGTCATCGTGGGCCCACACCATGCCATGGCGCGGTCCACCTGGCTGGCGCGCCGCCACGTGGTGTGGTCGCCCAGGCCCACCTCAGCCGGTGCCCTTTCGCGTACGTCATCCCCAGGAAACCCTAACACTCGGGGATCATCGAGGAAATATTCCGCCGCCTCCACGAGGCGGAAAACACCAGAGAGAGAAAAGCTCTCCGGCAAGGAGAAATCTGCCGGGGAAATTCCTTCCCGGAGGGGGGAAATCGTTGCCATCGTCACCGTCATCGAGCTGAACTTCATTGGGATAATCATCATCATCACCTCCACCGCCAGCACCATCATCTCCACCGCTCCACTTCGTTCCGCTGTAACATCTCGGGTTGAATCTTGTCTAGTTCATAGGGGAAGCTTTCCCAGTGTTAATTACTCCTTGTGGTTGATACTATTGAGTGAAACCGTTGAATTAAGGTTTATGTCCAGATTGTTATTCATCATTATATCACCTCTGATCATGTTCCATATGATGTCCTGTGAGTAGTTCGATTAGTTTTTGAGGACATGGGAGAAGTCTTGATGTTAGTAGTGAACTATGTTGAGTAATATTTAATGGTTTGATATTTAAGTTGTGGTGCTATTCTTCTAGTGGTGTCATGTGAACGTCGACTACATGACACTTCACCTTTATGGGCCTAGGGGAATGCATTGTGTATTCGAATATTAATTGTGGGGTTGCTGGAGTGACAGAAACCTGAACCCCCGTTGGTATATCGATGCATAAGGGATAGCAGGATCTTAGAGTTTAGGGTTGTGGTTAGATTTATCTTAATTATTTTCTTGTATTTGCGGATGCTTGCAAGGGGTATAATCACAAGTATGTATTAGTCCTAGGAAGGGCGATGCATTAGCATAGGTTCACCCACACAACACTTATCAAAAATATGTAGATTAATCAATTATATGAAGCGAAAGCACTTGACGAAATTCTCGTGTGTCCTCAAGAACGTTTGGTCATCATAAGTAAACCTACCGGCTTGTCCTTTGCTGTAGAAAGGATTGGGTCACTCGCTGCAATTATTATTACTGTATTTTATTTACCTGTACTTTATTTATCTGTTATATCAAAAATCCCTAAAAACCTGTCTGCTAGTATTTACAGTGAATTCCTAATCAAAACTGCTTGTCAACACCTTCTGCTCCTCGTTGGGTTCGACACTCTTATTTATCGAAAGTACTACGATACACCCCCTATACTTGTGGGTCATCAAGACTATTTTCTGGCGCCGTTGCCGGGGAGTGAAGCACTATTGGTAAGTGGAATTTGTAAGGAAAACTCTTGGTGTACGTGCTGTTTTTATTTCTGTCTGCTGCTATATTTTATCATGGAGAGATCTTCTCTTGAATTCCTATTTCGAAAAACCACTACCACTGCTGAGGTAGTAGAGGAGGCGTCATCTGTGCAAGTAATCCCATTCAAAATACCTATGAAAATTATTGAACGTGTTACGAATAACCGCTATGAAGGGGATGGAACTGTCCATCCTGGTGATCATTTATTATGTCTACATGAATTATGCGAGTTATTCAAGTGTGCATGTATTTTAATGGAAGAAGTTAAGAAAAAATTATGCTCTATATCGCTGGCTGGTTGATACGCCTCAAACGTATCTATAATTTCTTATGTTCCATACTTATATTATACCATTTGCTACATGTTTTATTCACACTTCATGGCATTTTTATGCATTTTCTGGGACTAACCTATTAACAAGATGACATAGTGCCAGTTCCTGTTTTTTGCTGTTTTTGGTTTCAGAAAAGCTGTTCTGCAAATATCCTCGGAATTGGACGTAACAAAATGTCACGTTCCTATTTTCCCGACACGCTCACGAAGTCCGAAGGAGAGACAAAGGGGGCACCGAGGCGCCGTCCCCACCCCATGGCGCGGGTGGGCCCACTGGCGCGCCGCCATGTGGGGAGCGGGCCTCGGGCCTCCACCAACATCGCCCCTTCGCCTATTTATTCCCCCCGAGGCGAAAACCCTAAAGACGAGAGCCATATTTCCAGAAAACATCCGCTGCCGCCGCCATCAACCCTAACTCGGGAGGGTTCTGAAGCTCTTCCCGGCACCCTGCAGGAGAGGGGAATCATCACCGGAGGACTCTACATCGCCATGCCTGCCTCCGGAGTGATGTGTGAGTAGATCATCTTTGGACTATGGGTCCATAGCAGTAGCTAGATGTTTGTCTTCTCCTCTTGTACCACCATGTTTAGATCTTGTGAGCTGCCTATCATGATCAAGATCATCTTATTGTAATGCTACATGTTGTGTTTGCTAGGATCCGATGAATATTGAATACTATGTCAAGTTGATTATTGATATATCATATATATGTTGTTTATGATCTTGCATGCTCTCCGTTATTAGTGTAGGCTCTGGCCAAGTTTATGCTTGTAACTCCAAGAGGGAGTATTTATGCTAGATAGTGGGTTCATGCCTCCATTTAATCTGGGACAGTGACAGAAAGTTCTAAGGTTGTGGATGTGCTGTTGCTACTAGGGGTAAAACAGCAATGCTTTGTCTAAGGATATTTGTATTGTTTACATTATGCACCATACTTAATGCAATTGTCTGTTGCTTGCAACTTAATACTGGAAGGGGGTGCGGATGCTAACCTGAAGGTGGACTATTTAGGCACAGATGCATGCTGGATAGCGGTATGTGTACTTTGTCGTAATGCCCAAGTAAATCTCATAGTGATCATCATGACTTGTATATGCATTGTTATGCACCTCTCTATTTTGTCAATTGCCCAGCTGTAATTTGTTTACCCAGCATGTTAGTATTTTATTATGGAGAGACACCACTAGTGAACTGTGGACCCCGGTCCATTCTTTTACATCTGAAATACAACCTACTGCAATCATTGTTCCTTTTCATTCTCTGCAAGCAAACATCATTTTCCACACTATACGTCTAATCCTTTGTTTTCAGCAAGCCGGTGAGATTGACACCCTCACTGTTTCGTTGGGACAAAGTAGTTTGGTTGTGTTGTGTGCAGGTTCCAAGTCAACAAGTCAGACCTTCCTCCACAAGCACCTTTTTCTGACGCCGTTGACACCTTCAGAACATCGCCGACTTCCTACTGGTTCGATAACCTTGGTTTCATACTGAGGGAAAACCTGCTGCTTCACTCATCATACCTTCCTCTTGGGGTTCCCAACGGACGTGTGACTTTACACGCATCAAGCACTTTTTCTGGCGCCGTTGCCGGGGAGTCGAGTTGCTTCTGCAAGGGGAGTCTCTCACTTCCAATCTCTTTACTTTGTTTTTGTCTTGCTTATTTTATTTTTATTTTGTCTTGTTTGCTTTCTTTATATCAAAAACAAAAAAAATCAGTTACTTGTTTTACTTTTGTTATTTCGGCCTAGTTCTTTTTGCTAAAATGAGTACTCCTGAGAACACCAAGTTGTGTGACTTCACTAGCACAAATAATAATGATTTCATATGCACTCCTATTGCTCCACCTGCTTCTAAAGCAGACTTTTATGAAATTAAACCTGCTCTATTAAATCTTGTTATGAAAGAGCAATTTTCTGGTGTTAGTACTGATGATGCTGCTGCCCACCTTAATAATTTTGTTGAACTTTGTGAGATGCAAAAGTATAAGGATATAGATGGGGATATTGTAAAACTGAAACTATTTCCTTTATCTTTGAGAGGAAGAGCTAAAGAATGGTTGCTATCTTTGCCTAGAAATAGTATTGATTCATGGACAAAATGCAAAGATGCTTTCATTGGAAAATATTATCCTCCTGCTAAGATTATATCTTTGAGAAGTAGCATTATGAACTTCAAGCAATTTGATAATGAACATGTTGCCCAAGCATGGGAGAGAATGAAATCTTTGGTAAAGAATTGTCCAACCCATGGACTGACTGCTTGGATGATCATCCAAACCTTTTATGCAGGATTAAATTTTTCTTCAAGGAATTTGTTGGATTCGGCTGCTGGAGGGACCTTTATGTCCATCACTTTGGGTGCAGCAACAAAGCTTCTTGATGATATGATGATCAACTACTCCGAATGGCACACTGAAAGGACTCCTCAAGGTAAGAAGGTAAATTCTGTTGAAGAAACCTCTTCCTTGAGTGAAAAGATTGATGTCATTATGTCTATGCTTGTGAGTGGTAAATCTCATGTTGATCCTAATAATGTTCCTTTAGCTTCATTGGTTGCTCAAGAAGAGCATGTTGATGTGAACTTCATTAAAAATAACAATTTCAACAACAATGCTTATAGGAATAATTTTGGTAACAACAACTATAAGCCATATCCTTCTAATAGTGGTAGTGGTTATGGTAATTCTTACAACAATAGTAGGAGTGTATCCTCTGATCTTGAAGTCTTGCTTAAAGAATTTATCAATAAACAAACTGCTTTTAACAAATCTGTTGAGGAAAAGTTTGGTAAAATTGATGTTCTTGCTTCCAAGGTTGATAGTCTTGCTCTTGATGTTGATCTTTTGAAACTGAAAGTTATGCCTAATGAGGTTAAAGATAGTAAGCCTTTTGCTACAGCCAATGCTATCCAAATTAAAATTGACAACAATATTAGGATGTTGGCTGAATTGCATGCTAGGTGGGAAAGAGAAGCTGAAATTGATAGAAAGAATAGTATAGCTTGAGTTTGTACTATTACCACCACTAGTAATGCTGAAGCATCACATGTTAGTAAACCTCCTACTATCAATGGTAATGTTATTGGTGTTGGCAATGTTTCCACTTCTACTACAAAGCGTGCAAAATTGGCTAAAACTGCTGAAACTGTTTCTGATAAAAGTGCTGAAATTTTTCGAAGTATGGGAGGCAATGGTCCCATTACTTTTGATCATAATGATTTTGATTTTGATGGTTGTAGCATTTCTGAAGTTATTATGTTCTTGCAAAAGCTAGCTAGAAGTCCTAATGCTAGTGCTACAAACATGGCTTTTACAAAACATATTACAAATGCTCTCATGAAAGTTAGGGAAGAGAAATTAAAACATGAAGCTTCTATCCCTAGGAAGTTGGAAGATGGTTGGGAGCCCATCATTAAAATGAAAGTGAATGATTTTGATTGTAATGCTTTATGTGGTCTTGGTGCAAGTATTTTTGTTATGCCTAAGAAACTTTATGATATGCTTGACTTGCCACCTTTGGAACACTGTTATTTGGATTATCATCTTGCTGATAACTCTATGAAGAAACCTTTGGGGAGAATGGACAATGTTCATATTATGGTTAACAATAACCTTGTCCCCGTTGATTTTGTTGGTTTGGATATTGAATGCAATGCATCTTGTCCTATTGTTTTGGGAAGACCCTTTCTTCGAACTGTTGGTGCTGTTATTGATATGAAAGAGGGGAATATTAAGTATCAATTCCCTCTCAAGAAAGGTATGGAATACTTCCCTAGAAAGAGAATGAAGATGCCTTTTGATTATATTATTAGAATAAATTATGATGTTGATGCTTCTTCTCTTGAGAACACTTGATTTTCACTTTCTGCGCCTAGCTTGTGAGGACCCCGGATTAGCTATCCGAGATACTCGTTATGTTTCCTGCAACAATCCCATGATCAGTCTGTTGTTGCACATAACTCGAATTAGCATCACAGAACACCCATAAATACCGAATGAATATACTTACTTGATTGAAGTCATAAACTTCAACAGGTACTTGCAGCGGAAAATCACCAAACAACGTGGAGCCCGAGTCATTTGCCAACCCTACAGGCAGCTGACTGGGAAGCGCCCTAGTTCGCATTGACGTCGTCGAAACCTTCTTCTTCGAACTGCTCCTCTTCAAAATCTGGCTAAGACAATAGCCAGGGACGAAAGCAATATGAGTACATTTGAATGTACTCGCAAACTACCCCCGGAATGAGCATGCACTACCCTTTTATAGTTTAAATAAATCTTCGTTGCTTTGAAAACTCTGTATCCTTGTTGAAAAAGAGAAGGATAGACTTTTGTTTAATAAAACTTTGTTTTGAAATCTCTATATCTTTATTAAAAAAGGAAAGAAGGCTGTGAGAACTTTTTCAATAAATCTGTCTTTGTAAGAATTCCCTTTTAAAACATTTTCCTGAAAATACATCTTTGTTTAAAAGGTAAGGAGTCTCTTTTAAAACATTTTCCTGGAAATTCACCATTTTGTTTATTTCTCCAAAACTCCTCCTTTTCCGACCATAGCCCTTCATGGTCAAATCATTTTCCAACAACCTTATACCAACCCTTCGGTATAGTTGCCTAAAACATTTTCTCCTTTCAAATCACCAAACTCTTCACTTCTCGACCATAGCCCTTCATGGTCAAATCATTCTCCAGCAACATTATACCAGCCCTTCGGTATAGTTGCAGATACAACACATCTTCGTTTTATTTTCAAATCTCAAAACTTGAAAAAACTTGCACATGGTCAGAGTAGGGCCTCCCAACTGTCCATATCCGAGGACTCGGCTATTCGAATAGTTTTATTACCCTCTGTAGAGGTAGCACGCTTTCCCCACACCCATCCGGTAACTCATCGTGTCAGCCACGTCCCGCCATACAAGGTGTATGCGAAGTTGAGTCACCAACCGTAGCCTGTCCTTTGCTCATGCTAGTATAGGACCCTGCCGCTATGACACTTTCCATCAACACTTAACCCAGCCCATCGGAATCTAAGTGTGAGGACTCATAGTTCTGCCCGGCGACCCAATGGTGGCGTCTTCAATCCTCTTCCTCCATTACACTCATACCGGCCTCCGGTAGACTTCTCTTGAGAGGACCCAGGTCAGGGGGTAGGTCCTCAGACCATCCCCTCATGGAACGGGGTCATCCCCGTTGTTGATGCATCCAGTACTAACACGAGCAAACTATATGACTACGCCCTTTCCCATATGTGGGTAAATGTGGTCGCACAGATTATCGGCTGGTTGACGTAAGTACAGGGACACACTGTGCATTTTTCATAAACACCTTCATTCACCATTTTCTTCACTTCCACACCGACATCTCGGTATTCCATGTCCACACAAGTATTTTCAAAGGAGTTTTGAGTAAACAATATTTTTTTCCCATCCTATAGTTTGGAAAAGAATTCCAGCTAATATCTCCATATAGGGTGTCAAAATAATATACTTATATTTTGGAAAAGGGCTTTAAAATCATAGCTTTTGTGGCGAACACCACATAAATCACTTATGCTCTTTATAAGTAAAACATGTGAACCAAAAATAGATGTATATAAATGCAAGCTCAGAGAGTAGCTTGCCTGATTTTGGCATGATGTTCTCGGGGCTTCTTCTCACTGATCAAAGAAATAACTCTCATCCTTCTCCGATAAATCCTTTCCAAATACCACCCCGGTAGCATTTATCTCTAGCGTCGCAACATGAAAATAAAACAACACGCAATAAGCAAACCAAACCACAAGTGGTATACAAACAAGGAACAACCCACAAGTATCAAACTAATCACTCAAGCCACAAACTAAGATCTACATTTACAAGGGCATTATACTAATCAGGAGTATAACACCACAAACATGCTAAAACAAGAGGGCACAAAGACACCCTCAACTAGAGGTAATTAACAACCATTTTTCCCTAATCAGGAAATACTTCAGACAAAAGTTAAGTCACCAAATAATCTTTGTAATTCAAAATATCTCACCAAGCTAAGGTGGATATAACAACAAGATACTTAAGCTAGTACTCAACTCAAGACCATCCAGTTTTATCAAGCAATGCAAACATATTACTCACACCAACATGTCTAACAAATACCACTAACAGTACTAACATATTATAACCTACTAAATAATAATAACAGGCAAGCAACAGTACCACAACAACCATTAACCAGCAAGGCATACATGTTAATCACACACAATATTCTCATATTAAAATAAACAAGCTTAACAAATCCCTAATTATTAGGAGAAAAGTTATATAGGGAATAAAACCCTAACAAACACATGACTCACAAATAGCTCTCCTAACATGCTAGTAAAAATAAGGAAACATGTCACAACAGTGGATTACCACCCTACACATGCTAGGAAACACATTTGTAACAATAAAGTTATAACACACAATTTATAAAGCCCTAATAAAAATAGGCAGAAAAGGTCTAAACCTTATAATTAGCACCACAGTCAATCAGTGACTCCTAAATTCAAACCAAGCTAGGGATATGTTCTCCTACACATATAGAAGACAAGACAATTGGATTTACTCCAAAATTCATCCCACAAAAATCTACAAAAATCACCAAAGTGCTACTGGTGTGTTTACAAGAATGAGTAGAACTTTTGTTTTAGGTTTCATTTGCAAGCAAGGCTAACAGATCTGGAAAGGTATCATCTCAACCTATCCAGAGAATTTTAGTTTGCAATATTTGGATTTATAAAACTCTAGATATTAAATATTTAGTGCAAAACATACTTTCTATAAGATTAAATCTAGAAGGCATTCAGAATCATATTTTTGCAAACAGCTAGTGTGGCATGTTTAAGAAAACATACAGGAACACTACAAAATTTAGATCATTCAATTATCTAGCACCGATCTACCAAAAATGAATTAAAGCTGCACTATCAATTCAGCAGGAATATCACAGCAAATAGATTTACTAAAAAAAACAGTACTGGGCTCGATCTGGCCTAGATTCGACCGAGCAACACAGAAGGCGGCCCAGCTGCGGCCCATGCGTGCGAGCGAACGGGTACGGCCTTGGTCCTCCTCCAGAACACGCACGAACGCGCGCAGAGAGCAGCAGGGAGCACGGCGAGGATGGCGACGGCGCTCCGGTGATCCTAAAAAGAAAAGGAGATGTCTGATAGATAGCTCGCGACGAGGGGATCCCAGGGAGGCGAGAATGATGGGAAATGGTGGACACAATCACTCACGAGCTTGCTCGATGTTCGGCGGCCAGAGATGAAGAAGACGGCGATGCCCAGCTCAATTCGCGGCTTCTCACGACGATTCCTTCTTCGGAGACGTAGAGGACGACGAGGCCGAGACGGCTGTGCGCTTCGATTTGCTCGGGGAGGTGCCAATCGCTGGCGATGTGCGACGGCAGCCTTGGCTCGGCCATGGTGGGGAAAAAGAGAGAGAGGAGGGACATCAGGTGGGCGAGTGAGGCGTGAGGGGGCAGAGGAGCGGCTTCGGGGGATCTTACCTCCTCCGCAGCGGCGAGGAGAGGCGGGGCCTGGACGCGCGCGGCGGGGGGGGGGGGGGGGTCTGGGCGGCGAGCGCTGCCGAGCGAACACGGCGCCGTGCCGTGCTGTTGCTACAGGAAAGAGACGACGCTTTTACTGAAAACCCGCTGGAAGACTTTTCCCCATTTACAACTAGGTCCTTTTCCTGTTTTCCTTTATTTCTCTTTTAAACCAGTAGCTTTTAGATATTTAATTGAGGCAGTAAAACATTTTCAAAAATTCTGAAATTATTTGGGTAGGCTCCCCTTACCAAGTAGAGCCTCCACAAAAATTGGGGTTTGAAAATAAAATGGTTTGAACAACTTTTGTTCATAGGGTTTAAAAATGACATTTTTCTTAAATACAAATTTATAATCCTTTGAAATTTTGAAGCAAGTTCAAATATTATTTTTGAACTCTTGGAACTTCCTTGATAAATATTTTAACTTTATATAATTTTCATTTTCATAGAGAAGATATTTGGTTGAAGGAAATAGAGAGTTAGGTAGAGAGAATAATTTATTAAAGTCATTTTATTTGAATTGGAATCTTTAATTCAAGTTCTTGAATACCTTTAGAGGTTTTGCTTATTCAAGTCACATTCCAAATTTGTTGTCAAGTGTGTTTTTAATTTACTACTCTAGCACACTCTAGCACACTTGATCAACTATACACACAAGCAACAACACAACAAGATCAAGATCACATCCAAGTCCACACAAGGTCAAACACAGCAATGGGAAGTAAAACACAATCATCAGTGAAATATTTCAAAAAGTTTTTGTTGGTTCTGAAATTTGGGTCTTGTGAAACTAAGTTTTTCTTAGTTTCTAAATTTGGGATGTGACATAGCTGAAAGGCGTTAAAGAAAAGCGCTTATGGGAGACAACCCACCTTTTTATTTTTCTTTCATTTTGTTTTATTTTGAGTCAAGGTGTTGCTTACTTCTGTAACAACTCCTTTGTATCTTTATTTTATTGCATTGTTGTGCCAAGTAAAGTCTCTAGTTGAAAGTTGATGCTAGATTTGGATTTCTGCGCAGTGACAGATTTTTGCTGTCCACCGTTGTGAGCTGTATTCACTCCAAAAAAAATTGAAAAATTCTGAAAGAATTCACGCATGATCCTTATAAATGTACGCAACTTTCATTAGTTTTGATTTTTCGCATCTGAGCAAGTTAAGTGCCTCGAAAAAATTAGTCTTTCCAGACTGTTCTGTTTTTGACAGATTTTGCCTTTTATTTTGCATTGCCTCTTTTACTATGTTTGATTGGATTTCTATGCTTCATAAAACATCAGTGGCTGTAGTTAATGTCCAGAAGCTTTGGTAATGATTGTGTCATAGTAGAATATGTGAATTTTTGATTATGCACTAACCCTCTAATGAGAATTACTTTGAGTTTGGTGTGGCGGAAGTTTTCAAGGAGCAAGCGAGAAGAATGATATGATATGATCAAGAAGAGTGAAAAGACTAAGCTTGGTGATGCCCCCGTGGGTCACCCCGGCAATATTCAAGAAGACTCAAGCGTCTAAGATTGGGGATGCCCAAGGCATCCCCTTCTTCATCAACAACTTATCAGGTCATCTCTAGTGAAACTATATTTTAATTCTTCCACATCTTATGTATTTTACTTGGAGCGTCTGTGTGCTTTTATTTTTGCTTTGTTTTTTTATTTTATGAATAAGTTGGATCCTAGTATTCTTGTGTGGGAGAGAGACACGCTCCGCTTTTTTCATGTGAATACTCATATTCTTCACTTATATCTTTTGAGCATTCTTATCTAGCTACTGCTATGCTTTTAGATTATGTTTTTCATGCATCTCTTTTAGAGCTGTTAATTCTTGTGGAGTAGTACTCTCTTGTTTCATTTGTAAAATACTTGGAGAATTTTTGTTGAAATAAGTTGATTGGTGTTTGGTTGGAAACAGAAAATGCAACATGTGGTAGATGGTATATCGAAAAGACACTCATATAGATCATTGTCTTGTTTTATTTGACACTTGGCAGTTGTTTTGAGCTCTCAAGTATTTCATGTTTAAGCTCTTGCATCATGTAGTTAAAAGCCTATTAGTAAAGAACTACCGTAGAGCTTGTTGAAATTTGGTTTGCATGATTGGTATCTCTAAGGTCTAGATATTTTCCGATAAAAGTGTTTGAGCAACAAGGAAAGACAGTGTAGAGTCTTATAATGCTTGCAATATGTTTTCATGTGAGTCTTGATGTACCGGTTTATACTTGTGTTTGCTTCAAACAACCTTGCTAGTCTAAACTCTGTACTGAGAGGGAATGCTTCTCGTGCATCCAAAACCTTGAGCCAAAACCCATGCCATTTGTGTCCACCATATCTACATATTATGTCGTATTTTCTGCCATTCCAAGTAAATACTTCATGTGCTACCTTTAAACTATTCAAAAAGCTATTAATCCTTATTTGTGTCAATGTTTTATAGCTCATGAGGAAGTATGTGGCATTTACTCTATCACCTTGTCATTTACTCATGACAGACTTTCACCAATGGACTAGTGGCATATACATCCGCTTATCCAATAACTTGCAAAAAGAGCCGGCAAATGGGGTGCCCAGTCCCAATTAATTATAACTTTAACCATTTGATTCTCTTCACATGTTTGCCAATGATTTATCAGAAGCAATTTTCAAAATTTAAACTATCAAATAGGCACTCCTCCATGGTATGTGATTGTTGGAAGGCACCAGAGGATTCGGTTAGCCATGGCTTGTGTAAGCAAAGGTTGGGAGGAGTGTCATACCAATTTATAAATATGCATGTGTAAACAAAAGAGAAGAGGGATGATCTACCCTTGGGTAGAAATAACGTCCTTCATGGGAGCCGCTCTTGAAAGTTTGGGTGACAAGGGGGATAGAGTACCCACTGCCATTCGTTGACAACAACAAACACCTCTCAAACATTTACTTTATGCTCTCTATATGATTTCAAAAACCTAAAAAGCTCTAGCACATGATTTAATCCCTGCTTCCCTCTGCGAAGGGCCTATTTTTTACTTTATTGTTGAGTCAGTTTACCTACTCCTTTCTATCCCTGAAGCAAACACTTGTGTCAACTTTGTGTGCAACAATTCTTATATGTTTACTTATTGCACTTATTATATTGCTTTGTGTTGACAATTATCCATGAGATATACAAGTTACAAGTTGAAAGCAATTGCTGAAACTTAATCTTCCTTTATGTTGCTTCAATGCCTTTTACTTAGAATCTATTGCCTTATGAGTTAACTCTTATGCAAAACTGTCGCAGCAGTGGAACACGGGGTTCCCCTAGTGCTGCCAAAGTGGGTCCACCACCCGTGGGCCCAGCATGAAGATGGACAAGACCAAGGCACGGTGCAAAGCTCGCGAGCACCCCATGCATCACTCGAGCCTGCCGGGTGCAAAGGACCCCGGGTCCCTCGCACCCCGGAAGAGAAGAAGGACCCGAGAGCCAGAGGCCCCGGCAGGGCCGGACTCCCTCTCGGGTATCAAGCCGTACCAGACGAAGCCGAGGGTTTTCCAGCACCCTCCCGAATATAGTAGAAGAGCCTAGAAGACTTGGGAAGCAAGGCGCGACCAGGGGACACCACCTGCGGTGTGCCAGCTTTCCCCACCTCTCTTTCCCCCAAAGGGCGGGGGATCTCACCAAACTGGAGGAAGATACTTGGAGGAGAAGAGGCCACGTCTTCACCTCACCCATGGAGAGGGGGAACTTCCCGCCAAGACCCCCTCACGCTCTTCGTGTGACCCTTGTGGCGCCCCTTGTCTATAAAAGGAGGGCCAAGTCATGGCGAGGGAAAGGACGAATCCAAGGCAAGACACAAGCTAGAGTACAGCTGGAGATAGCGAGGGCAGAGAGGAAAAGGGAGGTGATCTCCTCAGGGCCAGGATCTGCCCTTTCTTCCTCCTCTTGCCAAAACCCTTCCCGGGTACCTCGCCGGGATGCCATTGTAGCCACACCATGATGCCTCCATCTATCCAGACATGCAGGAGTAGGGCTGTTAGCCTTCGGGCGGCCTGAACCTGGGTAGATCGCTGTGTCCTTTGTTTGCTTTCCATACACGCTGAGAGAGAGAGAGAGTGACGGAGATCTCGCCGGCGGTACTTCTCCGGGAGACGTCTTCCAGCCTCCTTCGCGCCCCTACCGAATCTACAAAGGGGTGTCCTTCATCCCCGGTGTCCGTCATTCGTGACACGATATCTGGCGCGCCAGGTAGGGGGGCGCAAGTGCTGATCTCGTCTTCCTCGAGCTCGGAGATCTTCGTCAAGTTCTTCATCAAGCATGCCACCCAAGAAGAAGCCCGACGCCGCGGCCTCCAAGGTAGCTTCCCCTTCGCGCACTCGAGCCTCCGCTGAACGCCGCTCCGCAAGTGCACGCCGCGAAGCTACGCCACCCGTGCAGCCCGCGGAGAAGGCGGTGCCCGGTGGCGCGGATGGACCCAACCACGAGCACGGCGGCGGATCCAAGGAGGCCTCACTTCCTCGTGCTTCGCTCCGTCCTCCGCCTCCTCCTCCTTCTGGAGAAAAGAGCGTCGACAACAGTACGGCCAAGGACCAGACGGCTGGAGCTGCTCAGCCTTCCAAGAGCAGGTCCTCCACGCACACGCCACCGGACGCTCAAGCTCGCCATGACGCCCTGGTGGCAGCCAAGGCCCTGATGCAGTTCCCTCCAAGCAACATCGACCCCAAGACGTACTAGGCGTGGAGGGCTCGCGTGGAGAAGCTTCTCGACTACGCCAACGGAGGCTCGGTACTAGCGACCACACAGGCGACCGCCACGGACCGCCCACGAGCCGCTCCACTCTTGTCCAACCGGCCGCGTCAAGGCCAAGAAGGAGGGCGTGGCGAACCAGGAGGGCGTGAACAAAACAATCAGGCGGCTGCTCCGGCTAACAACGGGAAAGCTCCCGCAGCACAAGGAGGCAATGGTGGCCAGTTCCAGGAAGTCAATGGAGTCGTGGGATGCATCCACGGGGGCTCTTCTCTCCCTCCATCCAACGGCGCAAGCAAGAGGCTGGTCCGGGAACTCAGCGCGGTCGCTTCCGGGCCAGCGAAACCCTTGGACTGGTCTAGCCAGGTCATCACCTTCGACTCAGAAGACCACCCGTCCAACACTGCCAGGGTCGGAACTCTGCCCCTGATCGTGTCGCCGGTCATCCACAACTTCAAGGTCACCAAGATGCTGGTCGATGGAGGCTCCAGCCTCAACCTTCTGACAACCAAGGTGCTGAGTGTGCTGCAAATCCCTTTCTCTTGCCTCACTGACACCGGAGTGTTGCAAGGCATGAATGAGAGCATGACACGACCCCTTGGGAAGATCACTCTACCTGTCACCTTCGGCGATCACAAGAACTTCCGCACCGAGGACGTCGTCTTCGACATCGCCGACACTCTGCTCCCATACAACGGCATACTTGGTCGTCCCGCTCTGGCCAAGTTCATGGCCGTCTCTCACTTCGCCTACAATGTGCTGAAGATACCAGCGCCATTGGGAGTGATCAAAATCAAGGCCGACATCGACGATGCCATCTTCTGCGTCCACAAGTTGAACCAGACCATAGCGGCAACGGCGGATGTCCCGCAAGCTGTGATGGAAGGCGATGTTGACGCCCTCCCCGGGGAAGGAGCTGACCCCGGGGGCTCGACATCGGCACCCGTCAAGAATGCGCCATTCCAGGGCGATACGCAGCTGACCAAGAAGGTGGCACTGACCCGCGACGAAACTCGCACTATAACCATCGGCGCCAACCTTACTGGCGAACAAGAGAGCGCGCTCATCGCTTTTCTTCGGGAAAACTCGGATGTCTTTGCATGGGATGCATCAGAACTCCCCGGAGTCCCCAGAGAAGTGATTGAGCATAAGTTGGCGGCCAGCTCGGATGCGCGACCAGTAAAGCAAGTTCTTCGGAATTACAACTATAAAGGATAGGAGACTACCCGCACTCTGAGATGGTTTGCCCCTCCTGGCCATTCTGGACCGTCGGATCTGAAGTGAACAGTATTTTTTACCTCCCACTTTTCACCTCAGCCGTTGGATACGGTTGATTTTTTTTCACCCGTTTGAGTGAATAATAACATCGCATAGAGTCACTGACCAATGGGTCCGTGGTCCACAAGTCAGTGGTTGAGATTGGCTCGCCCGCGTCTCACTAATTTTGCCCGCACCCGCAGCGAGACAAAACTCGAACCCGGAGTGAAACTCTAGCCCAATCCGCGCTTGCTCTCGTTCCCCACTCAGCCGTCTCTTTCCTCTCTCTCCTTCCCCGCACCCTCACCTCTGCTCTGCCTCAGAGGAGACGGAGCAGTGGGCTAAGCGGCGCATCGACGAGCTCGACTCCCTACACGGCGACCGGACGGAGAGGCGGTGGGTCGCTGAAGGCGCTACAGCAGGGCGGCTGCGCGGAGGACTAGGCGCTCGGCTCGTCGGCGGCTCGGACGGCATGCGCCCTGGCAGCTAGGAGGACGTTGAGGGTAGCGGGAGGAGGAGGATCATAGCGACCTGGTGGGCGAGGCAGGGCGGCGGCCGCCGGGCGATGCAGGGCGGCGACGGCCGGGCAAGGTACGATGGCGGCGGCCGGGCACAGCGGTGACGGGGCACGGCGGCAGCCGAGCCAGGCAGGGCAATGGCGGCCCCAAGCACAGCTCGTGCTTGCTCATGGTGAGATCTTCTCTTTTCATCTCCTGTTCTTTTTCCATTTATTTATTTTTTATTTTATCTTGGGCTGATGCGCTCTGCTGCTGCTGCAGCAGGAAACTGATGCTGCACGAGGGCGAGATGAAGGAGACGGCCAGGACGGATGGCCAAGCCCTGGTGGCCGGAGGCGAGTTCGGCGGCTGCCGAGAGGCCATAACGAGCTCGTCGGGTCAGTACAGCTCATACACAGAGGTTGCCGCCCCTTCGCTCCGACCTGAATAAAGCTTGTCCCAAGGATCCTTTCCCCCTGCCACGCATTGATCAGATCGTGGATTCCATGGCAGGGTGCGAACTGCTATGCTTCTTGGATGCTTTCTCTGGTATCACCAGATCCTGATGTCCGTCGAAGACCAAGAGAAGACGACCTTCATCACCCCCAAGGGCTTCTACTGCTATACACGGATGCCTTTCGGACTCCGGAATGTCGGCGCTACCTTCTAGCGCGCGATGCAGGCATGCCTTGGGCCGCAACTGGGCCACAACGTTGAAGCATACATCAATGATCGTGGTCAAAACGCGGTACCAGGATTCACTCATCCAGGATCTTCACGAGACGTTCGAAAATCTCCGCCGAGTCAACTTCAAGCTGAACCCTGAGAAGTGCGTGTTCGGAGTACCTTCAGCAAGCTGCTGGGTTTCTTGGTTTCCCATCGAGGAATTGAGGCTAACCCAGACAAGATCAAGGCCATCGATCGCATGGAAGCACCCCGGCGAATCAAGGATGTACAGCGCCTCAACGGGTGCATCACCGCACTCGGGCGCTTCATCTCAAGACTTGGGGAACGGGCTCTCCCGTTTTTCAACTTGCTCAAGAAGGAGGGACTTGTCAACTGGACGCCGGAGGCTGAAGAGGCACTTAAGTCCCTCAAGAGCTACCTCGCCTCTCCGCCAATCCTGGTGGCCCCGACAGAGAAGGAGCCTTTGCTGCTATACATCGCTGCTACCAATCAGGTGGTAAGCGCAGTGCTCGTGGCAGAACGTGACGCTCCTTCAAGGAAGACAGGCAAAACCAAGGGCAAGCGACCCAGGGATGTACTCCCAGGCCAGCCCACCACAAAGAAGATGGCGGGATTCTCAGCCTCCGGGGACCCCAACACCCCAATTTCTTCCACGAGCATCGTCCGTACTGGAGCGCTGGAAGCTGAGCTGCTTCCGACTCAGAACAACGATGCAGCGGAAGAAGAGACGGAGCCAAATCAAGAAGTGACCTCCCGGAAGGTGCAGCATCCGATCTACTTCGTCAGCTCGGTTCTGCGCGATGTCCGGGAGCGCTACCCCATGATGCAGAAGCTACTTCTGGCGATCCTCATCGCCTCTCGCAAGCTGAGACCGTACTTTGAAAGCCACCCTATCACGGTGGTATCAAAGTACAACCTGCGGAGCCCCCTGGAGAATCCGATTGCCACCGGACGCATTTCATGGTGGGCCATGGAGCTTCAAGGTTTCGGTCACAAATTTGAGCACACGAACAACATCAAGAGTGAGGCCTTGGCGGACTTCACCGTAGAATGGACCGAGATAGCATTCGAGGACCCGGAGGAGGAGACCTGCCTCCCCGGGAAGGAAGATCCCAATGCCTGGACCATGCACTTTGACGGTTCTTTCTCAAAGAATCGAGGGGGAGTCGGGGTTGTCCTGACGTCGCCAACTGGCGAATGCCTAAAGTACATTGTCCAGATGCATTTCCTCGGAGGTATCTCCAACAACACGATGGAATACGAGGGCTTGCTCGCCGGACTTCGTGTGGCCATCAGCCTTGGCATCAAGAAGATCGTCGTCAAAGGTGACTCATAGCTGGTCATCAAACAAGTCAACAAGGAGTACGCATGCCCCCAGATGGTACCATATGTTGAAGAGGTTTGGAAGCTGCAGCGATGCTTCGATAACTTCAGGCCGCGTATATCTCGAGGGTGGATAATACAGTCGCGGACGAGCTCTCGCGTTTGGCTTCGCAGCGAGAGCCTGTTCCCCCTGGGATCTACATCGAGGTACTCAAGCAGCCGTCGGTCCCCTCTGACAAGATCAGGATCAAGCCAACTATGGGACCGGGGCTAGTGACCTGTCTACCCCCGGCAACTCAGGAAGCCAACCCGGAAGTTCAAGATCCAGAGGTACCTGCGACAAAGGAAGCTTTGCTTTCTTCTTGTCAAATGGTGCTTTCAGTGGAGAGGAGCTGCCCGCCGTGGGCCTTTGTCGGGGGGCTGCCCCCGGGTGGGCATAGAGGTGGAAAGGAAACTCAAGCCGGGTCACTCGAGCCGGATCTCGTCGACCGGATCGGTTGAGAGAGTCGGTTAGTACTCACTCTTGTTTAGGTGCAGGGAGACGCCAGAGGGGATCAGGCAAAGTCTAGCCGGATCAGAGGAAGAGGTCCGGCTCAACTAGCCGGGTTGCCTGGAAGAGATCCGGCTCAACTAGCCGGGTTGCCTGGAAGAATCCGGCTTACCTGCGATGTCGGATAATGCACAAAGACCAAGTATTGTCAGTAAGTTCACGAGTCCTGCAGGCCTCCTGCCCGAGGCTCGGAAGACAGCCAGGTCGAGCCACGGGTTTTCCGGGTCACAAGGCCCTAGGCGCTGACTTGGCTAATTCGGGAAAGGGCGGTGGCCTAGGCTCTGATGGCTACGCTGGCTTAAGCTCAAAGAGGAAAAGATAGACCTGCCGTTGAACTGACGATGAGCTGGACTGAGTGACAGTAGCCAGGGCTTGTCCTGTTCCTCTTGTCCATGCCATTATCATCTCCGGCCAGGGGCAAAAAGGTAATCCGGTTAGTGTATAAGTAGACCAGCACATCCTCCAGTGCGAAGAGACGAACCCAGAGCTCATTTTCCCCCCTTGGTAGCTTCTTCTTCATCGTGAGCTCTCACCATTGTTGCTTCATACAGCTCGAGGAGCGCACTGTACTTGTCACTATTGAGATATAAAGAGAGTAGGCTAGTGCTGCAGTAGGGGTGTTACCTCCACAAGAGGGCCCCGAAGCAGGGTACATCGTGGTGTGCTTTGTGTTCTTGGTTTCTTGGTTTCTTGTTCATGTTCTTGCGGTTTCTTGCGTGTTCTTGCTTGTGCACTTCTTGAGTGCATAAACCCTCCCCGGTTCCCCCAACGCACTTTCGGCCCCATCTTAGCCATACCTATGGCATCTGCCGTGATCCCACCACGACAGTTGGCGCCCACCGTGGGGCAGATTGAGGCGTTGGAGGGAGTTTACATCCGGACGGGCTCAGGCGAGCGTGTTCTTTCTGGTCTTATCGCCAAGATCGGCGAGTTCACCTTCGTCAGCGACAATGCAGGGTGTTTCGCCGGCAAGCCTTTCCCCGAGCATGGCTTCCTGATGATGCTCGGTAGCTTCGTCACCTATGTTGCTGTCGAGGCTGTTCGCGAGTACCCGGCGCAGGTGCTCGTGGCCGAGGACCCTCCTTCTTTCCGCGCAGCTCTCGGACAGCGTAGCGCTCGCCCCGGGAGTAGCGTGGAGTGATGATGACCGGACCAAGTGCTGGAGCAGGCAAAGGAGATGCCGGCAATAGCATGCCCGAGGAGCTGATCACGCCAACCGATCCGGTTGACAAGCCGACTCGGACGGCAAAGTTCCCAAAGGAGAAACCAGATCCGGTTGGTCCACTTGGCATGTCAAGTAGGGAGGCTCCCTTGGAGGATGTCCTGGAAAAGTTAGCTCGGCCAGTGGCACCTGGGGCAAATGTAGAGCTTACTATAGCTCAGTTAGAGGCAGAGCGCCTGAGGTTGCAAAGAGAAGCCCGGTTGGTGGTAGAGTCTAGGCAAGCATTTGATAGAGATATGAGAGAATATAATGCTGCCAATGGTATTACCGATGGTTTCACTCCGGTAGCGCCTCACCCACGCAAGAAGCAGATTTGCGTAACAGGGGTAAGGACCTCAATGACGAGTTAGCTAGAGCCGCAAGATCGAGCTCAGTAAGGCTACTAGTCATAGATCGGGTACAGGCAAGCCGGTGTATAGCTCCCCGGCCAAAATCTTAGGGCTGCAGCGGCAGCGCGAGCCGAGTTGACCACATTAACCGGGGATGCTTGGCGCAAGCAGGCAGAAAGGGTCAATGAGCTGGTTGATGTGTGTAACCGGCAGAATGAGGCTTACCGGAAGCTAATCCGGATGCTGGTGGTTCTCGGGTAGTGTGTCGGCTAAGGCGTTAGCCAGAGATCCAAGGGGCAAGCGTCATCCCCGCATGTCGGAGTGACCGGGCCAAAGTGTGAATTCGGGCAAGAGCAAACAGCTGCAGGCCTATGATGCTGAGTATGCCGGCAAGCAGCTAGCTGCTCAAGGAAGAGGTGGCCAGAGCAGAAACAATGGCGGTCAAGGCAATCCGGGGCCGGAAGGGGTAATTCGGCTGGCCGAGGTCAACCACCTCGTCCTCCCGGGCAGAATCAACCCCGGCAGGAGCAGCAAGTAATGGTGCAAGCGCAGCAGCAAGGTGGTGGCCAGGCGGGCTACCGCTATGATGATGGTAATTCGGCTATGGCGCGAGCCGGATACCAAACGTATGATAATGCACTTGCATCCAGCTGGGACCTCGGACGTTGGCTCCGGATGATCAGCGTCTCAGGTTGGATAGGATTTACCAGTCCGAGAGGCTGGAAGAGCAAGGCCCACCAGGTCCTCCGTGCTTTGGGCCTAGGATCATGAACGAGCCGAATGTGCCGTTGTTTCAGCTTGGCCGAATCACAAAGCCGTATAACGGCAGCACTAAGCCGCAGGATTGGCTGATAGACTATGTATCCTCGGTGCACATTGCGGGGGGCAATCGCCGATGGGCGGTCCGGTATCTCCCGCATATGTTGGAAGGGCCAGCCCGGATTTGGCTGAATAACTTACCAGAGGGTAGTATCAACTCTTGGATGGATTTGGAACAGGCATTTTACAGCAACTTCTCCAGCACTTACAAGAGGCCAAACCGACCTCAGCTCTTGTCTGCGTGCAGGCAGGAAGAGCGGGAGACAGACCGAGAATTTTTGACTCGGTGGAGCAACATTCGCAATTCTTGTGAAGGTGTCGTGGAGGAGCAGGCCATTTCTTGGTTCGCAGGGTTGCCGACATGGCACCCCGCTTTGGCAGAAGCTCCAGAGGGATATGCCAAAGACCCTGCGGAAATGATCCGGATAGCAGATACATATGCTCTTGGCGATCCGACGCAGCCAGCGTTGGATGTGGTGGGAACAAGCAGGAGGCAACCGGTTAATAACCGAACTGGACCATTGAGGCCCAGTGACCGACATGAGTTCGGTTATAAAAGGAGAGATCCGGATTACAGATACGGCTCAGACCAGGTTGCTGCAGTAAATATGGATCATCCTGATAGCCAGAGACCAAAAAATGAGGGTCCAGCTTGGAGGCCGAATCAAGGTGCCTGGGCAAAGAAAGTGTGGGATGGACCGAGTCCACCTCTAACTTTTGAGGCAATGATAGATGGGCCTTGCCGTTATCACACAACAGACCCACGCAAGCCGGCCAATCATTCAACTCGGAATTGTAGCTGGCATCATCGCATCCAGGCAGAAGGTCAGAGAGGGCCACCTCAGAGGGTGCTCCTAGACCGAATTTCAGGCCAAATACGCCTTTATCCGGAGCCAATGCAACCCCGGTGAACGAAGGAGCTCCAAGGCCGGCAGCCACAAAGCCGGTTAACCTGGTAAATATGGGAGGCAACAACAATGCTGGTCCGAGTCGGCAAGGTGGATACCCCGGAAATGATTACAAGGAAGCTCATCAAAGTTATGTGGTTTTTGTGACCGAGCCAACTGACAAGAAAAGTCAGCTGCGAAGGGCGAAGGAGGTGAATGCAGTCACACCAGCAGTACCAAAATACCTGAACTGGTCCGAGCAGGAGATCACTTGGAGCAGGGCTGATAATCCCAGGGTTATGCCAAGCCCAGGAAACTACGCACTGGTGGTGGATCCGACTTTGGTTGGACCAAAGATTAATGTGAAATTCACTCGAGTCTTGGTTGACAATGGCAGCGCTATAAACATCATGTATCGGGACACAATGGTCAAGTTGGGTTATTCGCCGAATCAGTTGCAGCAGAGCAGTTGTACCTTCCATGGTATAGTACCCGGGGTGTCTTGTTCCCCAATGGGTAAGATCTGGGTAGATGTGCTATTTGGTACCAAGGACAATCACAGACTTGAGAGTCTCGAATTCGAGGTGGTAGACTTGGAGAGCCCATACCATGCTCTGCTCGGCAGGCCGGCATTAGCCAAGTTCATGATATCCACTCATGTTGCTACCTCAAGATGAAGATGCCTGGCCCGAATGGAATCATCACCGTTGCGGGAGATTACAAGAAGGCCATACAGTGTGCCACGGTTGGTTCCACCTTAGCCGAGTCGTTGGTGATCCAAGCTGAGAAGAGCAAGATGCATGAAGTAGTAGCGATGGCGAAGTCAGCTCAGCTCGGCGTCCTGGCCATGACCAATCCGGATGCAGGTGCAACATTTGAGGTGCCCAAGGAGACAAAGAGATCCCCATTGACCCGGAGAATCCGGAGCGCATGGCCATCATTGGTGCCGGGTTGGGCGAGAAATAGGAAAGCGCGCTCTGTCACTTCCTCCGTGAGAATCGGGATATCTTTGCATGGTCGGCTAAGGACCTGCCTGGTGTTCCGAGGGAGTTGGCAGAGCACTCTTTATTTGTCAGGCCGGATGTGAAGCCGGTGAGGCAACCGACTCGGCGTCTTTCAGACGATCGAAGAAAAGTGGTGCTTGATGAGCTGGCTAAGCTACTTGCAGCCGGATTCATTATGGAGGTGTTGCATCCAGACTGGATATCCAATCCGGTTCTGGTAGAGAAGAAGAAGGACGAACCAGCGGTGGTCAAGGTGTGGCGTATGTGCATCGACTTCACCAACCTGAACAAGGCGTGCCCGAAGGATCCCTTTCCTTTACCTCGGATTGATCAAGTGATCGATTCTACTGCTGGGTGTGAGTTGTTGTCTTTTATTGATGCGTACTCTGGTTTTCACCAGATACCACTGAACCCCAAAGATCAAATAAAGACTGCTTTTTTACCCCGTATGGGGCGTATTGCTATCGTGTCATGTGTTTCGGTTTGAGAAATGCCGGTGCAACTTATCAGAGATGTATGCAGAAATGCTTACATTCTCAAATGGGCAAAAATGTGCAAGTGTATGTCGATGATATTGTCATCAAAACTAAAGAAAAACGCACTCTCCTCGAGGATCTCGAGGAAACATTTGTGAACTTGAGAAAGTATCGGTTAAAATTGAATCCGGATAAATGCACCTTTGGTGTCCCGGCTGGAAAGTTGCTCGGTTTCCTTGTATCGAGCCGAGGTATTGAAGTGAATCCGGCTAAGATCCGAGCCATAGAAAACATGAAATTGCCTAAATGTCTAAAAGATGTACAAAAGTTCACCGGGTGTCTAGCCTCGCTGAGTCGGTTTGTGAGTCGGCTAGGAGAAAAAGCCTTACCCTTGTATCAATTGATGAAAAAGAGCACCGGGTTCACATGGACCCCGCAGGCAGACTCGGCTTTCAATGAATTAAAAAAGATGTTGTCCACTGCACCAATTCTGGCATCACCTTTGCCGAATGAGCCAATGCTACTTTACATTGCGGCCACTAACCGGGTCGTAAGTGTGGTGATAGTGGTAGAGCGAGAAGAGGAGGGTAAATCCGTGCAGAGACCGGTGTACTATTTAAGCGAGGTGATCTCAACCTCAAAGCAGAATTATCCTCACTACCAGAAGATGACATATGGTGTATACCTGGCGGCCAAGAAGTTGAAACATTACTTCCAGGAGCACCCGATCACCGTAGTATGCGAAGCTCCAATCTCGGAGATCATTGGGTGCAAAGATGCGACTGGCCGAGTTGCCAAATGGGCAATAGAAGTGTCTCCTTACACCCCGCATTATGAAGAAGAGATGCTATCAAGTCTCAGGCTTTACCGGATTTCCTTTGTGACTGGGCCGAGATGCAGTATGAGCCACCCAAGCCGGATTACAATTACTGGAAGTTGCACTTTGATGGCTCCAAAACCAAAATCGGACTGGTGCTGGGATAGTACTCACATCACCGAAGCAAGATCAGTTGCGATATGTGTTGCAGATTCATTTCTCAGCATCAAACAATGTGGCCGAATATGAGGCACTGATCCATGGGCTTAATGTGGCTAAGGACATCGGCATCCGCCGGATAGAATGTTTTGGTGATTCAGATTTAGTGGTGCAGCATCTTCTGGAAATTGGGATGCCCTTGATGCCAATATGGCACTATATCGATTTCATGTCCAGAAAATTTCAGGATTTTTTGAAGGCTGCGAGTACAAGCACATACCCGGCTGGAGAACGAAGCTGCTGATATCTGTCAAAACTCGGGTCGTCTAGGGATGCAATCCCACCCGGGATATCCTTGAATCACCTAAGGATCCCTTCAATCAAACCTTCACCTGATTCCGAGTCAATTTTTATCCCAAAGCAAGAATCTGAAGCTGTTCCTATGAATGTTGATGTCGGGTACATTTGGGAAGACCCGGGGACTGCATGGCGAGACTCGGGGACTGCGCACCGAGACTCGGGAATGCTACCCAAATCTTAGGGAAGAGGGGAAGAGAGGAAGATGGTGCTAACCGAATCTTAGGGAATGGACAGAGACTGATAGAAGAGATAATGGCGGCCGAACCAGTGGAAATAGATGAGCACTTATTCCCTTTGCATCCAGTACCGGAATGGGCTGAAGAAATCATGAAGTTCATGTCGGAGGGGAGTTTGCCAAATGATGAAACCGAAGCTAGGCGAGTGCAGAGGAGGTCCAAGGGTTACACCATCATAAATAAGGAGTTATACAAAAGGAGTGCAACCGAGGTGCTACAACGTTGCGTGGAGCCAGCCGAGGGCAAGGAGATGCTCCTGGAGATACATCAAGGAGAATGTGGGCATCATTGCAGTACAAGAGCCCTGGTGGCTAAAGTATTCCGGCATGGGTTTTACTGGCCCACTGCTCATGCAGATGCAGAGGACATAGTCCGAAAATGTGAAGGATGCCAAAGGTTTGCCAAGCAGACACACCTACCCGCATCGGCGCTCAAAACAATTCCTATCACTTGGCCGTTTGCTGTGTGGTGTTTGGATATGGTGGGAGAATTCAAGCCGGCTAGGGGTAACATGACACATATGTGGTGATGGTGGATAAGTTCACCAAGTGGATAGAGGTGAAACCGATCCGGAAAGTGGATGGTCATTCGGCTGTAACTTTCCTGAAAGAAATCATTTTGAGATACGGTTACCCCCATAGCATCATCTCGGATAATGGCACGAACTTTGCTGTGGGAGAGTTTGCCCGATTCTGCATGATAAGGGGATCCGGTTAGACATAGCCTCAGTGGCACACCCAGAGTCCAATGGACAGGTGGAAAGATCAAATGCTTTGGTATTAGCTGGGATAAAAGCCCGGTTAATAGAACCTCTGGTAAAGACTCCGGGGTGCTGGATAGATGAGATACCATCAGTACTATGGGGTTTAAGGACCACGCCGAATCGGTCAACTGGCTATACGCCATTTTTTCTGGTATATGGGGCAGAAGCAGTGCTACCCACTGACATAGAATATGATGCACCAAGGGTGACAATGTATACCGAAACCGAGGCAAAAGAGCCCGGGAAGATGCAGTGGATCTGCTAGAGGAAGCAAGAGAATTGGCCCTATCCGGACAGCAATATACCAGCAGTCTCCGACGTTATCATAGTCGGAAAATCAGCCCTAGAGTGTTTCATGAGGGAGATCTAGTACTAAGGCTGGTGCAGCGCAGCAAAGGCCGACACAAGTTATCACCTCCATGGGAGGGACCATTCATTGTGAGCAAGGCTATGCACAATGACTCGTACTACCTTGTAGATGCACAGGAACCAAGGACGGATGGCCTGGACAGACCCGGACAAGAAACCAAGCGACCCTGGAATGTAGCTCTGCTTCGACCCTTTTACTCTTAAGGGGCGCAATGTATGTATCTCAGTTTATCATAAATGAAATTTCGGCAATCCGAGTCTGGACTCGGGGACTGCCTCGTCCTTATGCATGTGTTTTTTATTACTGTTTTGTCCATACCGTTCATGTGTCGGATTGTTTTGAACCTCGTCCCAAAATTCAAGTAATGTATGCTGTGTTGTTGATCTCGTGACTCGACTGACAAACACCAAAATGGTAGTCAAGAGCAGAGGTGGAGAATATGGGAAACATGAAAATGGACTCGGGGACTCGGTCCAAATCCGATTCGGCACATGTCGTTTACTAACCCCTGTTATTTTCTTTTTTGTTTATGTTAGATGATTCTAAACCACAACTCGCATGTTGCAAGTATTGTATGCTATGATTCCTATCTTGTGACTCGACTGTCAAACACCTAAAAGGTAGACAAGAGCAAAGATTCGGCAAAAATAGTAAACAAGAAAACAGACTCGGGGACTCGGTTTAAGATGATCCAACATAAACCTCGTCCGGATCACATTAAGCAAAATAAAATAGTCTCGAAAGAGCTTAAATTGTATATTACATCTGCTCCCGGCATACCGGGGATTTAATGATTTTCATTAAGATAGTTCAGGAAGAAGGAGCCAAAGTTGCAGGAGACTCGGTTGCAGGGATGAGCTCGGATGATGGAGGAACCTCGGGTGAAAGAGGACCCTCACTTGCAGGAATGACCTTGGACGGCGAGCTTGAAGGCTGGGCAGATTCGGAAACATCCGGGTCAGCTGAAGAAGTGGCGGTCTTGACTAAAGCTTGCTCTGTGGTCTTAGCCGAGTCAGTGGCTGGCATCTTGGATGTCTTGGCCGAGTCACAAGCTGCAGGTTGTTCGGCGGAGTTAGCCGAATCGCCAGATTCGTCCTCAGACTCGGCGTATTCGTCAAGGGAGGCATCATCCGATTCCTCTTCTTCAGATTCTTCCCCATCCGAGTAGACCGGAGCATTCAGATCAAGATGCTTGGTGTTTGCAAATTCGGCCATAAAGTTGGCAGCTTCCTCGCGGATCTTGATCCGGTTTGGATCTGAAGCCCATGAAGAACCCTCGGAAGGGAGCGCACTTTGGCAAGATCAATCAGCTCATACCAAGACATGATAAATAGCAAACCTGCGTCAGCACCAGCTCGGGCGGACGAAGATCTCCACTGCTTTAACCGGGTCTCTGCCTGATCCAGGTCTTTGATTAGCTCGTCCGCAGACCGGACTTGCCGAGCTTCAGGAAATAAGACTCGGTGAGCTTTGAGGCTTGCGTTGAACAGATCAATATGGGAATCCTTCAAAGGAGCAATCCGAGCTCTAAGTGCAGTAATATGATCTTCGATATCCCACGTCTCGGGTAGGGGAGCTCCAGTTAACTTAGCTCTCTCAGCTCGGGCATCCCTCACGGCTTTGGCGGCTTGAAGCCGGATGCTGGTAAACTCTCCTACATTCAGATAAGCTAACACAGTTAAACGAGATAACACGAAATGATGTGTCGGATAAGAGCAGAGGAGGAAGAGGAGATTCGGCAAACTTACGATCCATGTCTTCATTGAGGCTAGCAAGATCAGCAAGCCATTTCGCGCTGATCGCCTTGTGGGCAGCCAGATCATCTTTCGCCGCTTTAGCTTCGGCTTCAGCATCTGCAACGTGCGTTTGGATTTTCTTGTCCAATTCGGCCCCTTCTCAATCCCGGCTTTGAAAGTATCTCGCTCCTTCTGGATCGCGTCTTTCTCCCTCTGCAGCGTGTCCCGGTCTTTCTTGACCTTCTCCTTCACTTTTTCAACCCGGTCAAGCTCCCGCAGGAGCCGAGTCACTTCTGACTTTTCCTCCGATAAAGCGCGCTTGTGCTCCTGATCTTTCTTTTTCATCTCCTCACCTTGCGCATCGAAGGAAGCTTGAAGGGCCTGGTGCTGCAAGACTAGCTGCTTAAAGAGCCGGCTGCGAGCAGTCGTGATTTCCTGAAAGAAAAAGGGTTAATGGCGTAAAAAGAATCTCGGGGACTGGAGGCCCGAGATTGATGAAAAAGAAAGTTGACCGAATCAATTGGAAAAGAGACTCGGGGACTGGGAGTCCCACGATTTTTTCAGCGAGACGAAGTTTATGATCAAATGTTAGAGATTCAAGCCGAATGACTTTCTTACTCTGAGGAGTATCAGTCGTTCGACCCGAATCTCGGGGACTGGGGATTGTGTAGATTGATCATGATGAAATAAGAGCAGGATTCGGCAATATTACCTCGAAGACCCGGTTAGCTTCAGTGACCGAGGCCTGCACAGAATGAAGAGATTGAAACATCCGGCTAGGACCAGCCGGATGTGGCGACGCTGAGGTGGTCGAGCCTTCGGCAAGGTCCGCAGCATTCCAAGCTTTAACAAATTCCTCTGCGGAGCCGAGTTTGTCGCCGCCCGGAGTGCGGAGATTCGGCAAGACCTGGCCACTAAGGCGGGCCGAGTGATCGCCTCAGAGAGTTGATCATGCACCCGAGTCGCTGATGGAGCGGCGGAAACCGGCTTGCTAGCAACCATCTGCTTATCCAAGGTTGTTGGAGTTGTGCCAAAGGAAACCTGAGTCGGCTTGGGAGGCGATGCGCCCGGGGTCTTGGCTGGATCTGGCAGTTTCGGTTGGTTCTGCGACGCTTGCTGTGGTGGTTTAGATACTCCTGTTGCTGCTTCTGCTGCTTCTCAAGAGATTGCTGCTGCTGCTTCTTCTTCTTCTGCTGCTCTTGAGCCTTGGTGGCAGGGCGAGGATCCGGCTTAGTCAAAGACTTAGCCGAAGTCTTAGCTTTTTCCTTCTCCAACTCCTTCAGAGGGCGAGGCCAAGTTGAATCTCGGGTAGGACCCGAGATTTCCTCTTTCTCCAAGTCAATAACCGACTCTGGAACGAGAGTTGGCGGAGGAGTCTTGGCGGTTGTGGCACGCGCGGGAGAAGGGACAGCCTTTTCAGGAGATTGGCTCTCCGTGGCCGTATCCAGTGGAGGAATGGGAGAAAGAATGGATGAATGAGTTTGCTCGGTGACAAGGACGTCACTACATAGAGTAAAGTAAAACAGTTAACTCGGATAAAGGTGACTCGATAATAGAGGAAGAAAGCAAATGAAGTTGGCATTACCCCTTGGTGGTAGGCATGGCCTTAAGCCGATTCGGCTTGATGGCAGCTTTCTTAATTCTCTTGGCTGGAGGGGCATCTGATCCGGACGCGTCAGGGCGTTTCCGAGATGTCCCTTGAGCATCCGGTTTGGCTGGAACACAAGGTTGTGACCATGAAATCGGAATGGCATCAATAGGATCTAGGATCCAGCAATCATCATCTTCATCCTCGGAAAGGTTGTAAATAGTCGGTTGCTTACCCTTGCGGATGGGCTTGGCGCGCGGAATTGGCAAATAATCGTCCGTATCCGCATCCTCTTCGCCCTCGCGCAGCGGGCTACGATCCGGTCCCCACACTTTGGTGGAGAGATCTCCATCTTCGGTGATTTGGCGGTCGAACAGCTGCAGTAGAGTCAAGGCGAATCTGGATTAGTCCGATGTCATTTTGATGAATGATTGATTCGGAGAATGGTGAACTAACCTGTGGTGGAAGTGCATCTCGGTGGAACGGCTCCACGCCCCACTTCCACTTATCCGACATCTCGGTGTAGGCAATAGCGTTTACCCGTCTCTTGACGGAAGCTCTGGTGAGCTCATGTTTGCTGATCCGGGTAGGATCTAGCAGACCGCTCATATGGCAAATCTTGTGCTTACGTTGTTGAAGAGGACTGACCCGGCGACAGACGAAGGTTCGAAGGAGATCGTCCGAGAGCAGGCCCTCTCCAGAAAATCCTCTAGAGTTTGGTGTATGACTTGAAGCTCCGCAAGAGTGTCAGCCGGATCGTATCTGAAGTTTAATTCGGCTGTGGGGGGCTCGATCTTGAACTCGGGCAAGTTGAGGGCATCATGGCCTTCAACGCTCTTCACGTAGAAGAAGGACCTTTGCCATTTCTTACAAGTATCCAGGCCAGTGATTCGGGGAAAGATGGAGCCCGTCCTCGGGGTAATGCTGGACGAACCACAGGCGGTCATCACCTTCGGGTCACTACCCGGGATCGTATGTTTCCGGAGATGGAAGTACTTCGCCCAGGTTTCGACAGTCGGCCAGAGACCGAGATATCCCTCCATAAAGGAGGTAAAAGCAGACAGGGAAACAAAGGAGTTAGCCGGGAGGTGGTGAGGCTGCAGGCCGAAGAAGTCTAGGAATCTCCGGAAGAAGTCACTCGCCGGGAGTCCGAATCCGCGCTCGAAGTGCGCCAGAAATACAACGCGTTCACCCGGTTGGATGACCGGTTCGAGTTCCTTCCCGGTTTTCGGCATATAACGTTAGGTGTTATACGCCGGGTGCTCCGCAGCCATTCCAAGTCATCGTTGGTAACGTCGAACCCTCCCAACTGCCGGGGGCAGCTTCGACATATCCGAATCAGTCCTGCAAAAGGTCGGACATAGCCGAGTTAGAAGATGTGGAATCTCAAATCTAGAACGAGTCGGATAATGGTGTAACCGAATCAGCTGTTAAGGGATTCGGTAAAGGCAATCCCGGATAGAGTTGTCTAGTTACTGCGGAGAAGTAATTCGGCTAGTAACTACAAACACCTTTCTGTGAAGATCTAGGGTTACGCAAGATCTACCGCAGCAGTAAAATAGAGAGGAAATCCCGAGTAAAAATACGGTGGAACTGCTCAAGCGGTGGCAGGCCAAACTAGGGCAATCTAGTGCAAAGCCTAGAAAGGAGATCTAGGGAATGCACTAAGGCGTGACAGTGAACTCGTGCGCGAATGAATCTGCAAGAAGCAGGCGCAAGTTCCCGCGGAATATGAACTCGCGCGAGGTCGCCATGGCCGGAAGAGGAGGAACTTACGGTTGTGATGCGACGAGGAAGAAGCGCGGTGGAGAAACGGCGGTGCAGGGCGCGATGCGCGGCTCCGGCGAGTTTTCTCCGGCGTTGTTGATGTCTCGGCGGGCAAGGTCGCGAGGGCGAGGTCGCACCGGCGGCAATGGTGTAGATGGAGGTTTCGAAGTGGAAGTGCGGGGAAGAAGAAGAGGAATCCCGCACCCCTATATATAGCCGCTCGCTGGTAACGGGCGCACTACCGCGCGGTTTTCGGGGTGTGGCCGGATCAAGTGTGCACCGAAACTTTGCGGTCGCAGCTGTGGCCGTGTATTTCAAGCACATGGTGGGTCATAGAATTGGAAGCGGTTTGTGGATCGGGTGTGCCGGTTAGCGAAGAAATCGAGGAGACGCGGTCATTTAGTCAAATGCACTCAAGTACCTGGTGGATCCGGATAATGTGCTGTCAGTGGCATGTCAAATCAAAGACCCGGATTACGGGGCCTTTGTGCAGAGATTCTCTGCCAAGTGTCCCGGGAAATCCTGAGACAAGATTGTGCAGTATGGAATTCGGTTAATGGTGTTTGTTTTTTAAAACCTGCTACGGCCCTCCATCCGAGGCTGTAGGACCGCACCAGCTTCGGGGACTACTGTCGGGGGGCTGCCCCCGGGTAGGGCATAGAGGTGGAAAGGAAACTCAAGCCGGGTCACTCGAGCCGGATCTCTTCGACCGGATCGGTTGAGAGAGTCGGTTAGTACTCACTCTTGTTTAGGTGCAGGGAGACGCCAGAGGGGATCAGGCAAAGTCTAGCCGGATCAGAGGAAGAGGTCCGGCTCAACTAGCCGGGTTGCCTGGAAGAGATCCGGCTCAACTAGCCGGGTTGCCTGGAAGAATCCGGCTTACCTGCGATGTCGGATAATGCACAAAGACCAAGTAATGTCAGTAAGTTCACGAGTCCTGCAGGCCTCCTGCCCGAGGCTCGGAAGACAGCCAGGTCGAGCCACGGGTTTTCCGGGTCACAAGGCCCTAGGCGCTGACTTGGCTAATTCGGGAAAGGGCGGTGGCCTAGGCTCTGATGGCTACGCTGGCTTAAGCTCAAAGAGGAAAAGATAGACCTGCCGTTGAACTGACGATGAGCTGGACTGAGTGACAGTAGCCAGGGCTTGTCCTGTTCCTCTTGTCCATGCCATTATCATCTCCGGCCAGGGGCAAAAAGGTAATCCGGTTAGTGTATAAGTAGACCAGCACATCCTCCTGTGCGAAGAGATGAACCCATAGCTCATTTTCCCCTCTTGGTAGCTTCTTCTTCATCGTGAGCTCTCACCATTGTTGCTTCATACAGCTCGAGGAGCGCACTGTACTTGTCACTATTGAGATATAAAGAGAGTAGGCTAGTGCTGCAGTAGGGGTGTTACCTCCACAAGAGGGCCCCGAAGCAGGGTACATCGTGGTGTGTTTTGTGTTCTTGGTTTCTTGGTTTCTTGTTCATGTTCTTGCGGTTTCTTGCGTGTTCTTGCTTGTGCACTTCTTGAGTGCATAAACCCTCTCCGGATCCCCCAACACACGTTCGGCCCCATCTTAGCTATACCTATGGCATCTGCCGTGATCCCACCACGACAGCCTTGGACATCATCAAGTACATGGCTGAGCACACCCTCCCGGGTGACGACCACGACGCCGAGCGGGTGTCTCGCCAAGCCAAGCTCTACGTCCTGATCGACGGTGAACTCTACAGGCGGCGAGACAACGGAGTCAAGCTTCGTTGCATCCCGCAGGAGTAAGGCCAGGCGTTGTTGAAGGACATCCACGAAAGTACATGTTCCAGTCATGTAGCATCAAGGCCTCTAGCGGGGAAGGTTTTTCGGCACGGGTTCTACTGGCCAACTGTTCTCCATGATGCCGAGCAAATCGTCAAGACCTGCGAAGCTTGTCAGCATTACGCAAAGGACATTCATCAGCCAGCACAAGCTCTGCAGCCTATTGCAATCTCTTGGCCGTTCGCGGTCTGGGGGCTGGACATCGTCGGCAAGATCCCGAGTCTGTCGGGGGATATGAGTACCTTTTCGTGGCAATTGACAAGTTCACTAAATGGGTGGAGGTAATGCCAGTGCCAAGACAGACTGCCCAAGCCGCCATTAAGTTCATTGAGGGAATCATCTTCCGTTTCGGAGTACCCAATAGGATCATCACGGATAATGGCACACAGTTCACCAGCCGGGCTTTCCTCAACTTCTGCGAAGACATGGGCATCAAGGTGTGTTTTGCCTCGGTGTCCTATCCAAGATGCAATGGCCAAGTTGAGCGAGCCAACGCGGAGCTCCTCAAGGGTCTGAAAACCAAGGCTTTCGACAAATTAGAGAATCGAGGCAAGAATTGGATTGAACATTTGCCAAGCGTCCTTTGGTCACTCAGAACTACGCCCAGTAGAGCCACATGAGAAATGCCTTTCTTCCTTGTCTATGGAGCAGAAGCAATCCTGCCCACAGAACTCAAGCACGGATCCCCACGGGTACTCGCCTATGATGAAGAGGCACAAGTGGAAAGGAGAATTGACGACATCAATTTCCTGGAAGAAGCAAGATGTCGGGCATCCCTGCGATCCGCCCGATACCAACAAGCACTCAAGCGATACCATGGCCGCCATGTGCGAGTGCGAGCATTGGAATGGGGAGACCTGGTCCTCCGGAAAAAGCAAAACCTTGATGGCATGAACAAGATGTCATCCAAGTGGGAAGGCCAGTATCGGGTGACACATACCTTGAGGCCAGGGGCAGTCTATCTGGGGGATGAGAAGGGCAGACCTCAGGGCAACACCTGGAATATCGAGAACCTCCGCAAATTCTACCTTGATTACGAACATGAATCGCAGATAGTTGTATCGACTAAGCACGCCTGAGCGGCTAGTGTTCTGTAATAAGATGTAAGAATCGTCGCCAAGGAATAAAAGATAAGTTTTCAATTCCGTGAGCCTCAATTTCTGTCGTAAGATGATTACCCTTAGCAACCCCCAAGTAGGGGGCTGATATGTGCCGGTGGCTGACGGGGTGTATGCGAGCACGCCTATCTGTAGGAGCTGCCTCCCGATCATGCCGTGCTGTCGCAAAGAGGAAGGTTGGGGCAGTGCTGTGCTTTAAAGCACATAAGCACAAAAATGCACAGTCAACCTTGCTTGCGGTTTGCTTCGGGTAAACATTCCCACGACATGAAGAGATGGTCCTTTCTTTTCCTACTGAAAGTTTGATGTGTGCAGCGCCTTCCCGGGACAGAAACTCGCAAAGGACGGAGGTTTAAGGAGCTGGATACCCGGGAAAGGCTCAGGAACTCGGAAGCAGCAGAAAAACAGCTAAGTTCTTGCATTTGCATATTAGGCATACCATTTCGCTCGGAGTTAATATACTTTCAACCTGAGCATGCCTGACAGTCTATGAGAACCTTGGTGGGGGATGAGGCGTCCTCCCCAGTGAACGGTCCGTTTCCCTCTGGCCTAGTAACTGAGGCAGTGGAGTGAGTCCCCGGAAGGTATAGTGCTCCTGGGGGTATTACTGTTGCAGCAGACAACAGGATACTTAGCATACCGGGAAATCTCCTCATAAGCTATACGGCGCGTTAGTGCAAGGGAAGTTCGGAAATGCCTCCGAGAGTTGAGATTAGGATTGCATTCATATTTAATATTCGAAGTTACATTCATGCATTACATTCGAGATAAGCAGCCTATGCGCATATCTAGCCTATGCCACTAATGCCAGCCTAGGCGCACTGGCTGCGCAGATTTGTCTGCTATTTATTCGCCTGCCAGGTGCACCTCTTCTCTTCCGGGGACGCCTGGAGGAGAGGGGGAAACGCCTGTGCAGAATCTTCAGGCACTCCTCGGGACGGAAGGCCCTGAAGAAATCCCGGGAACCCCTCCGCCAAACAGGCGGACAATGCCTTTGGCTACCTCGCCGACGACCCGGCTGTCCGCCTGCAAAGAAAGAAGTGTCCGTGAGTAAGAAGCTGGCAGCAGCTGGAAGAAAAGAGAGTCAAGAAGGGCACCGTTACCTGATCGATGGCCTCCAACTCGGCCAAGGGCTGGGACAGCTCCGGGATCCCAGCGGTTCTCTCCTTCAGATAAGCCATCAAGAACGCTTTCCTGATGGCCCTCACCCGGGCTTCTTCCTGCGCAGCGGCGCCCGTGATGGCCGCCATGTTGGCCAGGGCTTGGACAACAGGGGCACGAAATGCGCCCCCCTGCTCAACCGCCCATGCCTTGGCCAATTGGGCTACTTCCGCTCCGCCACGGAAGACCGACTCCGTAGTGGAAACCTCAGACTCCATCTCCGTATCGCTGGACATCGTCGACGGTGGATGATGCTTCGAAAGAAGAAGGGTGGAGCCAAGGCGGAGAGTGTGCGAAGAAAGGTTGGGGGGCTGAGGGGCTTTTATAAGCTCCTCACTTTCCCACTTGCCTTTTGGCGCTTCGGGGGCAGCAGTAATGGGACGCGTTTCTTGCAAAGAAACCCGTTCCTCTTCACACCAGATACTAGGAGAACCATGTGAAGCAAGCAAGCTCTCCTCTTCGACGAGTGACAGGACTCGGGGGCTTGCCTCTACTTTGACCCGGCGGGCCCCGCCGGGCTGCCCAAGGAGAAGACTAGCACCGGGACCCACTTTGACCTCTTTTTGGTCATGGCCCCGGCGGCCACTGAAGCAAAGCCGTCGGGACCATGCCCGGGGGCTACTGTCGCAGCAGTGGAACACGGGGTTCCCCTAGTGCTGCCAAAGTGGGTCCACCACCTGTGGGCCTAGCATGAAGATGGACAAGACCAAGGCACGGTGCAAAGCTCGCGAGCACCCCACGCATCACTCAAGCCTGCCGGGTGCAAAGGACCCGGGATCCCTCGCACCCCGGAAGAGAAGAAGGACCCCGAGAGCCCGAGGCCCCGGCAGGGCCGGACTCCCTCTCGGGTATCAAGCCGTACCAGACGAAGCCGAGGGTTTTCCAGCACCCTCCCGAAGATAGTAGAAGAGCCTAGAAGACTTGGGAAGCAAGGCGCGACTAGGGGACACCACCTGCGGTGTGCCAGCTTTCCCACCTCTCTTTCCCCCAAAGGGCGGGGGATCTCACCAAACCGGAGGAAGATACTTGGAGGAGAAGAGGCCACGTCTTCACCTCACCCATGGAGAGGGGGAATATCCCGCCAAGACCTCCTCACGCTCTTCGCGTGACCCTTGTGGCGCCCCTTGTCTATAAAAGGAGGGCCAAGTCATGTCGAGGGAAAGGACGAATCCAAGGCAAGACACAAGCTAGAGTACAGCTGGAGATAGCGAGGGCAGAGAGGAAAAGGGAGGTGATCTCCTCAGGGCCAGGATCTGCCCTTTCTTCCTCCTCTCGCCAAAACCCTTCCCGGGTACCTCGCCGGGACGCCATTGTAGCCACACCATGATGCCTCCATCTATCCAGACGTGCAGGAGTAGGGCTGTTAGCCTTCGGGCGGCCTGAACCTGGGTAGATCGATGTGTCCTTTGTTTGCTTTCCATACACGCTGAGAGAGAGAGAGAGTGACGGAGATCTCGCCGGCGGTACTTCTCCGGGAGACGTCTTCCAGCCTCCTTCGCGCCCCTACCGAATCTACAAAGGGGATGTCCTTCATCCCCGGTGTCCGTCATTCGTGACACGACAAAAACTTTTTGATGCTTGTCTTGAAAGTACTATTTATGAAAAGTTTTTTCCTTATATGATTTAGTGTTTACTCATTATCTATTTGTTAGCAAACTATAGACCATTGCCTTGAGTTACTTCATTCATGACATATGCTTTACAATATTATTTGATCAAGATTATGTGGTAGCATGTCACCTAAGAAATTATTTGTTGTTATCGTTTTACTTACTCGAGGACGAGTAGAACTAAGCTTGGGGATGCTTGATACGTCTCCAACATATCTATAATTTCTTATGTTCCATGCTTATATTATACCATTTGCTACATGTTTTATTCACACTTCATGGCATTTTTATGCATTTTCTAGGACTAACCTATTAACAAGATGCCACAGTGCCAGTTCCTGTTTTCTGCTGTTTTTGGTTTCAGAAAAGCTGTTCTGCAAATATCCTCGGAATTGGACGAAAACAAAATGCCACGTTCCTATTTTCCCGACATGTTCACGAAGTCCGAAGGAGAGACGAAGGGGGGCACCGAGGCGCCGTCCCCACCCCATGGCGCGGGTGGGCCCACTGGCACGCCGCCATGTGGGGAGCGGGCCTCGGGCCTCCACCGACATCGCCCCTTCGCCTATTTATTCCCCCCGAGGCGAAAACCCTAAAGACGAGAGCCATATTTCTAGAAAACATCCGATGCCGCCGCCGCCATCAACCCTAACTCGGGAGGGTTCTAAAGCTCTTCCTGGCACCCTGCCGGAGAGGGAAATCATCACCGGAGGGCTCTACATCGCCATGCCTGCCTCCGGAGTGATGTGTGAGTAGTTCATCTTTGGACTATGGGTCGATAGCAGTAGCTAGATGGTTGTCTTCTCCTCTTGTACCACCATGTTTAGATCTTGTGAGCTGCCTATCATGATCAAGATCATCTTATTGTAATGCTACATGTTGTGTTTGCTGGGATCCGATGAATATTGAATACTATGTCAAGTTGATTATTGATCTATCATATATATGTTGTTTATGATCTTGCATGCTCTCCGTTATTAGTGTAGGCTCTGGCCAAGTTTATTTTTGTAACTCCAAGAGGGAGTATTTATGCTAGATAGTGGGTTCATGCCTCCATTTAATCTGGGACAGTGACAGAAAGTTCTAAGGTTGTGGATGTGCTGTTGCCACTAGGGGTAAAACAGCAATGCTTTGTCTAAGGATATTTGTATTGTTTACATTATGCACCATACTTAATGCAATTGTCTGTTGCTTGCAACTTAATACTGGAAGGGGTGCAGATGCTAACCTGAAGGTGGACTATTTAGGCACAGATGCATGCTGGATAGCGGTCTGTGTAGTTTGTCGTAATGCCCAAGTAAATCTCATAGTGATCATCATGACTTGTATATGCATTGTTATGCACCTCTCTATTTTGTCAATTGCCCAGCTGTAATTTGTTTACCCAGCATGTTAGTATTTTATTATGGAGAGACACCACTAGTGAACTGTGGACCCCGGTCCATTCTTTTACATCTGAAATACAACCTACTGCAATAATTATTCTTTTTCATTCTCTGCAAGCAAACATCATTTTCCACACTATACGTCTAATCCTTTGTTTTCAGCAAGCTGGTGAGATTGACACCCTCACTGTTTCGTTGGGGCAAAGTAGTTTGGTTGTGCTGTGTGCAGGTTCCAAGTCAACAAGTTAGACCTTCCTCCACAAGCACCTTTTTCTGACGCTGTTGACACCTTCAGAACATCGCTGACTTCCAACTGGTTCGATAACCTTGGTTTCATACTGAGGGAAAACCTGCTGCTGCACTCATCATACCTTCCTCTTGGGGTTCCCAACAGACATGTGACTTTACACTCATCACTGGTGGAGCTGCACAATGGTATGAACTGTTGAAGAATGGGCGTTCTATTGGTTGGGAGGAAATTGTACCTCTCTTTTATTCTAAATTCTATCCTCCAAGTGAGGTTCATCAAGACCGGAATCTTATATATAATTTCTGGCCTCATGATGGATAGAGTATTGCCCAAGCGTGGAGGAGATTGAAGTCACTAATGCTCAAATGCCCCATTCATGAGCTTCCTGGTAATGTCATTGTTGATAATTTCTATGCAAGGCTGTCTTTTCAGGATAAAACTTTATTGGATACTGCTTGTTCTGGATCATTCACTCGTAATAAAGAAGAGTTTAAATGGGACCTTCTTGATCGGATTCAGGAGAACACTGAAGGATGGGAGAACGATAAAGGTAGAGAGTCAGGTATAAAATATGACTTCGAATGCATTAAAACTTTCATGAATACTGATGATTTTTGAAATGTTAGTACTGTTTATGGCCTTGACTCTCAAGTTGTTGCAAATGATTATAAAGCTTTTGCCTCTTATTTCGGTATGCCTAAGGAGGGTTTTAAGAAATATCATGAACCTTATAAAGATAAACTTGTTTCTCCTATGACTAGAAGTATTGAAGTTAACACTGTTGATCGCATTATTCCTGAGCCTTATATTGAAAAAGTTTCTTTTCGTGCTAAAATAAAGGAGCATTCTATTATGGCTAGTGTTGTTAACAAAAGTACAAGGAAAGCTATAGAACCTGATGAACAAATAACTGTTGAACCTGTTGTAGCAATAATAAAGGACCTTGTCACCAAAAATATAGAAGATGGGCATATTATCTTTTGTGAAGATGCTTCTAATATTGTTTCACATCCTAAAAGCTCTAGGGAAACTAGTGTTCCTGTGCTCTCTGTTAGGATAGGTGATCATTGCTATTATGGTTTATGTGATATTGGTGCAAGTTCAAGTGTTGTTCCTTATGAGCTCTACAGGGAAATCATGCATGAAATTGGTTCTTGTGAACTCAAAGAAATTGATGTGGTTATTCAGCTTGCCAATAGAGAAACTATCTCTCCAATTGGTATTGTTAGAGATGTGGAAGTTTTATGTGGTAAGACTAAATATCCTGCTGATTTTCTAGTACTTGGTTCAACTGCTAGTAACACTTGTCCTATCATTTTTGGTAGACCTTTTCTAAATACTTGTGGTGCTGTCATAGATTGTAAGAAAGAGAAAATCTTTACTAAATTTGCTGGTGAATCTTATGAGTTTAATTTCTCTAAATTTGCCAAAGCTCCTTATGAAACCGAATTGCCTAATGAAGATTTTAAAGTTGCTCAGCTTGCCTCTATTGGTCTTGCTCCTAACAATGCTTTGCAGCAACATATGGAAGACCACGAAAGTGACATCTTTATGGAAGAAAGGAATGAGCTTGACGAAATATTTCTTCGTCAGCCAATACTTAAACACAACTTGCCTGTGGAAGATTTGGGTACCACACCACCACCTAAGGAGGATCCTGTTTTCGATTTAAAACCCTTACCTGATAATCTTAAATATGCTCATATTGATGATAAGAAAACATATCCCGTTATTATTAGTTCTAAACTTTTAGGTAGAGAAGAAGAAAGTCTGTTGGAAGTGTTGAAGAAACACCGTGGAGCTATTGGCTACACTCTTGATGATTAAAAAGGGATTTCCCCTGCTATTTGTTAGCATTCTATTAATATGGAACCTGATGCAAAGCCAGTTGTTGAACATCAATGTCGTTTAATACCCAAGATGAAGGAAGTGGTAAGAAATGAGGTATTGAAACTTTTTGAAGCTGGTATTATTTATCCTATTGCTGATAGTAGATGGGTGAGTCCTGTGCACTGTGTTTCTAAGAAAGGAGGGATTACTGTTGTGCCAAATGAAAATGATGAGCTTATTCCTCAAAGAGTAGTAGTTGGTTATAGAATGTGCATTGATTTTAGAAAGGTTAACAAAGTTACTAAGAAAGATCATTACCCTTTACCTTTTATTGATCAAATGTTAGAGAGATTGTCTAAGAAAACTCATTTTTGCTTTCTTGATGGTTATTCTGGGTTTTCTCAAATTGCTGTGAGGAAGCAAGATCAAGAGAAAACCACGTTTACTTATCCTTATGGAACTTATGCTTATAGACGTATGCCTTTTGGTTTGTGTAATGCTCCTGCTACTTTTCAAAGATGCATGTCTGCTATTTTTCATGGTTTTTGTGAGGAAATTGTGGAAGTGTTCATGGACGATTTCTCCATCTATGGAACTTCTTTTGATAATTGCTTGCACAATCTTGATAAAGTTTTGCTGAGATGTGAGGAAACTAATCTTGTTCTTAATTGGGAGAAATGCCACTTTATGGCCAATGAAGGAATTGTTCTTGGACATAAAATTTCTGAAAGAGGCATTGAAGTTGACCGAGCTAAAGTTGAGGAAATAGAGAAAATGCCTTGCCCCAAGGATGTCAAAGGTATTCGTAGTATTCTTGGTCATGCTGGTTTTTATAGAAGGTTTATTAAATATTTCTCTAAAATTTCAAAGCCTCTTACTAATCTTCTCCAAAAAGACGTACCTTTTGTTTTTGATGATGATTGTAAGGAAGCTTTTGAAACTCTAAAGAAAGCTTTAATTATTGCTCATGTTGTTCAACCACCTGATTGGACCCTACCTTTTGAAATTATGTGTGATGCTAGTGATTTTGCTGTTGGTGCTGTTCTTGGACAGCGAATAGATAAGAAGTTGAATGTTATTCATTATGCTAGTAAGACTCTTGATTCAACTCAAATGAATTATGCCACCACTGAAAAGGAATTCCTAGCTGTAGTTTTCTTGTGACAATTTTAGACCTTATATTGTTGATTCGAAAGTCATTATTCATACCGATCATGCTGCTATTAGGTACCTTATGGAAAAGAAAGATGCTAAGCCTAGTCTTATTAGATGGGTGCTGCTTTTACAAGAGTTTGATTTGCATATTGTAGATAGGAAAGGTGCTGAAAATCCTGTTGCTGATAATTTGTCTAGATTGGAAAACATTGCTTATGATCCTATTCCTGTTAATCATAGTTTTCCAAATGAACAGTTGGCTGCAATAAGGGTAAGTTCGCGAGATAGTCCTTGGTATGCTGATTATGCTAACTTTATTATTTCCAAGTACTTAACTCCAACCTTTTTAGCTCAACAAAGAAGGAAATTCTTTTATGACTTGAGGCATTATTTTTGGGATGACCCACACTTATATAAAGAAGGAGTGGATGGTATTATGCGAAGATGTGTTCCTGAATATGAACAACAAGAGATATTGAGAAAATGTCACAGTAGTGCTTATGGAGGACATCATGCTGGGGATAGAACCGCACAAAAGGTTCTACAATCAGGTTTTTATTGGCCTACTCTTTTTAAAGAAGCAAGAAAGTTTATTTTATCTTGTGATGAATGTCAAAGAGTTGGTAACATCTCTAGGCGCAATGAAATGCCTATGAGTTATTCTCTTGTTATTGAACCGTTTGACTGTTGGGGATTCGACTTTATGGATCCTTTTCCTCCTTCAGAAGGTAATACTCATATACTTGTTGCTGTTGATTATGTTACTAAATGGGTAGAAGCCATACCTACAAAAAGTGTTGATGGTGAGACCTCATTAAAAATGCTTCAGGATGTTATTTTTCCTAGGTATGGTGTGCCTAGATATCTTAGGACTGATGGAGGTTCTCATTTTATTCATGGTGGTTTCAGAAAGACCTTTGCTAAATATGGAGTTAATCATAGAATTGCTTCACCTTATCATCCCCAAACAAGTGGGCAAGTAGAATTATCAAATAGAGAGATTAAATCTATCTTGCAAAAGACTGTTAATAAATCTAGAAAAAATTGGGCTAGTAAGTTAAATGATGCTTTATGGGCTTATAGAACTGCTTATAAAAACCCTATGGGTATGTCTCCTTATAAAATGGTTTATGGAAAAGCTTGTCACTTGCCCTTAGAATTAGAACACAAAGCTTATTGGGCAATGAGAGAACTTAATAGAGACTTTAAACTTGCCGGTGAAAAAAGATTGCTTGACTTGAGTTATCTATCTATTATATAATTAAAACACAAGACAAACAACGGTCTGGATTCGTCCTTTTTACGTTAGAGCAAATTAAAGGTGGAGATTAACTACATGGATCCCACGTCGGAAGTAAAATAGGTAGCCCTCTGTGGAGTTCGTATGTAACATGGACTCTATGCTTCATCGTGAGACCGCAGAAAAAAAATGTTGTACCGAATATATCCCCTGCGAGGTGACCATAGGCAGCCAAATTGACTATTCCTTCCAATTAACAACTACTAGGGTTTGTGTCCGAGAAGCAACGGCGGCAGGAATCGGGAGGCGAAGGATCGTCGAGCAAGCGGCAATAATCCGGAGGCGAAGGGATCGTCCAGCAAGATCTGAAGCGGCGAATATCGTGATCGAGATCAGAAGCCGACACGACGCCGCGGGTCACTAGGAAGCAGTCATCGACGCCATACCCATCCAGCATGAAGCTTGCATGTCAATCGCCATGCTGCATGCAAGCCTAGACGAACTAACCTGGCCAGGGCGAAGCTTCCCTACAGGTAGGCTCCTCACGATGATGTCAATTTTCGGCCGGCCGGCCGGATAGCCTGAGTATGTATGTACGTACTCCACACATGACAGTATTTTATACAGAGACATTCATGACTGATTTCCTATTACATTAGAGCATGTGCCGCAATGGTTTCTCAACGAGAAGGAGGGCTGCGATCTCTTCTCGATCGCAACTAGACGAGACGACGATGATGGATGAGACAATATCCGATATGCTTCCTTTTTTTTAAGGGTGTTCTCCGCTGCTTGACTTGGGCAGGCATTAGAGATTCAAAGAGTAGGCCGTCCGCGTGGAGCACTGGAGAAGGCAATCTATAGGGGCCACAAAGGCACGAGTGAGCAGGTGCTTGCTTGGGTAGCGGGCGGACGCCAAAAAGACATCTGTTTCAGTTTCAGGGCTCAAAAGGTGGGGTGCTCCTCAAGATGTTTGAATTCTTTGTACAATTTGTTGATGGGTTGAAAAATTTACGTATTTATCTGTCACGTTCTAACTTGAATTGTTAAGATGTTTTGTCTTGGTTTGCATCGTATGAAATTAATTTGACAAATGTATAGACATCAGAGCAGCAGGAACTGAGCCTCAGGTCGAGCTCTACAAAATTATTACACAAATTTGTGGAGTGATCATGAGGGAATATTTGGACCTAAGAAAAGGATCTTTGGTATTTTTTCTGCGTCTTTTGAAATGTACATAAAACATAAAGTGTCGGCCATGGACATACTACTGTTCCCCACTGTGTATTAGTTTTGTTACAATACGTATGAAGTAACATAGACTGGAAGTATAACCTCAGTTCAATTCTTTGGTAAAATGAGCTTACAGTCAAGTATGCATTGACATTATCTTATCATGGATTAGCAAGTGCAATTTCAGCCGCTAACTGAATTTACTTTTTAAATTAATTTTGCAGGCCATAATAGCTACACAGGCAACATTGATTGGAAGTATAGCACCAATCTAGGATATATATAGGATATGGGTAAAATAATGAGCTTTCCAAAATCTTTCAATCAATGTGCTCACATAATTTTTTCCTGGATTAGTGAATGCTAATAAGCAAGGAGGTGCTTTGCGAAACATGTAACAACTAGCATTTTTCATAAAGTCGAGGAAGTTTCTGTTGGACTATGTTTTCTGGTATTTATGTTTCCCGATATTAATATGATCTAGGTGGGCTATATTCATGTCGCTTGGTTAATATGAGCACGGTACGTGACAACATGACCGAAAGACCAAATGACTGGACACCAGCAAATCGAAACACAAGCCTCGACACTAGCTCATCGAAGTCGATCAATACAAGTCGCATCGCTAAATCGAAGGCACGTCAACAAAGCGCAGAACAAGACAGCCGGAGGTCGGCGGATCAAAGGCACGCCAACAACTTTGAGTGGTAGCTCCAACCTTCAGGTAATAGCTGCAATCTTCATGTGGGTTCGATGTTTCCCTTCCAACATGCAATTTTCTTACAAAAACCTTTAATTATTAGTTAGAACACATATAACACATATTTAGTTAGAAGATGGGCAAAATAGGTTTTACTGTGTTTTGTTGTTCTTCATCAGATTGAGACATAGCCTGGAGCGATAGAATATTTAAGTTTACAAGCATTAAGGAATTATGTAATTTATTTGGGAGGTGCAAGGGGCGAACTGCATCGACATTGCGCAGGAACCAGGATCGCCAGCAATGAACGGCCTTGGTTGTTTATGTCCAGAAGGCGGCAGTTGGGTTTTATTTCTTTTTCTTCATGGCGCACAATATTTGTCTTGGAAATTGTTTCTGACTTTTTTAGTTTCCATGCAGCTCCGATGCCGCCGGCAAGCATACTTTGGATAAACTTGCCCTGTACACATAAAAAGTAAGTTTGACTTACTCATATATTGTCATATTTAATATTCTCTAGACATAAATAAGTGTACAATTCAAATAGTTCAATCAGTGTAGGAATCTCCTTAGATTTAATTTTATAAACTCAAGTAGTAATTTTTTCACTGAAGGTATACTCTTAAATTTGTATTCTGGACCAGAATGTATTGAATCAACATACACCTGGATGGGAATTTCCTTATATGTGAACAACTGTCCAACTTTAGCCATCGGTCTCATAAAGAGCAGAAGTTCCCTAAAATATTTAATTATGTGCCGAAGCAGTTTTTGACTCCTCACTAAAATTGGTTATTAATTATATGATAGGTTGATCATCATTTTTTGCTTTCCTATGTAAATATTGTGCAGGGCAATATATTACTTCTACTCTGTAATTGAGCATATAACCATCCCACGAGTATACACAACTCCCTTATTATGTATAGATATTTGTAGAAAATCATGACAGCCAAACCGAATGCTAGATGGACGCCCATCCATGTAAATACCAAAGATAAGGCAGAATCTAAATTTTGACAACTAATATGCAACAAAAATATACATTGATTACTGAAACATTAATGCTTCAATTTGTGCGGAAAAATTGTTTGTCATATATGAGTTTTGGAGCAAAAATTGGTGAAACTAAAAATCTATACTTTACGTACAAACTCCAAATAGGAATTGACGGGACATAACTATTAGTATAAATTACATATTAGATACGTGGATAATTACATTGTTTTTAATCAATTAGTGTACTACTATCATGTGTAAAAGCATCATATATAAGCATCACATCGCACTAATAATTAATAATTGCAATTCAACATATTTTAATTGGGGTTGTGGAAGAGAACAGGTACAAGATTAACAAAAAAAGTGCATTTTGGCCACCAAATATATCAAAAATAATTGATAAAAAATTCAAAAGTGGTATAATAAATATGAAAAAACATATGAATCAACACATAACAAAGCTAGCCGCGCAAATGCGCGGGTCACCCAGCTAGTTATATAATTAAAACACAGGTTAACCGATGGTTGAGATTTACCACCGTAAAACTTAGATGTATAGACGGTTGAGATTTAGAGATTTATGAAGCACGTAACCAAAGGTAGAAACGGATCTACGTAACTGGCCAACACGCAAATACAGTTTGGAAAGTACACGGATAAATGTCCAATGTCAACACGCACGTTAAATCTGGAAAGAACACGGACACCTTCCAAAGCCCAAAGCTGAATCAACGATCGTTCATCAATACAAGCACGTCAAAATAAACACGGGACGTCGGAAACTCTTGCTTTCGTCGGCAAATCCACAGCATGGCACGACGGCACGGCAAGGCAGCAGGATGCAAGCACATCAAAGGCACGCCATCGGCAAATCGACGGCAGGACCCAAGCATATCAAAGACACGCCATCAACTTCAGGCAACCTGCAATCTTCGTGTGTGTTCTTCCTTGCATCGACAAATCGACAGCACAGCACGACGGCACGGCAAGGCAGCAGGATGCAAGCACATCAAAGGCACGCCCATCGGCAAATCGACAGCGTGGCAGGGCAGCAGAACCCAAGCATAACAAAGGCACGCCATCAATTTCAGGCAATAGCTGCAATCTTCAGGTAACACCTGCAATCTTCGTGTGTGTTTAGATCTTCCCCACCCAACATGTAGTTTTCTTAGGACTAACCTGCTTTCATGTGCAACCCAAGCATACCAAAGACCCGCCATCAACTTCAGGAAACGTGCAATCTTCGTGTGTGTTCTTCCTTTGCATCGGCAAATCGACGGCGCGGCAGGGCAGCAGGACCCAAGCATATCAAAGGCACGCCATCAATTACACGCAATAGCTGCAATCTTCAGGTAACACCTGCCATCTTCGTGTGTGTTCAGATCTTCCCCTCCCAACATGCAGTTTTCTTAGGACGAACCTGCTTTCACGTGCAATATTAATATTTAGTTAGATTTATTTTGTTCACAAAAAAATTAGATCTATTTTTTCTGATTAAAGTATCAAATTTCATATGTACCTCTGAATAAAATACTACCTCTGATCCGTTTTAGGTGTTACCACGTTAATTGTTTCTCGGTGACAACTAAAACGGATCGGGGGAGTAACTATTTCTAAACCTCGAGTGCGCGCGGAGGAGGAGATCCCGGACCGGGAGGGACGGTGGCGGCCGATCAAAGATCAGTGAGAGTATTGTATATGTTTCAGCAACTTTAAAGTTGTAGCAGCTACAAAATATCGCCCAGTCAGCAACGAAATTAAAATCACTGCTGCATACAATAAAAGGTAAAGAAGGTGAAGGGAGCATCGGAAAATTTGCCAGATTAATACTTCGAGTTTTCTAAGTATACCCCACAAGAATGGAAAGAAAAAGACAAACAATGCTCGGGTATGTTGATAATCATACTTCTGACTTCTAAATGGTTAATCTTTGACTTTTCAGATATATGTTGATATTCTTTTTTATTACAAATGATTAATCATTATAATTTTTAAGTCGTAATCTTTAATTTGCAGATGTCATTAGAATACTCACCCGTATTAAACCGATAGGATCAAAGATAACAAAGAGGAACACAACTACAGATATACGTGAGATTGAAAATATAATACCAGAGTAAGTGTATACCCGTACCAGCACTTTGTGGTCAACAATAAAGATTGTTTTCTTCCATTAACCATATTACTTCCATTTAATATTTTGCAATGAAATATGTAGGGCGAAAAAATCAGAGCAACATTGTGGGGAAGATTAGCTCATCATTAAAGTGAGGGTGTATTCTACTAATTTGAAAATCACAGTTTACTATTATATTTTCATTACACTAATTAAATGGAATGTTAGGTACGGCATTCGGCATTCGGCTCCTGATTAGTGATCATGAGGCCAACAGAATGCTCAATACATCAGTCTAATTCTTTCTGTACTCTTTAGATGGAAAGTCCCAAGAAGTTCCAAAGGTTATATAACAATGATGTGGACGAAGACTTATATTTCGATTCAAGCTAAACAATAAATGCCAACATGTCTCTTACTTAATCGATGTATTATAATTTTGCAGGAACAGAACAACAAATGCCAACCTACCAAAAAATATTGGAACTGGTCCATGTGAAGGAAGAGCTAGAAGACCGGAGTACAGTGAATTGAAAAGAGCATCAAGATAAAAAGTTATCAACAGGAATGAGTGACAAAAAGAGGAGATTCGGATCTGTTGTACTATCTAATGACTCAGAAGATGAAGAAAATGAAAAAAGTAAAGCCAAAAGATTAAAAAAAGCATGGCCAAAAATCATGAGTGTTCATAGAAAAGCCAAGAATACGAAGCTTGAAGATGAAGGGCTCAGGTGTTGGCTATGTAAAAGATAAAACTTCTATTGCTCCAGCCAGAAGGATGACACGAAGCTTGGCTGAAAGAGATAACAAGATCAAAACAGAACACACTGATGTAAAGTGCAAGGATACAAGGCCCAAGAGAGAAAGGAAGATCTATTGTACTATCTGATGACTCAGAAGATGAAGAAAATGAATAAAGTAAATCCAAAACCTTAGGAAAAGCATGACCAAAAAACATGAGCAGTGTTCATGGAAAAGCCAAGAATACATAGCTTGAAGATGAAGGCTCAGGTGTTGGCTACGCTAAAGAGAAAACTTCTATTACTGCAGCCAGAAGGATGAGACGAAGCTTGACTGAAAGAGATAACGAGATAAAACAGAACACACTGATGTAAATGAAAGGACACAATACCCAAGAGAGAAAGGAAATAGTCCAAAAAAATATTGAATTAGTAGTTTATACGTATAAATTAAGCCATGGTAGTTGCTTATTAGAAAGGACAAGATGTTCTATTAAAGAGCATTCCTCTAAATATTACACATACACTATGAAGTACGTGAGATCATATGTTATGCAATATGGAAATCTAATTTGATGTTTGTGCTTTCATTTATGATATATGTGTATGGGCAGTGCCGCAGTCTAACATTTGTTCTTAGCAAATAAAACCAATTTGGAACAGCTAGATCTCAAATTTGCATCTTACGACAGCTAAATCTCTAATTAAAGAAGCAGTTCCACACCAATCTACTTCATTAGTCAAATTTCTAGATCTAAATTCGTGAAAAATGTATATATTTCAGACTCATAGATTGCTAAAATAAGTTCTTAGATTCAGGTATCAGATATAAGGGCGAACCTGCGCTGGTACATACGGCAACACATGTGCACATCTTCCTCTCCTCGAAGCTTGGTGTGCTGGTTTGCTCGACCCAGGATGTCTGAGCCTGAGCGTGCCGCCGGCCACATCGCCCGCGACGAAACTACTCATCTCCCTCTACAAAAATGCATACCATGGAGAGAGGATGATGGGGATTAGTTCCATGTGCCTCCTCATTCACCAAAGCTAAATACTCCCTCCGTTCGGATTTAATTGACACACATTTTGTTACACATGGATATATCTAAACATCAAACAAGTATAGATACATCCATATTTACATAAAACCAAGTCAATTAATTTGGAACGGAGGGAGTACAAACGTAATCAGATGAACCTACTCTATTAATCCTATTCTATTGCACAATGCAACTGCTTTCCGAACGAATACAAAGTTAAATTACAGCTGAAATAGAATCAAATGCTACCATCAATTGGGGAAAAAACAGAAATTTAGAATTACAAAGTGGAAACTCATACTTCCTGGTCTGCTGGTGCGGAGATTTCAATCAGTCGTCGCCGATGTCGTTGTGGAACTTGAGTCCTCTCCAATCAGTCGTCGCCGATGTCGTTGTGGAACTTGAGTCCGTGGAGGTTCAGACTGGAGCAGTAGACCGCGCACCGCCCGGCCTTCCGGATGCTGGATGCGTGACGGCGTGAGACGCGAGCTTGAGCTTGAGCCGCGATATAAAAGCCCCGAGCGCCGGAGCGGGACCGGCCGCCGGAGTCGAACGCCGAGGTCGGGATCTTGGGCAGAGCAGTCAGCACTCAGCAGAGAGTTTTCCTTCACCTATAAGAAAAAGGAAAGCTAGGAAATCGTTGAATATAACGAATAATGGTTGGGCAAAAAACAAAGATGCTTAGGAACGCAGTGCACTGAGAAATGTACATAGCTTTGTGGCACGAGAAGAGATATGCAAACGTTAATAACAAAAAGCAATATAATTAATATACTAGGTACAAAAAATAAAACGAAAATTATCTACACAATCCAACAAAAAAATCACTGACTACAACAGATAGGTAAAGCATAGATTATATTCTTTTTTATTTTCACCTAAAGAAGGCATTTTCTAACGTTGCACAGATTGGGAACATACATTTAAGCTAAAAAAATCTACAACTACACAAAATATCTAAGACCAAATAAAAATTAATGATTCTTAAAATATTAAATTTATATACAAATATCATATAATGTTTAACTAAAATATCAAAATATAGCTGCAAAATGTAACGTCAAAAGATTATCTAGCCGCGCAATTGCGCGGGCCACCCCGCTAGTTTAGATGAATGAAGAAGTGAGGCTTATGAAAATGTTAGATTTTTTAAAGAGAATGTTAAGAAATGGCATGATAGGAGAATTCTTAAAAGAGAGTTTAATGTTGGTGAGAAAGTTCTATTGTATAGGTCTCGTCTCAGATTTTTTGCAGGAAAATTACTCTCAAAATGGGAAGGACCTTTTATTATTGTGCAGGTGTATCGTTCAGGTGCAATAAATATTGCCTCACTCAAAGATAACTCTACACAAGTGGTGAATGGGCAAAGACTCAAACATTATATTTCTGGAGATTCTTATGATGAAGATGTTGATATTATTCAAGTGGTGACTCCGGAAGTTTTAATTGAAAAGCAAATTCAGGGGACTGCAGAATCTGTTTTCAAATAGGTAACAGTTTCGGTAAGAAAAAGTTCGTGTTTTACTTTCCAAAAGTTATTTTCGTTGTTTTTATTAAATATGGAAAATTAAGAGACTAAACCGGGTAGGAAACGGTGCCCGATGGCACCACACCATGTCATGGCGCGGGCCCACCCTTGGTCGCGCCACCACATGGTGTGGGCGCCTCGGAGCCCTTCTCCGACCAGGTTTCCTCTAGTACCTTCCTTTTGTTGCGAAACTTTTTGCTATATAATCCCCCGGATCCCCGAGGTCCGTATATCGTCTTCTCGTCGTGTTTTCGTTTCGAGCTGTTTCTGCCAGATTTCATCCTCAGATCTAGAGCCGCCATGTCTTCACCTGACCCTCCCAAGGACAGTTTCTTCGCAAACGTCGTCAACCCGTACATGAGTGAGCTGAAGAAGCACCCCCAGGAGTCGCTGCTCAAGAATGGGAAGTGATACGTCCAAAACGTATCTACTTTCCCGAACACTTTTGCTGTTGTTTTGCCTCTAATTTGTGTGTTTTGAATACAACTAACACGGACTAACGTTGTTTTCAGCAGAATTGCATTGGTGTCTCGTTTTTTGTGCAGAAAGTCAACTTTCGGGAAAATCCGCGAAAAAACATCGCAAAGCTCCTATTTTTCCAGAAGACCCACGATGCCAGAAGAGGAGACGAAGGGGGGCAACCAGCCGCCCTCACCACGTGGCGGCGCGGTGGGCCCTGAGCCGCGCCACCACCTGGTGAGGCCGACTCGGCCACGAGTTCGCCCCCCCTCTCGACTACATATTGCCTATGACCTAAAAACGTCGGGGGGTCGACCACTTTTTCCAGAAACACCTCCGAGCGCCGCCGCCATCGAAAACCCTATTTCGGGGACCAGAAACTCCGTTCTGGCACTCCGCCGGGACGGGGAATTGGAGGAGATCATCGCCATCATCATCACCGACGCCTCTCCATCGACCATCCATGTTTCCCCCATCCATGTGTGAGTAATTCCCCGTTGTAGGCTGAAGGGGGTGGTAGGGATTGGATGAGATTGTTCATGTAATAGCTATAAGTTTGTTAGGGCATGGTGCCTAGTATCCGTTGTTAGTACTTTATGTCATTGTTGCAACTTGTTATGCTTAATGCTTGTCACTAGGGCCCGAGTGCCATGATTTCAGATCTGAACATGTTATTGTATCATGAGGATAATCATTGTTTTAGATCATATCTGCAAGTTGTATACACATATTATTGTCCGGAACCCGAGACCCCGAAGTGACAGAAATTGGGATAACCGGAGCGGATGGCTGTGATGTGAGGATCACATGTGTTCACGGAGTGTTAATGCTTTGCTCTGGTACTTTATTAAAAGGAGTACCTTAATTACCAGTAGTTTCCCTTGAGGCCCCGCTGCAACGGGCTGGTAGGACAGAAGATGTTGTGCAGGTTTCTCATTGCAAGCACGTACGGCTATATACGGAACACACATGCCTACGGTTACTTAGTACTTGGATGCTTTATCATTATTTATCTGCAAATGCCTATGTCTTGATTATTATATGAACTATCTTATCCATGCAACGCCCGTTCATCCATCCCTATGCCTACAGTATTTTAATCCTGCTATTTACTGCAATCACTACTGCTGTCTTCACTTTACTGCTGCTATTATTTCACTACTGCTACTGCTATAAAACTGTTGCTACTGATAATCTGTGTCGAGCAAGTCTATTCACAGGTGCAGCTGAACTGACAATTCATCTGTTAAGGCTTACAAATATTTTTTGGCTCCCTTGTGTCGAATCAATAAATTTGGGTTTTACTTCCCTCGAAGACTGTTGCGATCCCCTATAATTGTGGGTTATCAGGAAGCTACAAGTAGAAGACGTTCGGGGGCCTCAAGGAGAAGGGAGCATGGAGGACAGGACGAAGAACTTGGAGCAAGAAGTCTTCACATACAAGAAGATGGCGGAACGTGAAGTGGACATCGTTCACAGGATAGTGGCTAAACTTATTGACAAACCCAAGAAGGAGACTGCAAAGCTTTGGGAGGACATCTTCTCACTCCATGAGACCACCAACAAGCTACAAGCGCAACTCTATGACGTTCAGAATCAAAACTGTGAGTATGAAATCAGGTTTAAACGCATAAGCTCTGCTGCTAGTTTCAGGATACCCGAGACCAAGTCATCATTTGTTGATGGAGAGCCTCTTCCCTGGAAGTTTGATGATGAGGATGTTTCACCACCACCGAAGGAGTAATTCATCATTGGTATTGGCATCCCCTTGGCTTGTTCCAAGCTTGGGGAGAGTTACGCGGTATCACACCATTCTTTACCTTTTACCTTTCAATAGAGTCATATCATGAGTGGGGAAGTTATCTTATAGGATGGTTTGCAGTTTGGAATTATCTCTCTTTTAGTTGGTTATAAATGTATCCCTTGGTGTGAGTTGCCGTTATGGAATATTAATGAGAAGTTTTATCATTTACTTTCTGCATACTTTATTTTAGTTTGCAAATTTTGTCATGTGAATGATCTTGTTATTAGTATTGGTATCACTTTGGGAGCATCAAGTAAATCTTTTTGGTTTTGGCAAACTTAGCATTGGTCAGTAGCAACAATACTTTGAGGCTTAAGTGGGGAGAGGGAAGTGCATGTAGATATATTATTCCATGATCTTTCTTTCTTGTTGGCTCATAAGCTTAGTATTCTTAAGTTAAAATTATTTGTGCTTCGAAGGAAGATTGCATGATTGTTTTTACTACATGTATATTTGTTTGTATCCTTCAACGCTTGTGCTTGCTACACAACCTTGCAAAATACATAGTTCTTTCTTAATACAATAGAACTTTCCTAAGCACTTTCCTAACGGAAAGGAACATAAAGACCACATTCGAAGTTCCTTTGGCAACTAAGCTAGAACTATCATTTTTCTAATAAGAAGATTGATCTTTGTGAGTGTAGAGGAGCTAGTCAAAGGCTAGGAATAGCCAAAAACCTGTATTGAGAGGGAATGCTTCCCATACATCCAAACCTTAAGCCAAAACCATTGCCATTTGTGTCCACCATAAGTACCTATTATGTGGTATTTCCTGCCTCTCCAAGTAAATATTTCATGTGCTACCTTTAACTATTCAAAAACTATTATCTCTTATTTGTGTCACTGTTTATTAGCTCATGAGGAAGTATGTGGGTTATTCTCTATTTAACTTGTCAGACAGACTTTCACCAATGGACTAGTGGCATATACATCCGGTTATCCAATAATTTTGCAAAAAGAGCTGGCAAATGGGGTGCCCAGTCCCAATTAATTACAACTACAACTGTTTAATTCTCTTCACATGTTTTGCCATGATTTATCAGAAGCAAATCTCAAAGTGTTAAACATTATCAAATAGGCACTCCTCCATGGTATGTGATTGTTGGAAGGCACCCGAGGATTCGGTTAGCCATGACTTGTGTAAGCAAAGGTTGGGAGGAGTGTCATACCAATTTATAAATATGCATGTGTAAACAAAAGAGAAGAGGGATGATACGTCTCCAACGTATCCATAATTTTTGATGTTCCATGCTTATATTATGCCAATTGCTACATGTTTTATATACACTTTATATCATTTTTATGCTTTTTCTGGGACTAGCCTATTAACAAGATGCCACAGTGCCAGTTCCTATTTTCAGATATTTTTTGGTTTCAGAAAAGTTGTTCTGGAAATATTTTCGGAATTGGACGAAACAAAAAGCCAAGTCCTATTTTTCTGACACGTACACGGAGTTCGAAGGAGAGATGACGGAGGGCCGTGGGCCACCCTCACCACCTGGTGGTGCAGTCCCACCTCCTGCCGTGCCGCCACGTGGTGAGGAGGCCTCGGGCCTCCACCGACGCCGCCCCTTCGCCTATAAATTGCCTTTCTCGGGAAAACCCTAAACACCCGAGTCAAAAACCATGAAAAGTTTCAGAGCCGCCGCCGCCGTCAACCCTAACTCGGGAGGGTTCTGAAGATCTTCCCGGCACCCTGCCGGAGAGGGGAATCATCACCGGAGGGCTCTACATCGCCATACCTGCCTCCGGAGTGATGTATGAGTAGTTCATCCTTGGACTATGGGTCCATAGCAGTAGCTAGATGGTTGTCTTCTCCTCTTGTGCCATCATGTTTAGAGCTTGTGAGCTGCCTATCATGATCAAGATCATCTTATTGTAATGCTACATGTTGTGTTTGCTGGGATCTGATGAATATTGATTCCATGTGATTACCCCCAAGAGCAGGGGATCACTGTAGCACCTCTCAATGTGGAAGTAAGGTATCGATCCGAAGAAGCAAGAAGGAAAAGTTATCTATTCGCTACAACTAAAGTGTCACAAGTTTTAGTTGATTATGCACTAAACAAGTTTAAAGAACAAGATGGTTGATTTAATGGATGGAAGTTTAATGTAACAAAACAAGAATGTAAAAGTGTCCCAATCCTCTTCAATGCAAGAGGACAAGACAAAGGCTTTCTCTTATAGGAACAATGGACATGGGTTCTTGGTTCACTTAATCCTCTCTCTCTCTCATCTACGGTGATTATCATGTTATAGATAAAGTACACACAATTGTCATGTTTTAATGGTAGCTTTTATGACGGCTATATGTCCTAAAACACATAGTTGAAAGAAGTACTCATTTGTGTTGCTATGTCACCCTCGTAAGGCTAGCGTGGTTGCTGTCACTCCCACATCATACTCTTCCTTTTTACCCCCAGATAAAGGATGTTGGGCGGTACTGTGTAACTCAATACCTATGTCGTGTCACATCAGCCATCCCGTACCCACATACATCATACTTCTTAAAGAACAATATTCTATCAAAGTATGACAAGTCGTAAAAGTTCCAACACAACAGTAAATGCATAACAAATCATCTCATACCACAATATCCACCATAAGAATTACATAGATGACCGTAATCATGTTCAGCAGCTCATACGGTACTAATTAGTGAAGCTCAAAGAGAGAAGAGATACATAAGTTACCACCACAAGCCCAAGTCCAGGGGGTGGACTACTCCCCCTTCATCACGGAGACGGTGGAGAAGTCGTCGGAGAAGATGGAGACCACCCCGGCAGCGCCCCGCCGTAGTTTTCCTCCTCCAATTTGCAGCTCCAGATCTCTCTTTCGGTGTTTCTGTGTTTCGGCGGCACTCCCTCCAGAGAACGTCGGGGGACTTCTTTTATAGGCGTTTTTAGGTCAAGACTAGGTCGGTGGAGCAAAGATCGACGGCGGCGGAGCTCCGAGGCCCAAAAGAGGTGGGCCCACGTGGCCAGGTACAGAGGCCGTGTGGGGCCCTCTATCTCCCAGCTGGTTGGGCTTCTGGTCTTCATTTTTAGCCCATTATGTTCGTCTCAAAAATTCTGAACCGTGCTCTCTGACCTTGCCCTTTTTGGAGTCCCGAAGCTCCCGAAAAGTCCAAAACACTAAAAAAAGATGTTTTATGACTGTGCAGGGTTAATTCCATAAAAATAGGAAACATATCAAATATTCCCAAAATCATTATAAAACATTGATATAACCCTTATATGATGCAAATATGGTTGGAATATAAGTAAAATAATGCAAAGTTCATGTATGCATTTTACATGCATAACCATGTCAAGTTGAATACTGAAATATTATGTCTATGTTATTTATGATCTTGCATGCTCTCCGTTGCTTGTTGATACTCTGGCCAAGTGGATGCTTGTGACTCCAAGAGGGAGTATTTATGCTAGATAGTGGGTTCAGTCTCCATTTAATCTGCGGAAGTGACAGGAACCCCTAAGGTTGTGGATGTGCTGTTGCCACTAGGGGTAACCTAATGATGCTTTGTCTAAGGATGAATGTGTTGTTTACATTATGCACTTTACTTAATGCAATTGTCTATTGCTTGCAACTTAATACTGGAAGGGGTGCGGATGCTAACCTGAAGGTGGACTATTTAGGCACAGATGCATGCTGGATAGCGGTCTGTGTACTTTGTCATCATGCCCAAATGAATCTCATAGTAGACACCACAACTTGCACATGCATGTTATGCACTTTTCAATATTGTCAATTGCCCAGCTGTAATTTGTTTACCCAACATGTTAGTTATTTATTATGGAGAGACACCAAGAGTGAACTCTGGACCCCGGTCCATTCTTTTACATCTGAAATACAACCTACTGCAATCATTGTTCTCTTTCATTCTCTGCAATTAAACATCATTTTCCATACAACACTTTTAATCCTTTGTTTTCAGCAAGCCGGTGAGATTGACACCCTCACTGATTCGTTGGGGCAAAGTAGTTTGATTGTCTTGTGTGCAGGTTCCAAGTCAACCGTCAGGACTTCTTCCACCCCATCAACAACCCAAGTTTTTTGGCGCCGTTGACACCTTCAGAAGTGTCTTCACCTCCTACTGGATTGATAACCTCGGTTTCTTACTAAGGGAAGACTTGCCGCTACACTCATCAAACCTTACTCTTGGGGTCTCCCAACGAACGTGTGGTTTACACGCATCAAGCAAGTTTTCTGGCGCCGTTGCCGGGGAGTAGAGGAACTTCTGGAAGTCTTGCACTCCTGACAAGACGCCAAGTTTTCTGGCGCCGTTGCCGGGGAGGTCAAGCCTTCTGTTAGGGGAGTCTCTCACTTCCAATCTCTTTACTTTGTTATTGTTTTGCTTAGTTTATTTTTATTTTGTCTTGTTTGCTCTCTTTATAAAAAATACAAAAAATTAGTTACTTGTTTTTATTTTGTTATTTTGGCCTAGTGTTCTTTTTGCTAAAATGAGTACTCCTGAGAACACCAAGTTGTGTGACTTCACTAGCACAAATAATAATGATTTCATATGCACTCCTATTGCTCCACCTGCTTCTAAAGCAGACTTTTATGAAATTAAACTTGCTCTATTAAATCTTGTTATGAAAGAGCAATTTTCTGGTGTTAGTACTGATGATGCTGTTGCCCATCTTAATAAAATTTTCGAACTTTGTGAGATGCAAAAGTATAAGGATATGGATGGGGATATTATAAAACTGAAATTATTTCCTTTCTCTTTGAGAGGAAGAGCTAAAGAATGGTTGCTATCTTTGCCTAGAAATAGTATTGATTCATGGACTAAATGTAAAGATGCTTTCATTGGAAAATATTATCCTCCTGCTAAGATTATATCCTTGAGAAGTAGCATTATGAATTTCAAGCAATTTGATAAGGAATATGTTGCCCAAGCTTGGGAAAGAATGAAATCATTGGTAAAGAATTGTCCACCCATGGACTGACTGCTTGGATGATCATCCAAACCTTTTATGCAGGACTAAAATTTTCTTCAAGAAACCTAATGGATTCGGCTGCCGGAGGTACCTTCATGTCCATCACTTTGGGTTCTGCAACAAAGCTTCTTGATGATATGATGATTAACTATTCTGAATGGCATACCGAAAGGACTCCCCAAGGTAAGAAGGTAAATTCTGTTGAAGAAACCTCTTCTTTGAGTGATAAGATTGATGTTATTATGTCTATGCTTGTGAATGGTAAATCTCATGTTGATCCAAATAATGTTCCTTTAGCTTCATTGGTTGCTGAAGAAGAACATGTTGATGTGAACTTCATTAAAAATAACAATTTCAACAACAATTCCTATAGGAATAATTTAGGTAACAACAATATAAGCCTTATCCTTCAAATAGTGGTAATGGTTATGTTAATTCCTATGGTAATTCCTACAGCAATAATAGAAGTGTAACCTCTGATCTTGAAGCCATGCTTAAGGATTTTATTAGTACACAAACTGCTTTTAATAAAAATGTTGATGAAAAGCTTGGTAAAATTGATGTTCTTGCTTCTAAGGTTGATAGCCTTTCTCTTGATGTTGATCTTTTGAAACTAAAAGTTATGCCTAATGATGTTAAAGAGAATAAGACTTTTGCTACTGCCAATGCTATCCAAATTAAAATTGACAACAATATTAGGATGTTGGCTGAATTGCATGCTAGGTGGGAAAGAGAGGATAAAATTGAAAAAGAGAATAGTATAGCTAGAGTTTGTACTATTACCACCACTAGTAATGCTAATGTTTCACATGCTAGTAAGCCTCCTACTATCAATGGTAACATAATTGGTGTTGGCAATGTTTCTACTACCTCTGCAAAGCGTTTAAAATTGCCCAAAACCACTGAAACTGTTCCTGATAAGAGTGCTGATTTTTTTGAAATATGGGAGACAATGGTTCCTTTGCCATTGACCATAATGATTTTGATTTCGATGATTGCAATATTTCTGAAGTAATTATGTTCTTGCAAAAGCTAGCTAGAAGTTCTAATGCTAGTGCTATTAATATGGCTTTCACAAAACATATTACAAATGCTCTCATACAAGCTAGGGAAGAGAAACTAAAACATGAAGCTTCTATCCCTAGGAAGTTAGAAGATGGTTGGGAGCCCATCATTAAGATGAAGGTGAATGATTTTGATTGTAATGCTTTATGTGATCTTGGTGCTAGCATTTCTGTAATGCCTAAGAAACTCTATGATATGCTTGATTTGCCACCTTTGGAATATTGTTATTTGGATGTTTATCTTGCTGATAATGCTATGAAGAAACCTTTGGGGAGAGTTGATGATGCTCTTATTATGGTTAACAATAACCTTGTCCCCGTTGATTTTGTTGTTATGGACATCGAATGCAATGCATCTTGTCCTATTGTTTTGGGAAGACCTTTTCTTAGAACTGTTGGTGCTATTATTGATATGAAAGAAGGAAATATAAGGTACCAATTCCCACTCAAGAAAGGTATGGAACACTTCCCTAGAAAGAGAATGAAGTTGCCTTTTTATTCTATTATTAGAACAAGTTATGATTTGGATGCTTCTTCACTTGGAAACACTTGATTTTCACTTTCTGCGCCTAACTGAAAGGCGTTAAAGAAAAGCGCTTATGGAAGACAACCCATGGTTTTATTTCTGTAATTTTCTTTTTCTTTGAGTCTTGGAGTTTGCTTACGTCCATTTTGCATCACTATTTTATATCATAATTTACTGTTATTCATTGATATATTTCGTATTTAGAGGTGATACTTATGTTATTTTACCTATTTTGCATGTTTGATGATTATTGGAGAATTAACCACCGGAGTCAGAATTCTGCTGGAAAAAGGACCGTCAAGACACCATATTTCTGAAGATCCACAATTCACAGAAAATATCCCGAAGTTCCCTATTTTGTCAGATGACGGAGGCAGCCAAAAGGGGAGGCCAAGGTGGGCCACCATGGGCCCACACCATGTCATGGCGCGGCCCACCTGGCTGGCGCGCCGCCACGTGGTGTGGTCGCCCAGACCCACCTCAGCCGGTGCCATTTCGCGTACTTCATCCCCAGGAAACCCTAACACTCGGGGGATCATCGAGGAAATATTCCACCGCCTCCACGAGGCGCAAAATACCAGAGAGAGAAAAGCTCTCCGGCAGGGAGAAATCTACCGAGGAAATTCCTTCCCGGAGGAGGGAAATCGTCGCCATCGTCACCGTCATCGAGCTGAACTTCATCGGGATAATCATCATCATCATCTCCACCGCCAGCACCATCATCTCCACCGCTCCACTTCGTTCCTGTGGCGCCCCGACCCGACTACTATACAGTGATGCTGTGTGTCACCGGTTAAGCGATACAATCGGAGGTTACGGGTTTACCAATCCCCGGCCAAAACCTTTGGCAGGTGTTGCTCGGTATGGATCATCGGCAACACAACACCCCGATTGATGCCTTAACACATGCACAACCCTCAATGCATAATAGAGAGATCAAGACTTGTGGAACAACTGGCACATCACAGACTCTACGACACAAATCATTATAGTTCAACTCTTATACAGAGAACGATAGCAAAATACAACCAGAGGTCACAGACCCAACATAACAACAAGCGGAAGCGAATTAAGTTGTTCTAAACAACAAGAACCAAAATATGGCCTAAGAGGCCTACAGATAAACATCCAACGCCAGCTGTTCCGGGTTGTCCCAAGCTGCCACCTGGGAACCCCAGACTACTCGTCGACGTCCACAAAGAACCCACCTTCGAGGTCGGTGAAGTCCTCCACTGAAACAAAACAAACGACGTTGAGTTCGACGAACTCGCAAGATTATATATAGAGCTTTAGCTCGATGAGGCTTTCAAGGTTTTATGCCTGTTTTGTATAAAGCTGATTTTATTTATGAGAACATAACACAATGGCATCGACTATTCAGAGTATTTTTAAAAGAGATAAGGAGTGACTCTTTTCTTTTGATCTTTACTCAACATCAACCATCATCATCCACGGTACCTGTGATACAAGGCACCTCCCCGAATCACCCTCGAGGAAGTCAACCTTTCATTCTTGAGTGGTACCTTTAGTACCCAGTTTTTAATCATTCCGTTCAAGTTATTCTATGATCTTACCTTAACTTCCCAAGTTCGTCCATAACTGCGGACGCGGCTTTTCAAAAAGATTTGACCTTGTAGGGGTGTACAATGTTTGCCACGCGTACCATCCGGCCCATTACCTAGATTTTAGCTCTCTTCCTTGGAGAGCCGGCTGGGTGGGAGCGGTGTCGACTTCTCCCCGTTAAGGACTTTCCAGGATCATCAGTGGCGGTAGGACAAGGGGTGCCTCCAACACCCTGTCCCGTGGCCACTTATTTTCCTGACACCACCATCCTCATCTCAGTTCATCCCACCATCATCACGCACGCGCAAATGGAAGCCCGAACTGGAGGACCCTGGCTAGTCCCGCCCGAGTTATTTAGTCTATGAGGGTTCCTGCAATTGCATAGGCCTCACACATGGTTGCACGCTCAGTCTTGGTTCAAGAGGTAAAGAACTCGCACCTAGGCGGCGAGAACGAGACAAAACACCACAACCACAGTGGCCTCTCATCCCCACCTTTAAGCATTTTATTACCTGTCACCACCATTTCCTCCACCATCATCCAAACATTTCCACACCTGTTCCCAACATGACATATCCATCGGACGGATAAACATTTAACTAAGCATGGCTAAGCATCAACATTGCATAGTTAAGTATCTCGGCCAACAATACAAACCTACGGATAATAGGAGGGAAAATAGGTATTAGCATCGGAAACTTAATGCAACTATAGGATACTCTAACCCAATAAAATTGACATTTGGAAACGCATGCAATATTATAGTGGAGAAAATATTTGCGGAAAATAGGATAAGACATGCTCAGAGGGGGGATTACGCTTGCCTGGCTCAACGTGCTGGTAGTACGTGTCGTCGGGGTACTGCGGCGCAACCCCGGCTGCTTGATCTATCGAAGCATAGCAACGGAAGAGCAATCAATCACCACTCAAGCTTTAACAAATGCAATGCGCAAACACATGATGACATGCCATTTTAAATCCCCGGAAGGAGGATGATTCAACTATTCGAATTAAACGGAGTTCGGATGCCTAAAGGGGCACATCTCGAATGCACCATGGAGTTAAGTAAAGTAGCATCTTTACTTGTTAATTAGAATAGATGACATCCTAGGGTTAGCTTGCATATGGACATGACATGAACATGTTAGGATGCATGGTTTAGGTGATTAAACACCCTTGCAACATGTACTAAGGGTGATTTGAAGATTGGTGTTGAAACAGATTAAAATTGGAGTATCCGGAAAATTCCGGGTCTGGTACCGGGAGAAATCCGATTTCAGGTCCGGAGCATTCCGGGTTTGGCACCGGAAGAAAAAGATCCGGAATTATTTCCGGGTGGATTCCGGGTGTATACCGGGTAAAAACGATCGATTCCAGTAGCTATTTCACTAATCCGGTATAGATTCCGGAAATTTCCGGGTCTGGCACCGGATTTTCCAGTTCGACGGGAAGTGCTACATCTATGGCGATTTCGACGAACTAGCGAGCTAGATAGGTAAAAGGGAGGTTCCGGGAACGGCGTGCCCACCCTGGTGACGGGGATGTGCTCGGGAGGACCGGAGGTGGACGGAGATGGCCGAAATCGTGATCGACGTCCGGCGGCCGGAGTTGGAGAAGACGAGCACGGCGGCGACAATGCGGGCGGCCCCGGCTCGATTCCCTTGGCGAGGACGGAGAGGATGACACGGTGGACCTTCCAACGGTCTTCGTTTTGCTCGGCGAGGCTTCAATCGACGGCGGCAAGCTCGGCCATGGCGGCTAGGGTTCGAGCTCGTGGGGGAGGAGAGAAGGAGAGGAACGGGGAAGAATCTCCGGGAAATGGGGTGAGGAGCAGGTGGGGCGCGCGTGGTGCTTCCCTTCCTTGCAGGGGAGAGGGCAGAGGGGGCCCCGGCGTCGAGCTGGTGCGGCTGGAGCGAGGAGCTTCCCGGTCGCTACAGGGAAGAAGATGGTGATTTTCCGAAAACCCCCTGGCTGATTGTTTCCAACACGGATAGGTCCTTTTCCTTAAAAAGAAAAACAACAGCACCTTTCTTGATTTAATTAAGGCACTAAAACATTTTAGAAAAATTTGAGAGAAATTGGGGAGCCTCCCCATATTGATTAGAAGCTACACAAAAATTGGGGCTTCAAAATAAAATAGTTTGGACAACATTTGTTCATAGGGTTCGTTTATGGCATTTTGCTAAATTTCAAAATGTTGCTCCTTTAATATTTTGGAGCAAGTGCAAAAAATTATTTTGGAACTCTTGAAACTTCCTTGACAAATATAAGATGACAAGGATTTGTATTTTGCAAGTTGAATGCTTTCATGGTTGTGAAGTTTCTGTGTTGAAGCAAGTTTGGCATTTGGTGTTTCAATGTTGTCAAACCAATTATTCTATTTGTTTAGCAATTCAAATGGATGCAATGATGCATGCATGGAATGCAAAAGTGAAAATTTTACTCAGGTTTTTAGGTTCTCAAACTTTGGGCTGTTACAACTCTACCCCACTTACAGGAATCTCGTCCCGAGATTCTAAGGTTGCAGAAAGAAGTCGGGATACTCCTCACGAAGACTAGACTCTCTTTCCCACGTTGCTTCTTCCTCGGAATGGTGAGACCACTGAATTTTTAGGAACTTGGTAGTCTTGTTACGGGTCTTCCTTTCGGCTTCATCCAAGACACGATAGGATGCTCGCGATAAGTGAGATCTTCCTGGAGATCCAACTCCTCATGATTGACCCCATGGATAGGATCCTTAAAACACCGGCGAAGTTGGGAGACATGAAACACATCATGTACATTTGGAAAGATGACCGGTAACTCCAACTTATAAGAAAGATCTCCTCGCTTGGCCAGAACGGTGAAAGGGCCAACATAGCGAGGTGCCAATTTCCCTTTGATACCGAAGCGGCGAACGCCACGAAGGGGAGAGACGCGGAGATAAGCTTTATCACCAATTTCATAGTGAATTTCCTGATGGTGCTTATCATAGTAGCTCTTCTGCCTAGACTGAGCAATCTTCAGATTCTCTCTTATGATTCTAACCTTCTCCTCAGCTTCATTGATCACATCGGACCAAAGAGTGCCCTCTCTCCGGTCTCGGACCAATTAGAGGAGTGCGGCATTTTCTTCCATAGAGAACCTCAAATGGAGCCATGCCCAGACTAGCTTGATAGCTGTTGTTGTAGGAGAACTCCGCGAAAGGGAGATACTTTTCCCAATCCTTGCCAAAAGAGATTACACATGCCCTAAGCATGTCTTCCAAAACTTGGTTCACTCTCTCGGTCTGACCATCAGTTTGAGGATGGAAGCGGTGCTGAAGTTGAGACGGGTTCCCATAGCAGTTTGGAAACTAGTCCAAAACTTGGAGGTGAATAGGCTTCCACGATCCGAAATTATCTTCTTGGGAATGCCGTGAAGGACGACGATACGAGAGGTATACAGGTCTGCCAACTTGGCAGCTGTAATGTCAACACGAACGGGGAGGAAGTGAGCCACTTTTGATAGTCGATCAATGATGACCCAAATGGCATCATTCCCTTTGGAGACTTCGGCAGACCGGTAATGAAGTCCATACCAATTTCATCCCATTTCCACTCGGGAATAGCAATAGGGTGAAGAGTGCCGGCAGGCCTTTGATGTTCAGCCTTTACCCGTCGACATGTGTCGCATTCAGCAACATACTTGGCAATTTCCCTCTTCATCCGAGTCCACCAGAATTGTGGTCGAAGGTCTTGGTACATTTTGGTACTACCGGGATGAATAGAGAGAGGAGATTCATGAGCTTCTTGGAGGATCAACTCCCTCAATTTTCGTTTCTTTGGCACTACCAAGCGGTCACCAAAATAAACAACTCCGGATTCATTGATAGAAACATTTGGCCTTCCCGCTAGCAATGTTCTCCTTGATTTTTAGAATACCCTTGTCACGCTTCTGAGCATCCTTAATCTGGTCCACAAGAGTAGATTTGATCTCCAGATTTGCAAGGTAGCCAGAGGGAACAATTTCCAGGTTCAAACGAGAGAACTCTTCATGGAGGGCAGGTTGGGCCTTTTCAATCATCAGATTGTTGCAATAGGACTTCCGACTTAGCGCGTCAGCCACGACGTTTGCTTTGCCGGGTTGATAGTTCAGACTCACATTATAGTCCGTGATTAACTCCAACCAACGCCTTTGCCTGAGATTTAAATCCGGCTGGGTGAAGAGGTACTTCAGACTCTTGTGATCCGAGAAGATCTCGCAACGGTTACCAAACAGGTATGGTCTCCATTGCTTCAAAGCATAGACCACAGCGCAAGTTCTAGATCATGAGGGTATTGTGCTCATGCGGCTTCAATTGGCGAGAAGCATATGCCACCACATGGCCATCTTGCATTAGCACACAGCCCAAGCCTTGCAGAGAGGCGTCACAGAAGACGACGAAATCCTTGCTTGTGTCCGGCAGGACAAGCACAGGAGCGGACGTGAGTTTGGCTTTCAGTGTTTTGAAGCTCTCTTCAGCTTCGGCCGTCCATACAAACTTTTTATCCTTCTTGAGAAGGTCAGTCAGGGCCTTGGCTATCTTGGAGAAACCTTCGATGAATCGGCGGTAGTAACCCGCCAATCCGAGAAAGCTACGGATGTCCTTGACTGACATTGGAGTTTTCCAATCCAAAATGGACTGAATCTTGTCGGGAATGACAGCCACACCATTAGCGGATATCACATGACCAAGGAAACAAGATTATCCAACCAAAACTCACACTTGGAGAACTTGGCATAGAGGCGGTGTTCTCGAAGTCGTGTCAGAACCAACGAAGATGTTCGGCATGCTCTTCATTGGTTTTGGAATAAACGAGGATGTCATCGATGTAAATGACGACAAACTTGTCGAGATAATCCATGAAGATGGAGTTCATGAGCCTCATGAAAGTAGCTGGAGCATTTGTGAGACCAAAGGACATGACGGTATACTCATATGAGCCATAACGAGTAACAAATGCCGTCTTTGGATATCCTCCTTTCTGATCTTGATCTGATGGTATCCTGACCTCAGATCCATCTTGGAGAATACCGTTGCACCAGCTAACTGATCCAACAGATCATTGATGCGAGGAATAGGATACTTGTTCTTGATTGTCACCGCATTCAACGGTATAGTCAGAGACTAGACGAGGCACGGTAGAATCCCTCTTCTTGACAAAGAGTACCGGACAACCCCAAGGTGAACTGCTAGGCTGGATGAAATCCTTCGCTAACAGCTGATCAATTTGCTCTTTCAACAGAGCCAACTCTTCCACCGGCATACGGTAGGGCTTCTTGGAAATTGGAGCTGTACCGGGAAGTAGCTCTATGACAAACTCCACACTTCGGTCAGGAGGCATGCCAGGCAATTCTTCCGGGAACACATCCGGGAAGTCACACACCACGTGTATGTCCTGGATTTCAGGAGGAGATTCGCCTTCCATAAAGCAAAGGAGGATCTCAGGTGAGGGGTGATGGAGGACGGAGGTCTTGATGTGCAGACCAATACTTCACACTGTCACCGGAAGAGTTGGTCACGGTGATGGTCTTGGCAGCACAGTCGAGATTAGCCTATTTAGCTACCAGTTCATGCCCAATATGACATCAATGCCACTTGACCTCAGAGCTACCAAAGAAAGGAAAAGAGTAGTAACCGATAGTAATCTGGACTTCAGGAGTAACCATCGGTTTGCCATTTGGAGCCAGGGGTGGATCACCAAGGGTCGGCTCATTTTCTCAAACGGTATTTTGTGGTCTTTTGCAAAAGCTATGGATATGAATGAATGCGATGCTCCAGAATCAAACAAAACTGTAGCACGATTGTTGTTGATTCGTAACTCACCCATGAGAACGCCGGGGTCCTCTTCAGCTTCTTCAGCAGAGATGTGGTTCAGGCGACCACGCACAATAGGTCCAGCCTTGCCAGCTGGTGTGGCAGGGGCTCGTGCAGGAGTTACGCGAGAGGTGCCTTCTGGGGGCACTCCCTGGAGTAGTGGCCAGCCTGGCCACAGGTGTAGCAAGTGAGTCCAGGTGGAGCAGGTAGCATAGGACGGTACCCACTCCCGCCTACCCCAAGTGTCGAAGTAGTGGGGCGCGGTGGGGTGGCCTATATCCTGGCCTTGGCATGAATGGAGCACGCGGCACACGCTGTAGGGAACAAAGACCCTGCGCTTCTTGCTCTCAGAACCCGAGGAACTCTGGTGGTCCCCGTGTGCGGGCCTCTTGGAAGCCTCAAGTTCCTTTCTTCCTTGCTCGAGAGTAAAAGCCTGGTTGAACAGCTCCTGATAGGTCTGGAACCTGAAGGGCAGCAACTCATAGCGAAGCTGCGGAGTCAGACCCTTGCGGAACAGCTCTTGCTTGTCAGCATCATTGGTCACGTCCCTTGGGGCGTAACGAGAGAGATGGTTGAACTCACGACCATAAGTGCGGAGGTCCATCCGTCCCTGTTGCAAATCCAGGAACTCCCTCCTCTTCAAATCCATGATGGCTGGGGAATGTACTCCGCACGGAAGGCAGTGCGGAAATCAGCCCAAGTGAAGACATGGTTGGCTGGAAACAAGGCCACATGGCTTTCCCACCAACAGCCAGCAGCACCAACCAAGAGGTAGGTGGCAAAGTTGACTTGTTCAGCCACGGGACATGCAGCGCGGAGAACTTGCGCTCCAAGACGCGAAGCCAATCATCAGCTTCCAGTGGCTCCTTAGCATCAGCAAAGGTGGGTGGCTGAGAACGCAGGAACTCAGTGAGAGTGTTGCACTCGTTCCTCCGTGCATTCTGCTGCACCAACTGCTCAAGCAAGCGCTCATTGCGCCCACGGTTCTCCTCAATGGCCATCAAGACTTGAGCCATCGAGGGTGGTGGCGGCAGATCATCCTCATCATTGTTTTGGTTATCGCGACCTCCGCGGCCTCCTCGAGCCATTCTGGAGATTTGACAATGACACAGTTAGTATCTTTCTCCGAATGGTCGAACAATAGCATTAGCGTCTACTCAAGTACACAGACTAGGGACGATAATACATTTGTAACAATTAACAAGGAAACAACAAGATAGAACTTGGGTCAAAGATCAGCATCATGTGCTACTAGCGAGAGTTAAGAAATCACAACTTAACACACTCTAGTTGGCACAATCCGGGACCTTATGTTCAAGTCCGTGGGTTAAAACCCAAAGAAAGGATCAAAAGATTAGACTCGGTAGGAACATCTGAGTTGATTTGGATTGTAGTGCAGCGGGAGCAACCGGATACATAACACTAAAGGTCGAACCCACCCACATTATCCTAAAGTTTTGAAGTAACAAACGAGAAGTAAAACTTTAACTCAAATCGAGGTAAGATTGCTCCGAGATTAGAGGGTAACCAGGTAAGGAGTAAAAAGAATCCTAAGATGGTTTTCACAACTCATTTTTAGGTTAAAAATATTTTCACAAACACTAGACTCAACGTCGACCAGTAGAAGGGTTTCCTACAGGCAGTACGGCTCTGATACCAACTTGTGGCGCCCCGACCCGACTACTATACAGTGATGCTGTGTGTCACCGGTTAAGCGATACAACCGGAGGTTACGGGTTTACCAATCCCCGGCCAAAACCTTTGGCAGGTGTTGCTCGGAATGGATCATCGGCAACACAACACCCCGATTGATGCCTTAACACAGGCACAACCCTCAATGCATAATAGAGAGATCAAGACTTGTGGAACAACTGGCACATCACAGACTCTACGACACAAATCATATAGTTCAACTCTTATAAGAGAAAGATAGCAAATACAACCAGAGGTCACAGACCCAACATAACAACAAGCGGAAGCGAATTAAGTTGTTCTAAACAACAAGAACCAAATATGGCCTAAGAGGCCTACAGATAAACATCCAACGCCAGCTGTTCCGGGTTGTCCCAAGCTGCCACCTGGGAACCCCAGACTACTCGTCGACGTCCACAAAGAACCCACCTTCGAGGTCGGTGAAGTCCTCCTCTGAAACAAAACAAACGACGTTGAGTTCGACGAACTCGCAAGATTATATATAGAGCTTTAGCTCGATGAGGCTTTCAAGGTTTTATTACTGTTTTGTATAAAGCTGATTTTATTTATGAAAACATAACACAATGGCATCGACTATTCAGAGTATTTTTAAAAGAGATAAGGAGTGACTCTTTTCTTTTGATCTTTCTCAACATCAACCATCATCATCCACGGTACCTGTGATACAAGGCACCTCCCCGAATCACCCTCGAGGAAGTCAACCTTTCATTCTTGAGTGGTACCTTTAGTACCCAGTTTTTAATCATTCCGTTCAAGTTATTGTATGATCTTACCTTCACTTCCCAAGTTCGTCCATAACCGCGGACGTGGCTTTTCAAAAAGATTTGACCCTGCAGGGGTGTACAATGTTTGCCACGCGTACCGTCCGGCCCATTACCTAGCTTTTAGCTCTCTTCCTTGGAGAGCCGGCTGGGTGGGAGCGGTGTCGACTTCTCCCCCGTTAAGGACTTTCCAGGCCCATCCCGACTCGACTTTCGGCCTATATTTCAGTCCCAGGGTCGTCCCGCGAGTGCAAAATCCCGTCGGGCCTCGGGCCGGGCTTCTTCCCGAAAACATCAATATGCAAAGCCCAGACCCGTCCCATCACGTCCATCGGACCGAAATCCCGTCGGGCCCAAGTCCGGTAATTTTGGGCATGCCGGGCCGTTCGGGCCGAGCTTCCCATGGCTAGGCATAGGTGCAGCCCACATTGGTGCCCCACCAAACAAAAACTTAAATAAATATACACAAATTTGAACAGCATTCAGATTTCATTCATATTTCTTATGAATGAAAATTGAAAAAGACTAACCCTAACCCTAGTCTACTCCTCGTCGGTGGTGTCCAGCCACCCGTCGTCGAGCACGACATAGTCGGAGGAGGAGGCGACGCGGCCGGTGGAGGCCCCGTCTTGGTGACGCGGCGCACGATTGCAGGACGCGCCGCCAGAGGAGGAGGAGGCTGCCGTAGCCACCGAGGTGACCATGGTGGCCATGTACCCGGGGTTTTCGCGCTCCATGGTGACCATTGAGTCCGCGATCATTGCCAGTAGCCCCGACGAGTCGCCGTCATAGTCGTTTCGCAGCGGGGACGACGTACCCGTAAGGGATAGTCTCCACCGGAGGCGGCACACATAGAGCCTGCCGCACAGTGGTGAATGCCGTTGTTCGCGGCGTTCGCGGATGACAATGTCGCCGCCACCTCCACCACGACGAGGCGGCGAGCGACGCTCCTCCTTCACCGGCCGGCAGCTACGGCGCGGCGTCTGAGACTGGCGCTCCTCCCGGTTGTCGTTGCACCGTGGCCGCACCGCATCAACCGTAACAGGGTGGTGTTCCCCGCCCGTGCGTTCCGCCGCACGACCTTGACCGCGGAGGCCACGGTGTGGCCGGTGTCATCCCACCACAGGTGAAGGCCTTCACGTTGTGACAGTCGTGCGACGCATGATGACAGTTTTGCCGCCGTCCCGTCGCCACCCCTGCCGTCTAGTCACGTCGTATAGGAAACCGCCTGACGACTAGGTGCATTAACGAAACGACTGCTGCACACCCTCGTTAACACGGACACAACAACCTCTCTGTATGACGGGTGGGCTGCTTTCATGTTTGTCCCATGTCCGGTACCCTGAAGAGCCTACAAATTTGCCGGCCACAATTTCGCTTGATGCTTTTTTTTGTGAAACACAGTACAACGTCTATGAGCACCTCCGAAAGACTGAGCCGGCGGTTGGGTCTTGAGATTGACGAAGTCACCACGGGCGTCTTGCTATCGACGGGAACGTCGCCTATCACTAAAGAATATCTATCTATTATATAATTAAAACACAAGACAAACAACGGTCAGGATTCATCTATTTTACGTTAGAGCATATCAAGGGTGGAGATTGGCCACGTATATATATCTCACGTCGGAAGGAAAAAAATACTAGCCCGCAGGCAGGTACACCAGGCCGACTCATATCCAGTTTTTATTGAGATATGGACTCCGCAGTTTGCATGAGACATGGAATCTGTGCGTGTCTGGATAGAAATTCAAAGACACGCAGGTCACAGGATCAAAACTAATTACGAGGGCAAGACGATTTTCTCTCGCCGGAGAGCATTGGGCGTCATAGATCGTTATTGTGCGCCTTTGGCAGGATAGGACCTGATGGTCGTCAGATCGACGGCGTGGCGGCGCGCCTTTGGCAGGATAGAACCGGACGGTCATCAGATCGACGGCATGGCTGCGGGCGCGGTAACTATACTGGTGGTGGCAGCTCGAGGTTTCGGTGGCTGCCTGAATTTAAGGAAACCGAGCTTCATATCGTTTCAGGCGGCGTTGATGGAGTACAGGACTTCCCCAGAATTTCTCCTCTTGGATCATGGACACACACGTTTAATCAAATACTTAAAGTGCAGAGATTGCTTCACCTGCAAGGCCATGGAGAACATGATCGCAATCTGATTGATTGCCGTGGCCATGCAGGCTGCCACGAAGTTCGTGCTGCTGGTCAAACTCGAGACCGACGAGGATCATACACTTAGTAAGTCAACCCCGTTCTGTCAAATTCAGACTCACAGTCGACATACCCACGAGATCGATTGATATGTAGTTCGTCAGAGTTGATATCTGCTTCTATAAAACAGGCCACGATTGGAGTCCACGAGTCCTGCGTTGAAGTTCAGAGTACTGGACAATGTGCCACGAAGCATGCTTCCCATGTCTTTTCAATTGATTGGCTTAATTTGGTCTGAACTGATGGTGTACGCAAGCAACTTTGCGACATTACACGCTGCACGTCTCCACTAGGGCTTCCTCGACTGATAGTCCTATCCCTGCGATAATTTTCGACGGTAATATTTTCCATGGGTGCAAACATCTGGTAGCTAGCTGAAGAAGAAACCACAGAAGGAGTGAAGGACCCTCTTACGCCGTGCACTGGTCGGCATGGCCGCGCTGGCAAGTTGCCCGCTCCTGAACTTCTCCAGCAGCGGCATGCCCGGGCCGACGCCGCCTCCCGCACCACGCGTTGATGTGCACCGCCCCAGCGTCGTGGCCCTGCGACATTCGTATGAACCAACGGAAACGACCCTTTGACATCGCGAATTCGCGATCATGCTGCCGCATCGACGACGCTTCCGTTATCTACTTATCTTGCCAGCGGCATATATATCGGCGTTTCTTCAACTACACCATCAATTTGGCACAATATGCAAGTGGAGGACGTTTCTTTGAGGACCTGGCCACCGTAAGGAGGAAGATCTCAAGGAACACACCACAATAGAGTAATGGTGTCGACTCAACGCGCATGCCAGGCGGAGGTGAGATTGCTCTCTCAGCCAAATCTTTTCTAAACACGCAAGAAAGGGAAATATGGGCGACTGTCTGCTACATCCGGCACCAGGCAGACCTCCACGGAAGCCTAGACCCAACAACTATTGGCAGCCCATCTAATGCATGCATCATGCAAGGTTTTATAAGAGGTACTCCGTATTAATGTTATTGGCAGCCTAGACACAACAACAAGGAGTAATAAGCTTTGCCAGTTTCAATCGGCTAGCATACATGGTTACGTTCTAATGCTTCATTCGGTTTTTTTTTTTGGAAAGGGCATTATTTATTTATTTATTTGCTTTTTGCAGGGATGACTACGTATCCCTATGGAAGCGAAACTATAAGATGAAGGCATGTGCTTATGATTTATTTCTCCCGGTATCTATGTTGTTAGGTTACAGACAACTAAATTGGTGTGAGGTTTTTGTTCACTAAGTCTGGTTAGTGTAAATAAAATAGATGTTATTCTAAAACCCCGTATTGATGGTATTATGGCTTTGTAGCTGCCCAAAATATATCCGTGTAGGAAATCCCTTATGTGAAGAATGTCCGCTTCACGTCAAGAAAAAAAGAATGTCCGCTACCTCTGATCTTCTTGGCGAGAAAGCATAAAATCGTTGGTGTTTCTTCTTGCCATCCACTAAAGCTTCCATACAACCTTTGTTTAGATATTTTATCTGTTCTTTATTTTTTGCATTTGTTATGGCCTTCTCGATAATTGTTTGTGGAATACATGACAGTAGGATACAGTAAAATCTTGGGCAAATGTCTGGTAACTTCTACGGCTTGCATGTTTGTATTTTCCCTGTATAGTAGGTCCTATGTTTGTAAATCTGTAGTTAAATAATGATATGCATGTTTATTTGTATACTCAATTCTCATGTAAACACTAGAAAAGGGTCAGAGTGAAAAAAAAATGTTGAGATTTTTCTTTAAAAAGTGCATTATTTTAAAAATATACCATTATATAATTGCCATATATTTTCCAAAATATGTTTAGTAATCGTATCTCTTAACAATAAATGGGGTATATTATGGCTCGCTACAATATTTCATGACGCGTACATACATATTTAAAATAGTTTTATACGTTATCTACTTTAACCTTTAGGGATGCGCGAATTTTTAAATAGGATGTACTTCAAATAGGATAGAAGAGACATACATTCTGGAAAACACTTGAAATGTTATGATGCATATATACGTGCTTCGAATTCAAGTGTAGAAGAGATATGCTAAGATTTTAAGAGTGTTCATTGAGGTAGAACTTCATTATGAGCATACGAGAAGGATTGAAACATGTGCATTTATGCGTACAAACTTTATTCATTAGTTCAGGCGAATGAACAAGAATGATCAAAATAATCTTTCTTCGTGTTATTAAACATGGCAGATCATTCCACGTGTAATTCTACACAGTTGATTACTTGCAAGAGTGTAGTAGAGTAAACGAGTCAACTTAATAGTACAGTATGATCAATGGTATAAATAATAAAACTTGGAATGCTAAACAATGAATTAGTTACTTGGTAATTGCAACAGATTTATCACCTGGAACGTGGAAGTATAAAAAAGCTCTACAAATTCAATATATTAGTTCTTATATAGATTTTGGTTTATTATTTCTGTTTGATTTCTAAAAAGTGAAATCAATTAGAAAAAGTTAAATCATATATCAAGATTCAAAATATATATGTGCTAGCCGCGCAATTGCGTGGGCCATCAAGCTAGTTCCGTTTAAATGAGAAGCGTCAAATCTAGGCTGGGATACCGTCGGTGGAGACGCTCTCATATTGCTCAGATCTGATGCGTTGCTTCGGTGCTATTCCTCGCTGCTCGTGCCTCCCACCTGTCACGCAAACCCATTCGAGAGTGGACTCTACCTCGACCTGGTCCGTCCACCGAGAGAGAACGCGATGGTGGCTCGCAGGTTCGTGGTCCGGCAGGCCTCCGCCGGCGACGAGCACGCGGTCGAGTACGACACGGAGGACGGCCTCGACGTCCTCCGCTTTCAGATCTTCTCCCTCACCTCCGTCCCGCCCGACCTCCAGAAGGTTCCCTCCCCGCCCGGACCACACACACCCCAGCAGCGATCATCCGTGCGCCCCTCTCTTATCTGATGCGGTGTGCTGCTGCTCGTGCAGATCGTGGTGGAGGCGGATGGGTCCGTGGTGGACGACGGCACCGACCTCGAGTCCATTTCCGAGGGCCTCCGCCTCGTGTCCATCGATGAGGGGGACGCCGCGGAAGAGAAGACCGACCACGAGCTCGCGAGGATGGCTCAGGTACGGCTTCGTCATTTGACAGCCCTTGCAGTAGCTGATGCCATTCGGAAATTGGACTAGGTGCTGTTGGTCAATGTAGTGTACAACAGTACAAATTGATCTGGGAAGCTGGTTTACGTGATTTGGCTGCAGGAGGAGGATGTGGTTGCCGCAGCGGCCAGGGCGCAGGAGAAGTCCGACGAGGAGTTTGCGAGGATGATTCAGGTGCGGCATCGTTATCTGACATCCCTTGCAGTAGCTGATGGTCTTGTGAGATTCAGAATTGGACTAGGAGTTGTTCAGTGATAATTTGGGGGGTAGGGTGACTTGGTTTTGCTTGGATTTCGTAGCTGATGAGTTGTAGCTGGAGGAAACCGGTGTCAAATTAGCTGCAATTTTGTGGTACATTCTGGTATGAATGTTACAGGATTGATGGTATTTATATTTGCTTCGATTTAGCTCAGGTTTAGACCAGGTAGGAATTTTGATTACAGTTCAGGTGCCGAGGAACTTGCAAAAAAAAAAAAAACTAGACCGGAGGGGAAGAATACCCCTCGGCATCGCATTAAGAGGAAATATGTGCATAACACCAGGTTGCGAGTGTGGACATTCGAACCCGGGCGGGCCAGGACGCATCAGCCCGTCCTAACCACCAGGCTAAGCCTCGGTTCACTTAAAACAAGACCACCGGGGGAGGATCCCCAGGGCATTTTAATTAAGATAGAAGCGAGTCTCGAACTCTGTCTGGTTAGCTCAGCATCACATGGGCTAGCCAGTAAGACCCAGAGCCTTTCTCCCGAGGAACTTGCACTGACCTAGGTTCCTGCTAGGTTGAAATGGAACGCTTTTGTTATCCTAGTGGGGAATAAGCAGGTGAGATACTGAAACAAACATGAAATTTGGTGAAACACGGGCACTACAGTTTGGATGGCCTCGAGTTTTTTTGTACTTTTAGTAATTGTTGGAGATCAGTTTTGTTTAACTGGGAATTGAAAATGAGCAGAGGCATGCAGCATCCTTGATTTTGGCGCAGTCTAGCTGCGTTTGTCATGACATCCTAGGGGAAAACAGAGAAGTAATCAAAATTTAGGACATTTTTGGAATGCAGGAATATGATGTCATGACACCCTACAGGAATTCCACTTCTTATTTGGTTGCAAAACAGGATAGCACACAAATTTTTTCTAGACTGAGTCCATGTCATAGTTTCTAGACACTATGGAAAATTTCATCAGATCTAACCTCTTGCGAGGAGTTCTGTGGGTTTGGGAGTAGGAAATAATCCGTATTGAAGGTTTAACTCCTTTTAACAAAAAAAGCATCAATAGGAAAAATTCTATGGATAAATTAGACAAAATTCCTTTGGAAATCCGTCATTCCAAAGTGTCAAACCAGTTTTATCATTTCAACAATGCTTATTTCTTGAAATTTTCTTAGGCGGAAGAAGAGGCTCTTCTATTGCAACAGTACAGCATACAAAATGACGGAGGAGAGGTGTTCAGAGAAAGAGTTGAGCCATACATGCGCCAGGTTCTGAAGGTGTGTAATAGGATTATGTTTCATTTGCAAATCATTCCATTATGGTGATTGGTGTGGTTGTTTCTGGTGCTTGTCTGTTTGACACTTTTTTCGGATGTAGTATGAGGATCCAATGCGTCAAGAAGCAGCACTGAAAACTGTTCCAGTAGATGAACTTAAGGAGAAGGCATTGATTTCACTGGCCAAGGTTTCCTTTTCTGCTTCTGATTTTTTGTTTGTTTAGTCTTTTGCTTTCAGCTTGATTTTGTAAATATTTTCAACATGGTCACATTTCCTTAGATTTATTGTAAAGCGTATTTTTTGGTACATGTTAGGCTCCAAGATTGTTGTATTACTATTTAACTGCACCCTTACAAATTTGAACATCATGACCGTATCTAGATATATTGTTGATGTAATTGTGTTGGTTGCTATGTTACATTCTATGCTCGATAAGATGGTTTGTGAGAAATTCTTACACAAAATTCTTTAGTAGGAGGGGACCTTCAGTCCTTCGAAGAATGAAGAGGATCACGCCTTTCTGTTGCAATTGCTTTTCTGGTTTAAGCAATCATTCAGGTTATTGAAAAACTCTCATGCACCCTTTTCAGTCATTACTATCTTCAAATGACGAGTGTTGTGTTCTGCTATCATCTATACTCCGTGGCATTACTTTTGCCGGTTTGAAACATATATAGGGGAATCTTGAATGAACTCTCTGAAAAGTTTTGCTATTCGATATATTGAACAATGTTGTCAGATGAGTCAAGCAAAGCATGACTGAATGATCAGTACACCCCTAAGAAATGGCTATGATGGTATTTGCACAGCTTCACTTTAGCCTGTGGAACATAGAGATTTTCTCTCGAATACGTAGTGAAATACATGTCATTTTGTATAAAAAGAAAAATACCTAGAATGCACAAAGTACAGCTCACCAATGGAGGGATGACCAATCCAAAACAGACAAGATTGAAACAGAGGCTAAACCAGCAACAAAAACCAACACCGGCAAACCAAAAAGTGACCTATCCTAATCTAGTCTACACAATGAGAGATTAAAATTTCCGCTATCTTTCTTAGCGTTACTGAGCCTTAATATGGTATCATGTGTGGTGTTTATAATTGGATTTCTACACTTCATGACGCTCAGTACACAGTACACAGCCTGTGCATGTGATAGAATATCCGAGAAGAGAGCTCATACTCTCCATCAGCTAATAATGATGCTTATCTTTGCAGATGGGTTAATGCAGCAGCTTGTGACAGCTGTGACCGTGAGACGTCTATGGCTGGAATGGGCAACCCACTTCCCTCAGAAATTGAATTTGGTGCCTCACGTGTTGAGATCTATAGGTAGTAGTCAGTTGGATTTTATTTAGTCAATCTTACTTGGCATCTTAATTCGAATTTAGTTCTAGATTTCCTTCAACAACTTGTAAATTAGATGTCCAAGTAAATCATAATTCTACTACTTGGAGCTCTTCGAATACTTGCAAACAACATTCACATTGTATGCATGAACCATGATTTCTGATTCTTCGTCACACATGTCGAGAAACGAAAAAAATCTTCTTTTGAATAAATTGGAAGCTGTTAATTAAAATTTTCCATTATTCACAGCAGGACCTGTCTTCCTTGTTTCTTGGTGTGCGGACCATATTCAAATCTGAAAATTGTGACATAGCAGATGCATCTTGTGTCAATGTTGTATTGTTTTAGATTTCCATTCTGCTAGATCTCCTTTCTCAGCTAATTCTGCATGATCAATATTCTTAGAACTGCATATATATACTGACATATTCTATTTTAGGTGCAACCATTGTTCTAGTATCACCCGTTTCCCAAGATACAATGATCCGTTTAAGGTATGACTAAATTGTCCCAGTCTCTTGTGATCCAGGTAGGGTGTGTGTTTTTGTAAACGAAACTGGAAATTGATATTTCTTGCTTTGGAAGCTTCTACAAACTAGGAAAGGGCGCTGTGGAGAATGGGCAAATTGCTTCACATTCTACTGTCGAGCCTTTGGATATGAAGCTCGTTTGGTTAGTCTCAGGATGCTCATAAATTCATCTTAGCTACAGTGAATTATAGTTTCTGTATAAGTGATTCCGTATTTGTCAAGTGGTTGCCACCTTTTTGTCTTCCCTGTCTGTGCCTTCTATATCTTACGTATTCATTCATATTTGAGGGTGACATATCCCCTTTTTTGGTAGAGACATCTTAAACTCAGCTAGCAGTTCTGTTTGGGGCAACAATGAATCTGTCACTGTGTCATGAACATGGGTCACGACATAGGGGATAATGGGCCTAGGGCTTGTACGTGATTGACCTGGACCCATGTGGCGCGACAACTCCATGAATGTAGCCGCACCTCAAGGCCAGGGAGGAAAGAGATGAGATAACTAGATTGATTTATTGCTTGATTCCCCATAACGAGTACAGGGGGTCCCTCTTAGAGGGAAGACTCAACTTGATATCCAAGAAACCTATCTCTACTTTCCTAACAAACAATATCTTATTATTCCTATTCAAATAAAGATCCCCTGAATCAGAGATATTTCCTAATTGAAGCCAGCTAGGGCCGGCTGCTTCTGTAGCCCTACTCTGCCCACATGACACACTGTTTATTGGCTATGGTCAATAAATTGAGCATGCTTATTCTTTACTTTACAGATTCTGGATTTCACTGATCATGTGTGGACAGAATGTTATTCAAACTTGTATGGGAGGTTAGTTTAACCTTGTAATGCTTCTGTTGCGGTATTCTCTGGTACCTTATTAATGCCACAGTTCTGGAATGTTTAGATGGATGCACCTAGATCCATGTGAAGGAGTGTACGATAATCCATTGTTGTATGAGAAAGGGTAAATATAATTCTGCCCAAGTGATTTGTGCACATTAATTTGCCATATAATTCATCTGATAGTTTATTTATTTTTCACCTGCGTACTGGTGTTATGTTATTTTCTAGGTGGAGCAAGAAGTTAGATTATGCCATTGCTATTTCAAAAGTTGGAGTACGTGATGTAACAAAACGCTACACTCGAAAGTGGCATGAGGTATAATATTTTCGCTTGGTTAGGGCCTGTTTGGGGGCGGGTGATCTTTGTTTTTTTGTTACAAATTATTTTCATCGTTGATCTCATGTCACACGGCTTTACATTTGCAGGTTCTCTCTAGACGAACAATTACTTCCGAGGATACAGTATCAGCTATTCTATTGAATATAACTGGGAAGTGTCGCAGTGGATTGTCAATTGATGAACTCTCAGCCCTAGAAAGCCGTGACATGAAAGAGTCGGAGGAACTTACTAAAGCTACATATCTTGAAGTCAACGATAGCATATCTTTACCTGGAAGGCAAAGTGGTTCTGTGGAATGGAGAACAGCAAGGTCAGAATTGGGCCAAGCAGACTCGCTCAGTTGCTCGTCGTGTCCTGTTCGGAGATGTGTGGATGCTCATGTTTCAAAAATATATGATGCTCTTTCAGCCATTCTTTCTCATTTTGTGATAGAAACTTCTCTAAAGAAAGAATCATTGATGTTTTTGACTCATTGAGGAGCTTGATGCAAAATCTTAAAGATGCCAACTTTAAAAGCAGGAATTTTACATTGGACAAAAAATCACAGCAAATGTTTGAGGAGATACTCCCGTTTGCTGAAAGACTGCTACCTGCAATTTCTTTGAAAACAAAATCAGGCACTGATGGAGAACGATCTGTGGCTACAAATGGAAATCTAATACATACATCCTTAGCTTTACCAGTGGCACTAGATGCAATTGATGAGATACTGAGTAACTATAAGAGCAATATCTTATACACAGAAGGTCATCGATTCCCAAGAGGCAATAGACTCTGCTCAGGTTCAGTCCTTGCAAGCAGCGAGCAACTCCCAGTTGGAATTGTATGTCTTGCAAACCAATTGATCATTTTCTATATATATACATTTCACCAGTTTTTTCTCTAAAATAAATGAAATCATTTCAGGCAACAGCAGCATTTGACGGCATTCGCTTGTCCAAATGGGAAGAACCTGATGGAGCCAAAGGTAATGTGCTTCTATATAACTTTGTGTGCACAGTCCATCTTATTCACTTGGACTGTTTGAAGGACGCTCTAGTCTAGAGATCCGTGTTCTTTACTTAATTAATACTGTAGCATATATATTCTTGTTTGTATACCTGTGAATTTGGAGCTGTGAATGTATTGGTTCGTTTTTTTTTGGTATATCCCAATCTGGTCCGATGAAAATGGTGGTGCCCAAGTGCCCAACCGTGCATGCCTTGGTACCTAGGTGGAATGATATATTATTTTGTTGATCATGGTAACTGTGAAAAAGTTTGGCATCTGAATGATATTTTTCATTATTTCTATACCATTTATTTCCCAGATGAATATATCCAGTTGCTAGATTCCGACTTTGGAACTGAACTCACAGACCGTTAGACTGTACTGTCTTGAGTTTATTCTATAAACTGTTGCAATATTAATTCATTCTATGTTGTACCCTGTGTCTTTCACAGCAACCCTTCCTCGACAGATGATAATACACATGCGATGAGTATTCTAAAAAAAGTAGAATGCTCTACTATATAACTTTTCTGCTCCTAAGTTCGTCGCCACCAATATCCAGTATCCTCCTTGAAACCAGTTTAGCTTCATTCGTATGATATCCAGCTGATCAACTTTTGGCAGTAGTGTCAGGTCCACTGTAGTTGCTGATGTTCTGCAGAATTTTCGTGCGGTGCTAAAGAACATAAGTGGAATTGTTTCAAATGCTTACAATTGTGGAATTCTATTGATTTGCTGTATTGGCTAACAAAATCAGTTTGCAGGATGTTGGCTAATTTATAAGGTGGATGATGGCCAAAGTTGCGAGTTAGAGTCATATGATTTGATTTCAGCTAATGATGTTCCAGAGAGGGATCCAACGGACTGGTATAATAACGAAAAAACCTGTTCCTTGATACTTTGGGTCCGCATCTCAACTAAAGACACATCTAACTCTACAAAACCTAAAGACACATCTCCATAGGATTTGTTAGAATTAGATTCTATTTAATAAATCATACTATTAGTTACCATAAGTTAGAGATCGTCTGCTCGGGGAATAAGACAACCCCCATTATAAAAAGGAGAGCATGTATCCACTACGTGATATTCTACAATTCACGATAGAAAGTACAAGTAGAAATAATTTGAATTGTCGAAAATATTCTGTAAGTGACTTAAAATGTTGCATTGCAGGATTCTCGAGGGGAGCGCAGATGGAGGCTCTACCTGGAGCACTATTGATGCTCGGAATTCTGTAATGTTCAACAGCCGTTTCTGTAGGAGATCATTTACTGTTGACAAGAGGCTCACGGCAAATGCATTTCGGTAGGCTTTATAATATTGAAACGTTGTGGAATATAGATTTTTTCCTTGCGACTAAAGAGTTTTTGCACACCTGTGCCAGGTTTCGGTTTCTACGTGCAAGAGAATCTAGTGCCAACCCAAGGTTTCAATTAGGATCCATTGACCTCTACGGCAAAAGCTCATGACTTGTTATCAGAAAGCCGAACAAATGGATTTTAAACCTTTTCATACCATACAGTGAACTAAGATGCTATCATGGCTAGTATAGTAGTATGTGTACAGCCAAAAGCCCAACAAGTGACATTTATATCTTTTTGAAGCATGCACTGGACAAGGCTGTTATCATTGCCAGTATGTGCATCAATAACTATACTGCATATCATGCATGATTGTCTTGTCGGGTTCTACTCTGGGCGAAGTTCGTCCCCTTGATTTTTTTTTCCTGTGGCCTCTTGCTCCCGCTAAGGTCATGCACAATTCATGAATGCTTATGTAGAATTGTAGACGCTCAAGGCCGCGCTTGGTTCGCTGGTTTTTAGCCCAAACCGAGCCAGCTAAATTACGGACGAGCTCCTGCTAATATTACGGAGCTGGTACGCTACAAGTCCAGAAATATTTCATGGGCCGTAAAATTGAACGACATTCCAAGCGGGGCCAAAGGAGAGATAAAGGGTATCAGATCTGGTAGCCTACACATACAGTCGCTGTTTCCGTGGCAGCGGGACAAGCTTCGCGCGTGGTGTTTCTCTCTGTTGGTTCCACACAATGACACAAGTCGTCGAGCCGAATATTCATCGTTTTCCTTCCCATGCCGTGAGCGAGTGGCTTAGGGCTTTTACTCAAGTGTCCAAACATGTTCAACAACTACAGCGGATTTTTAGAACTCTGGCCATGCTTCTTCTCAAGATCTCAGTTGTAACAGTTATAAGAAAATTCACAGAATACATAATCATGAAAACTGAGCAATTATCACAAAATATTGACATGTGGAGCAGGAAATAAAAATCAATAAAACCAGCACTTTGAAGCATGTTAACAAGCTACTAGGTCCTACAGGTGCGTGTATCACGTCCATCATTCTTCGTTCCTTTTTCAGAACCTTGATGCCAATCATTACTCTTTTTACAATCGATCGGTGATTAACGACGATGTCTTAATTGCTCGCGTTCTATAGGCTTACTTGTGCACATTTTTAACAAGTCACAACTGACACCTTTATTTCGCTTGCATGCATGAATTGCAATCCCGAGCTGGCTCGGCATGTCGGGGAGTAACATTTGGACAGAGATATTCCAACCAACACGTACTCTCTCTGTTCCTAAATACAGTATGTTTTAGACTTTGTCCACATTCACATGTATACAAATAGACTCATTTTAGTATTATCTACACAATATGTGTAACATCTAAAACATCTTATATTAATTTAAGAACGGATGGAGTATGTGTTTGATTGTGTTTGGTAATATACTTACAAAGTAATCCATCGTTTCACAATATTAGATGTTTTAAACTTTTTCCACAATCACATGTACCCATATGTATCTGGAGACGTTTTAGTATATCTGTCCACTCTTTTTCGCACAAATCTATATAAAATGTGTTACACCTAAAAATGTATATATTGTGGAACGGAGGGAGTACTGATTAACTCTTGTGGTTATCTATACTTCTTATAAAGCAAAACCCCACTAAGTGCAATTAATATTTTTCTATCTCCACATGCAAGCTATGCACATCATCCACTATTTGAACCAATCATTTATCCATGTCATCGCCACATTATCTACTAATTTGAGACATTCATTTATCCATGTCATCCATATTTATCAATGATAATCATCTATACATGCAAGTTATTCAGATTATAAATTCTTTTAGTCATACAATTTTTACATCATCATTTTTAGGTTTAAATATACGAACACTTCAGATTAATTAAATTTGGATTTTCAACTATTATGACCAATCAAATCCTCCATATTACCGAGAATTTTATTATTTTCATGCATCAAATATTCTTTCTTTATACTCTTATAATTCTTTTTAAGGTTCCCGCTGCAACACACGGGGTATCTTACTAGTTATTTATATATAGATGAGTTGCTCTCTGATATCTGTGATAGGCTTAACTCGCGGTTTAAATAATTAACTCGCCTAACATAAAGGAAGGCATTGTGTAATCAACAGCAGCTAATTTAGCTGGCTAGCGAGGTGTATGACTTATTTTGCACGATCTCACCCTCCACTTGCGGCCTATTGTAGGAGGTGGCTTGCAGCTTCATGGTTGGAATCTTGTTGTTTGAGGTTTGTTTCTTCTCTTAAAATTCAAGGTTCTTTGCTGTTGCCTACGTGTAGTTGATTCAAGATATATACGGGTGGAGTTATGTTTGATTATATATAGTTTCTCATTGTTTTCTCTTTTGGTTTCATCTGTCTTTAGGCTGTAGGAGGAGAGCTCGATCAACTTATGCTAGACTCTCTCTCCCAAAAATCAAAAGATGGAATCTCGCAGAGAAAAAGAGGAGGTAAAAAATCGACTCATAAATCTATGGGTTTCTTTTCCTCAAAAAGATGGGAGGTGTTGGCTTCAGAGGAGCTTGGAGGTCAAACGGCGAGGAAGAAGACCCCTTTTTAAGGCACCCTCAACTCCTCAAGATCACCCAATCCGTGGCCCATCTGGATGTTCCGGGCAATCACCCAGAGCTCACGGAATACAGAACTACAGACCAATTTTCTAGCTAGGTCAGAAACTATTGACCTTATCAGGGGTCCATTTGGAGGTTGGGGTGTCAAAACTCAAAAGGTCCGCATTTTTTCCCGAGAGGTCCCAGACTACGTTTCAAATTACCAAGAAGCTATAGGTACTCTCACAGAGATCCATCAAAACCAACCAAAAAGCACGATAAAAAAACATGCAAATATTTTGAGAACTATATGAATGATATGATCAAGCTACATATCTGGTATCCTCTCTTATTGTAAGGCTGTCAAACTTACAATCCAATATCCTACTCACTATGAGAACGTCGTTTCAGATTTACCAACAAGCTATAGGTCCTCTCATAGAGAACCACCAAAACCAACAAAAAAGTACACTGAAAAACATACAAATCTTTCAGAACTATATGAATGACATGATCAAGCTACTCATCCGGTAGCCCTTCGTATTGTAAGGCTATCAAACCTATAATTATCCATTCTCCTCCTAAGCATCGTGATATACCAGAAGAACTTAGAAATCTTAGAAAGGGCATCATTTTCTTACACATTCGTCTTTGGCTTGATTACGACATTCATGCTTCCTCAAGCCACAATCTTTATCTGATCACGGTCCCTTTGTGAAGAATCACAATTTTCTCCCCATAATATGATATGTATGAGAATCCTTCACCTAAGAACATATTTACATTTCCATTATCACAAAATATATTTACCTCCATGATGTTTTTCACATTTTTTCGAAACTTACAAATGCCCTTTTGAATCTTCTAAAAGACAAACTATGTGGAGCTCCGTCACAAAATTCCCACACTTGCCACACCACGTGGTCTATTCTTATGTGAATTAAAACTTTTTCCATATGCATCTTCCTGCATTGCATTGCAGGAAGGGTATGTCATATGCATGCGTGCCACATGGACATGTATTTATATGGAGAAAGAGTTATAATAATGTGAATAAATTAGCTCGGATTTTCATATAGTCATATATTTTACTCTTAAATGGCAACAATACTAATTTACATGATAAACTAACCAGAACATTTCGCAACGATGTACCCGTATATATGGTAGTATACATCATTAAATCTGCATTATTTTATGTTATTTAAATGACCACGTGTGATAAAATATATTTAATATAACTAAATGTGCTAGACTACAAATAGAATTTTATGGTAATTAAGTAATATTTCTTTTGCGCCGACTTAACAATCTAATGATACTAGCTGCGAAATTGGATCTTCTCATCGTAAAATGTGACTGAGTGGCTTTCTGCAAATTTTTTACACGTGTGCATGCTTTGAAAGATTTCAATTCCTTGTGAACTCACAGACAAAAGGTGTAACTACTAGCTACAAGTTTGTTCAATCTATACGTTGTAGATTGCTTGGGATCTTTTATTTCTTGTGCAGTGCATTGTTATCCTTTCTAAGATAGACAAAAGGCTTTACTTTCTGCAAGCATGCAAGGGTGCAGTGTTTGTTGGAGAAACTTGTCTTCTTATGCATAAATTGACAAAGCTGAATAACTTGTCTCTTGCACGAAAAAGAGTGAAACGTATGGGCTTCTGCATGCATGCAAGCTATAGTAACTGACTAGCTCTTGTTTGTTCACATGAGAATTGAGATTGACAATATTGCAAGAAAATGGTGCAAAAGGATCTGGTAATTAAAGGGATTAAATACATGGTTTTTTAGATGAAATATTGTACTACCGTTCGTTATTACCACATGTCATGTGGAATCGCCACCATATCGCTAGGGTTGAAATGAAACAGTGTGAGCAAAACCATAAACAACATGCTGATAGTGAAGATTTAGTAAATAGTAAATTAAGTTGTTAATATATCGCAATTAAACCTGACTTCAATTTGGGACTCAGCTTACCATGCATTTCTTGCTGGAGAAGGACGATATACAAAATTCTGGATAAAAAAGACAGGAAGTGCACATCAAAAAAGAAATTAAGAGCGCCTCGAATTAAAACATGGGAATGATCGAACGAATTAGGGGTGAGGAACTGAGGAGTGAGGATAATGAGCTAGCTAGCAGAATTAGCAATCCCATTGCAGCTGGTCCATGCCGTGGCCGGCGCCGCCGTAAAACATCCCGCACGACTCCATCAGCTCCAGGTCGAACGCTGTGGTGGCACCGGCGTCTCCGTACACCGCCGACGATATGTCCATCATATCCACGCCCTTGGCAGCTGCCGCACCGCCGTTCATCATCATTGGCGCCGGCGGCCCAACCACCTCCTCCTGCCCCAACCCTCGCTGCTGGTGCTGGTGCGACATTTCGATCCCTCCACCCATTCCAGCAGGCTCAGCGACGGTAGCCCACATTGCTGCCGTCTCGTCCATGAACGCCGCCATTCCCATGCACTGATTGTAGCCATTGTCGGCACTAGGCATACCGGCTGCGTGCTCCATGGAGGAGGACGAATTGGAGGAGCCATTCATGAAGTCCATGGAGGCGTGGACGGAGGCGCCGTTACGATCCCTAAAACTCATGAGCAAAGCGCCGTTATGGTTGTTATCGTCGTACGGGTAGCTCTGCTGCATCGCCACGGCGTCGAGCTGCCCCATCACCATGCCGGGGTTAGGGACGTCGCACAATACCGGAGGCACCGCAACCGTGGCAGGCGCTTTGGTCGGGGAACTGATGGTGAAGGGCGGCGTGTCGTTGCCGTTGGAAGACTGGAACTGGGATGCAGCATGGTTGTTGCTAGGGTTGCTCCAGGTGCCGCTCCCGCTGTGGGAGTGGAGGAGGTTCTTGGAGGCTGGGAGCAGGTTGTGCGTCTTGGGGTCGAGGCCCTGCGCGATGAGCTTCTTCTTGATGCATGAGTTCCAGAAGTTCTTGACCTCGTTGTCCGTGCGCCCGGGGAGGTGCTTGGCGATCTGCGCCCACCTGCCATGTCATGGATGCGATCGACCAGTCGGATCAATTCAATTGTCTCTGGGTTTCAAGCTGGCGCCAAGCTGAATAATTCAGCCAGACAAAGATGTCTTACCGGTTGCCGAGGATCCGGTGGACGTCGAGGATGGTGCGCTCCTCCTGCTCCGTGAAGGTGCCGCGCTTGAGGTCCGGGCGGAGGTAATTGATCCACCGGAGCCGGCAGCTCTTGCCGCACCGCTGCAGCCCTAAACCACCAACACCACGATCGTTGGGAGAATTCAGATCCGCGATCGAGATGGATGGACGTAGTTGGGTAAGAAAGGTTCACGGAGGTGACATACCGGCGTTCTTAGGGACGGCGCTCCAGCAGCTGTGCCCGTTGGCCGTGATGTACCTGAGGAGCTTCTCGTCCTCCTCCGGCGACCACAGCCCCCGCTTCACCTTCTGCTTGCTGCAGCAGTGGTGCCCCATGGCCGCCTGAGCCCTGACCTAGCTAGCCGATGGACTCGCCCTCCTCCCCCTCCTCCCCTCTCCCTCACGCACGCAGAGACTCAGGCACGGCGCTGCCCGTTTGTCCGGGTCAATCGAGCTTTATGCCGCTGTGTGTGGAGGAAGGGAACACCAAATAAAGTTTTTCCATTGTCGCATCCATCGAAAAAAGGTAGCTAGTACGTTGGAGGAGGAAGTTTCAATTCTCCAGGTGATTGATATCGTGATGACCTAGTATAGGAGCAACAGTGAACTGCCAGCAGCAAACCACACCTCTGTTCTGTTAATTGCAAATCTGGTTTTGTCGTCAGTATACTAGTACGTGTTTGCTCAAACTTGTGAAGCTAGGCTAGCTGCCGTGAGGTCGATGCTTAATTTACATGCAAGCTGCTGCCGGGACTCTTGAAGGACAAGAGAGATCGACATATATGGAAACGGGCGCACGCATGGGCTCTGTCGGTGCAAACATCGATAGTGATACTCTATGCACAGTCACTGTTGCAGATATCTACCACTTAATAAGAGTCGACCAGGTTTAGTACCCTTCGTGCTTGTTAGTTAATACTCCCGGCGGGTTTCTTAAATTAAGCTGTCATTTTTTAGGCAATAGCATGATCAAAATTTTGATGCAATAATATCAGCCACCGTTGCTAGCTAGGTATGCACCATTCAATTAGTGAATCGGTCAGGTTTTATGCAAATATATATCTCAAAATATTTTTTGCCGAGGCCACCTGCCTCAAGACACTATTCACATGCCATGCAGCTAGCTAGCATTGGCACATCTCTGGGCCTTTCAATGTGTTGTGTGTTTGTGATGGTGGATTCAAGTTTGTGGAGGCTGGGGGTGCACAGAGAGAGACACGCAGAATTATCATCATGACATGAGAAGTACCTACAAGGATACACATGCTCAGATGTTCATCGGCAGCTTTAGAAAAACAAAACAAATCAACCCAGGATTCTTTCTTGAGTATGTTCTTGATGACATGTTTTTTGAGGATGTTGTTGATGATATGTTTATTGAGTATGTTCTTGATTATAAAAACCGCGTGACACATGTGTTTGGGAAGATACTTTTTGTAGAGATAATTATGTTTTGTTTGGAGAAAGGGTGTATTTTGACTCTACATATAGCACGACACGTGTTGTTGATGATATGTTTATTGAGTATGTTCTTGATTATAAAAACCGCGTGACACGTGTGTTTGGGAAGATACTTTTTGTAGAGATAATTATGTTTTTTTTGGAGAAAGGGTGTATTTTGACTCTACATATAGCACGAACCCCTACGACATGATTTTTTGCCCATTCACAGGAATAAACCACCACATGGGGTCTGTTCCTTATGGTGTCGTCTAGATTGTTAATCAGAATATATGTTCATATAAATGGGTGTTTGAAACATTCTTGAAAGCAATGGATGGGATAACACCCAATTTTATAATAACTGACGAAGACGAGAGCACGAGGATTGCAATTGCAGAAGTTATGCTTAACACTATCCATAGGTAACATGTGGCACATAATGAGAAAGCTTTCGGAGAAGGTTGGCCCTCCACTGCAAGAGGATGGACATTTTACAATACTATTAACTCATGTGTATGGGGCTCTGAATAACCTGTTGAATTTGAGAAAAATGATCAGCCAAGTTTTGTGAATTTGGTCTCCAGGACAAAACATGGTTTGCTAGGAGATATGAACTTCATGAATCATGGATACCAGCTTATTTCAGCTGTGTGTTCTTGGGTGATATTCTCATAACAACTTCAAGGTCAGAGAGTGCTAAGTTGTTTTTAAACCACTTTATTGGTTACAAATATGATTTGGTGGAGTTGTGGATTACGATTGGTACAGCCTTAGAAGAACAACTTCAGAATGAACTCAAGGCTGATCAGGAATGTATTGGTTGGCAATTTTTTGCTAGCCGGGTCACAACGATGAGAGAATGAGGCCCTCGCAACCGGAGAAAACGGAAGCAGGTTTAGGCCCTCCACCTTGCTTGATTGCTTCTAGTTGTTTTCGCACAGAGGGTGGTGTGCGCCACCATATGCATCCGCAAGCTTCCGCCAGTCTTCGGTACGAGATCAATGCATCGTCCCCTCTTAGGCCATATACATCGCAAGTCGCTTACAGATGCTTAAGTGCAAATAATTTAAAACCATAAAACCTAATTATTAGATACGCGTCGGATACCCCAACGCTTAGCGCTAATTTGGTTCACCACCCGACTACAAATCGCTGATCAATCATTTTATCAACATCCGGCTCCAACAACACGCATTGACGCAAGGCTCGGTCCCAGATTCGGCAGGGAATTTGGCTTCTGCGTTGTGCATGCTCTTACATGCACAATTACCCCGTAATTTTTTTTAACCAAATCCATCGTACATGAATACAAATCGTGTGAGTTGTGATCCAATAATTCTAAACCATCCAAAAGATAATTAGCTCTATCCGAGAAAAATTGACCCAATAAATGTGAAATTGGGTTAGCATGCAGACTGCTTTGGAAGAAAAACCTTTGGGATACATCTTCTCTCAGTTGTGTGTAGCCTATATTTGTGTGGCCTAAATATCGTGCAATGCTCGTGCAAAATTGCAGGGATCCAAGAGATATCGAGCTTCTAATAAACGACTAAACAGATATAGAACCCACGATAACACTATTGCTTTTCTTGCCACATCTCTTTTTATCTTCAGATTTTTTTCTTTTCTTTTTAGGATGCAGCACTGCACACGAAATAAACCTCCGGCAGTGGACACGAAAGCTCCTTCACCTGCAGACCTAACCTCCTTTCTCGAAGCCTAGCTAATCAGACAAAAGGAAAATAGCAGTGCTGCCCCAAGTCTTGTGCCTCAAGCTGCCACTGCAAAGGAAATCTTTTGGTCAATCTTGCTCTCATCGTCGTCATCGGACATTGTCCTTTCTCGTTGCAAGATAGCATGAAATCATGGCCTACATATACGTGTTTTTTATAAAGAAAAACCGGAGGATCAATACTGCACATGTCACATGTGTATGAGGGCCGAAATGTATACACACGAGTCTTTGTTAGAACACAATATGCGCATTTGTGGACCGAGCAAAAATAGATAATATATGCCTTGCTTTTCAGGACCTGTATGGATTTTGTTATTTTGGACCGAAGCTATATGTATATATTTTCGTCTCATTATATTATGTATATGTTTTCTTTGAATTTATTATGTATATGTTTTTATTACGGTATCTACTCTAGATTATAATATCATTTTGCTAGACCTGGTGCAAAGTGCAATTTACTCTTTAAAGTGTGAACATACATAAAAGTGGACGGTCCCTGTCACGAAGAAACGTCTTGGACACTGAAAATTACACAACATATTTATAAGAGGACTGGTGGGCCCCTTTAGTTAATCTACCGAATGTTTTTCACATTCGAGTCTTGTTATGAATGATGGCTAATTTTTTCATGCTTATATTGAGATCGTATCAAGTGTTCATGTCGTTTGTCCGATGAACTTTTCTTGACTGTATCTGTATGGGTGTATGTCGTTCGGCTAATGATGTTTTTTCTTGGCTATTAACTTACAACATAACTTATAAAACAAATTTGGTAAAGTTTCACAACGCCAAACTGAGTGTTATAGTTTCCGCGTTCAATCAGATCTCTCATTTTCCTTCTCATAGGGATTTTGCTGCACCAGTAATCTGTTCCTCAACCACAAATCTTCACTATTCATTTCCTTTGTGAGCCTTCAGCCCCCTCACTGCCTCATTTTTTTTCGATAAAGCGAGCTTTATTACTTAAAGTTAAGCATTACACCCAGCCTCTGCACAACGAAGGTGCACACAGCCGACAAGAGTACTGTAGTCTGAAGAAATAAAAAGGTAGCGATTACATATCAGATATAGCTACACACACCCTCACTGCCTCATGATATAGCTACACGTTAACATACGTGTAAAGAACATAGGAGACTAGTCAGATTATGTCAAAATATAGTAAACCGCTTGGAGGACTAAACCAACGGCGATGTCAGAAAGCCATGATTCAGTTTTGCCGGCTCCGAAATGGAAATTTCATCGAATGTTCGAAGATGACCCACATACGTTAACTCTAAAAGTTACTACGAATTGTTGGTTGAGTAACATCAACAATTGCCTGCATTTCTAAATTCCGTACATCGTTGTCTCGCTTACTAGTCCCTGCACCCCACCTAGTTCAATCCTCTCAACTCATCGGTGTGATTACCAAACTCGTACCTTTACCAATCTCTCGCTTGACGTCATAGTGATTGTATTAATGTTTTATTTCTGACATGTTCGATGACGCATAACGATAATCATGTGCACTGCATATAATGAACTGTAAATACAAATTATCCTATCTAAGCATTAACAAGAGGAAGAAAAGAAGCATATAAAATCCTGCATTTTGGTGTAGTTAGATATAATTATGATTTTTTTTGAAATGGGGCAGTCCCGGCCTCTGCATCGATTTGATGCACACAGCCATTTATTGAATGTTATTGTAGGTTCAGTTTATTACAACTCAAGGATCACATAAGGTTGAGACATATATCAACCAGCGAAAGAATAACATAGTATCAACTACCGAAGTCGACTAATATGCTGCCACGTATTGCGGGAGAAAAACTCCTGTGCCACCAACAGGAGCCGTGCGCATCCAGAAACCATAAGCTCCTGCTGGTCCGAAGGAAGCAGTGCAGCCCATAGTTGGATCCAGTATGTAGCCATATTGATAACCTGTAAAACATGAAAATTGGTTTTCCTGTTAAAGACGACATCATTCCTGCAATTCCAGATAGACCAACAAATAGCTGAAATGCCGATACGAATTCTAGCTTTGGTCTTTTTATCTACTCCATTCAACCAATTCCCAAACATATTAGAAACATTGGATGGTGGAGGTATGTTGTAGGTACAGAAAACCACCCGCCATATCAATCTAGCAAATGGGCATGAGATAAACAAATGATATACGGATTCCTCACACCCACAAAAAGAGCATTTTGTGCATCCATGCCAATTTCTTTTAGCTAGTTTATCCTTTGTGAGCAAGACTTTTCTATTTAGGAACCACATAAAGATTTTAATTTTGAGAGCAATTTTTAACTTCCACAAGTATTTACGCAAAAATATAGTATGTCCATTCATCAGGTCCTCATACATTGATTTTACCGTAAAAACTCCATTAGTTGTAGCTTTCCAAACAAAAGTATCTGGTTCTTCATTCAAATTAATATCCATTAATCTCAGACATAGGTGACACCAACTATCCCACCTATCTCCAATCAGCGCCCTCCTAAACGACATTATTGGGGGGCGCCCCTCTAAACACATCATGAACCAGCACATTCTTTTGCTGAACAATGTTATATAGGGTTGGATATTGTTGTTGTAAAGGTGTATCCCCAAGCCAAGCGTCCTCCCAAAACCTAGTAGTTTTACCATTATTGACTTTGAAAAAACCTCGACTAAACAACTCCTCTTTAATTCGCATGAGGCCTTTCCAAAAGGGTGAGTCTGTTGGACAAGCCTCTACCTGCGCCAATGTCTTATTTGACAAGTACTTGTTATGCAACAACTCTTGCCATACCCCATCTTCATTTAATAACTTATAAAGCCATTTACTAAGTAGACACTTGTTCTTGAGTTCCAAAACCTCAATGCCGAGCCCCCCTTGGTCCTTGGGTCGACACACGATGTTCCATTTAGTTAACCGATATTTCCGCTTAGTCTCATCACATTGCCAAAAGAAACGTGATCTATAGAAATCTAGCCTTTTACGTACCCCTTTAGGTATCTCCAAAAAAGACAGCATAAACATCGGTAAACTAGATAAGACATAATTTATTAGAACAAGTCGATCTCCATAAGATAGTAACTTGCCCTTCCAGCATCCCAATTTGCCCTCGAAACGACATTCTACAGGATACCATTCTAAATTTCTAAGTTTTCTGTAGTGAATTGGCACACCAAGTTATTTAAAAGGTAAAGAACCAGACTCGCATCCAAAAATCTGTTTGTATTGTTCCTCAACCTCCTTAGCTTTGCGAAAACAAAAAATCTCACTCTTGTGGAAATTGATCTTGAGGCCGGATAATTGTTCAAAGATGCACATAATCAGCTTCATATTAACCGCTTTAGCTAAATCGTGCTCCATAAACAGGATAGTGTCATCTGCATACTGCAGGATGGAAACTCCCCCCTCAACTAAATGCGGAACGAGACCTCCCATTTGGCCATCCTCCTTCGCCCTCGCAATAAGGACAGCCAACATATCTGCAACAATGTTAAAGAGCATCGGGGACAACGGATCTCCCTGCCGCAGCCCTTTTTTTGTCTGGAAATAATGACCGATGTCATCATTCACCCGTATACCGACACTACCTCCCTTAACAAATTGCATAATTGATACGTCTCAAACGTATCTATAATTTTTGATGTTCCATGCTGTTATTATATCAATTGCTACATGTTTTGGTTACACTTTATATCATTTTTATGCATTTTCTGGGACTAACCTATTAACAAGATGCCACAGTGCCAGTTCCCTGTTTTCTGCTGTTTTTGGTTTCAGAAAATCTATTAAGGAAATATTCTCGGAATTGGACGAAACAAAAGACATCGTCAATAATATCACGAGGAGATCACGGAGTCCAAAGGGGAGTCGGAGCAGACCCACCAGGGGGCCACGCCACACTAGGGCGCGGCCCAGGGTGGGCCCGCGCCCCCTATGGCGTGGTGGCCCCCCTCGGCCACCGACGCCGCCTCTTCGCCTATATATTCTCCGCGACGCGAAAACCCTATTACGGTCGATCATATTCCACGAAAAGTTCCGTCGCGGCCGTCATCGTCAATCTCAGATCGGAGGAGTTCTGAAGCTCTTCCCGGCACCCTGCCGGAGGGGAGATCATCACCGGAGGGCTCTACATCACCATGCCTGCCTCCGGAGTGATGCGTGAGTAGTCCACCCCTGGACTACGGGTCCATAGCAGTAGCTAGATGGTTGTCTCTCTACCTTGTGCCTCCATGTTTAGATCTTGTGAGCTGCCTAACATGATCAAGATCATCTTATTGTAATGCTAGATGTTGTGTTTGCTGGGATCCGATGAATATTGATACCATGTTTATTCAAGTTGTTTATCTATGTGCTCTTGATCTTGCATGCTCTCCGTTGCTAGTAGATGCTTTGGCCAAGTAGATGCTTGTGACTCCAAGAGGGGGTATTTATGCTCGATAGTGGGTTCAGTCTCTAGATATCTGGATCAGTGACAGAAAGGTCTAAGATGGTAGATGTGCTGTTGCTACTAGGGATAAAACATTGGTGCAGTGTCCAAGGGCACTTGTATTGATTACATTACACACTTTACTTCATGCAATAATCTGTTGTTAGCAACTTAATACTGAATGGATGCGGATGCTGCCTTGAAGGTGGATTATTTAGGCATAGATGCTGTTGGAATAACGGTCTATGTACTTTGTTGTAATGCCCAACTAGATTTCATAGTAGACATCTTGGCATGTATTGCATTGTTATGCCCTCTCTATTTGTCAATTGCCCAGCTGTAATTTGTTTACCCAACATGCTAGTTATCTGTTCTGAGAGAGACACCACTAGTGAACTGTGGACCCTGGTCCAATTTCCTCATACTGTTTACACAACCTGCTGCAATCATCTGTTTCCTGTTACTTGCTGTTTTTCCTGCTGTTTTCCACACCATACGTTTAACTCTTTGTTTCTGCAAGACCGGAGAGATTGACAACCTCTCTGTTTCGTGTTGGGCAAAGTTCTGGTTTGTGTCTGTGCAGATTCCACGTTGGTGCAAGCTCCCTAGCGCCAGGGGGAGTCAACATCAACAACCTTCCGATAGATCGTCAAGTCCTACTGGATTGATAACCTTGGGTAGATTTCAAGGGAAAACTTCTGCTGTCTACATCATAACCTTCCTCTTGGGGTTCACCAACACGTAGCCATCAAGCTGTTTTCTGGCGCCGTTGCCGGGGACTTGGAGGCTATTGGAAAGGGGAGTCTCTCAGTTCCAATCTCTTTACTTTGTTTTTTGTCTTGTTTTATTTTTGTTTTGCTTGCTGTTAAAAATCAAAAACCCAAAAAAATTAAATTCCTGCATCTAGTTTTTAATTTCGAGTTGCCCTGTTGCTTGTTTTAGGCTTGCTAAAATGAGTAATCCTGAAAATACTAAGTTGTGTGACTTTACTAGCACAAACAACAATGATTTTATCTGTACACCCATTGCTCCACCTGCTTCTAAAGCAGAATTTTATGAGATTAAGCCTGCACTGTTAAATCTGGTTATGAAAGAGCAATTTTCTGGTGTTAGTACTGATGATGCTGCTGCCCACTTAAACAACTTTGTTGAACTTTGTGATATGCAAAAGTATAAGGAGGTAGAGAGTGATATTATTAAGCTGAAATTGTTTCCTTTCTCTTAAGAGGAAGAGCTAAAGATTGGTTGCTATCTTTGCCTAGAAATAGTATTGATTCCTGGACTAAATGCAAAGATGCTTTCATTGGAAAATATTATCCTCCTGCTAAAATTATCTCTTTAAGAAGTGGTATTATGAACTTTAGGCAACTTGATAATGAGCATGTTGCCCAAGCTTGGGAAAGAATGAAGTCTTTGGTTAAAAATTGCCCCACTCATGGACTGACTACTTGGATGATCATCCAAACCTTTTATGCAGGACTAAATTTTTCTCAAGGAACTTATTGGACTCGGCTGCTGGAGGGACCTTTATGTCCATCACTTTGGGTGCTGCTACAAAGCTTCTTGATGATATGATGGTAAATTATTCTGAATGGCACACTGAAAGGGCTCCAACTGGTAAGAAGGTAAATTCTGTTGAGGAAATTTCCTCCTTGAGTGATAAAGTTGATGCTATTATGACTATGCTTTCGAATGGACATGGTGTTGTGGATCCAAATAATATTCCTCTTGCTTCTTTGGTTGCTCATGATGAGAAAAATGTTGATGTAAACTTCATTAAAAATAACAACTTCAACAACAATGCTATAGGAATAATTTTGGTAGCAACAATTATAGGCCATATCCTGCTAATGGTAGCAACTCTTATGGTAATTCTATGGTAATTCCTACAGTAACAATAGAAGTGTGCCCTCTGATCTTGAAGTCATGCTTAAGGATTTTATTAGCACACAAACTACTTTTAATAAAACTGTTGAGGAAAAGCTAGGAAAAATTGATACTCTTGCTGCTAAAGTTGATAGTCTTGCTCATGATGTTGAAATGCTGAAAATAAAAGCTATTCCTAGTGATATTAGAGAGAGTAAAACACTCAATGCTATCCAAATTAAAATTGATAATAACATTAGGATGCTTGCTGAACTTCATGAAAGATGGGAGAGAGAAGAAAGAGAAGCTGAAATTGCTGAACAAAATAGTGTTGTTAGAGTTTGCACTATTTTTACTAATGAAACAAATGATGCCTCACATGCTAATGCGCCCCCTACTGTTAGTGAAAAGATAATAAGTGTTGGAAATGTCTCTACTACCTCTACAAAAAGTTTTAAATTGCCTGATAGCACTACTTTTGTTCCTAGTAAAAGTGCTGAAATTTTTAGAGGTGTTGGTGATAATTGCTCCATTGTTTTTGATGACAACAACTTCAATTTCGAAAATTGTAACATAACTGAAGTCATCATGTTCTTGCAAAAGCTAGCTAAGAGTCCTAATGCTAGTAAAATAAATATGGCTTTTACTGAACATATTATCAAAGCTCTCATGCATGCTAGGGAAGAAAAATTAAAACTTGAAGCTTCTATCCCTAGGAAGTTAGATGATAATTGGGAACCTGTTATTAAAATGAAACTGAGTGAGTTTGAATGCAATGCTTTGTGTGACCTTGGTTCTTGTATTTCGGTTATGCCTAAAAATTTATATGATATTCTCAAGCTTGCACCTTTGGAAAAATGTCATTTGGATGTTCACTTTGCTGATTCTTCTATGAAGAAACCTTTAGGAAAAGTTGATGATGTTTTGATAATGGTTAATAACAATCTTGTCCCTGTTGATTTTGTGGTTTTGGATATTGAATGCAATCCTTCTTGTCCTATTGTTTTGGGAAGACCTTTTCTGAGAACTGTTGGTGCTGTTATTGATATGAGAGAGGGGAATATAAAATTTCAATTCCCACTCAAGAAAGGTATGGAACACTTCCCTAGGAAGAAGATGAAATACTCACATGATACTAGTGTCAAGACAAATTATGGTTTTGGATTTTCTGGTCTTGACAATACTTGATGCATCTCTTCATGCCTAGCTCAAAGGCATTAAAGAAAAGCACTTCTGGGAGATAACCCATGTTTTTATTTGCTGTTTTATTTTTGTTTTCTTGAGTCAAGGATGCTTGTTTACCTCTGTAGCAACTCCTTTGTATCTTTTATTTGCTGTTTTGTTGTGCCAAGGAGAGTTACTAATGCAAAGTTGGTTTTTATTTTCGGGACTGCATTGGGACAGATTGCTGTTCGTCACCGTTTAATTCAGTAGAAAATCAGAAAAAATCGAAAAATGCTGAAATTTTTGTGCATGTTCCTGATGATGTTACGCAACTTTCATTATTTCAAAAGTTTTTCATCTGAGCATCGTAAGTGCCTCGAAAAAATTCGTCATTACAGACTGTTCTGGTTTGACAGATTCTGTCTTTTATTTTGCATTCTCTCTTTTACAAGTTTTTAAGTGGTTTCTTTTCGTGTAAAAGTGCCCACTTGAGCCTAGTAACAGTGGCTAATGTTTAAAATAGTTGGCTTGTGAGTTTTGTCTTTGCTAGAACTTTGAAGTATTATCTTTTAGTGCACTAACCTGCTAATGAGAAAAGCTGTTAAGTTTTGGTGTGAAGGAAGTTTTCAAGTGTTGATAGAGGAGAATGATATTACATGATCAAGAAGAGTGAAGAGCTTAAGCTTGGGGAGGCTTACCTCCCCAGCATATTTCAAGAAGACTCAAGCATCTAAGCTTGGGGATGCCCAAGGCATCCCCTTCTTCATCTACAAATTATCAGGTCATCTCTAATGGTGCTATATTTTTATTGCTTCATACTAGTGTACTCTTCCTTGGAGCGTCAGTGTGTTTTTGTTTTCAGTTTGTTTTTTTTTTGTTTGCTGTGCTATACTTGTTGGATCCTAGCATTCATGTTTGGGAGAGAGACACGCTCCACTTTTTCATTAGAATACTCTTGTGCTTCACTTATACTTGTTGAGTATTCCTGTCTAGTTGCTGTTATTGCTGTTAGCTCTCAGTTTTTCATGTATCTCTTGTTAGAGCTTTCAGTTTCTTTTGAAGAAAGTACTCTCTTGCTTCACTTATATCTGTTTGGAGAGTTGTCAAATAAGTTGATTGGTGTTTGGTTGGACCAGAAAAATGCTATGCATGTGGTAGTGGTATAAAATGCTTACATGAATCTTTTTAGATCGTTGTCTTGAGTAATTTGATGCTTGCCAATTGTTTTGAGCTGTCAAGTAATTAATGTTTAAGCTTGTGCATCATGTAAGTAATGGCTATTAATGAAGAACTACTATAAGGATTTTCTGCTATAATAATCTGTTGCATAATTGGAAGTCCATAGTAGTCTAGATAATTTTTGGATGAAGGCTATGTGTTAACAAGGAAGACAGTGGGAGTCTATGGTTCGTCAAACCTTGTGTTTTATGTACACTCTTGCTATTCCAGTTGATAATGATGTTTGCTTATAATAACTTGCTAGCCTAAACTCTGTACTAAGAGGGAATGCTTCTTGTACATCCAAAACCTTGAGCCAAATCCATGCCACCTGTGTCCACCATACCTACCTATTATGTGGTGTTTTCACCATTCCAAGTAAATTTCTTCATGTGCTATCTACTAACTACTCAAAATACATTTCCTTTTTGTGTCACTACTTGAAAAGCTCATAAGGACGTAGTAGTGAGATTTGTCATCTTCCATGCTAATTAATTTACAAGGATTGGCAGCTTCATCTGCTTCTCCACCTTTTATTTTGCATTAAAGAGCTGGTTAGTCCACCCTATAAATAAATAAATAGACACTCCTCCATGGTGAATGTTGGTGGGCACCCGAGGATTCGGTTAGCCATGGTTTGTGGAAAGTAAATGGTTGGGAGGAGTGTCACCAATAAGTGCTTGTTACAAGTGCAGTCCTAAAAACTCTCGGAACCGCTCTAAAAGTTAGTTAGCCATGGAAGATGACAAGTACCTGCTATTTGATTTGTTGACACCTGTATACACCATTACCTTACAAAACAATATTTTATGCTCTCTATATGCCTTCGGGAACTACAGCTCTAGCACATGATGTTAATCCCTGCTTCCCTCTGCGAAGGGCCATTCTTTTACTTTTATGTTGAGTCAGTTTTCCCACTTCTTTCTGTCTACTTAAGCAAACATCATTGTCAACTCCAGTATAACAGTTTTTACATAACTTTGTGTTTGGTTGATCATATTCTTTGCATTGACATTATCTATATGATATACATGTTGAAAGTTGAAGCAAAAGCTGAAGCTATTATCTTCCTTTGTGTTGATACAAACACTTTCATGTTGAGAATTATTGCTGCTGTGAACTAACTATTATGTTAGACTATTATATCTCTAAATGTTTTATAGTGTTATTCATGAAAGTTTGCACTTGTGTGATCACTTATGTTTACTCTTTATTTACTTGCTTGCAAACTATAGACCATTGGCTTGGATCACTTCATTCAGATCATGTGCATTACATTGTTATTTGATCAAAGATTGTGTTGGTAGCATGTCACTTCAAAAATTATCTGTTTTTATCGTTTACCTACTCGAGGACGAGCAGGAACTAAGCTTGGGGATGCTTGATACGTCTCAAACGTATCTATAATTTTTGATGTTCCATGCTGTTATTATATCAATTGCTACATGTTTTGGTTACACTTTATATCATTTTTATGCATTTTCTGGGACTAACCTATTAACAAGATGCCACAGTGCCAGTTCCCTGTTTTCTGCTGTTTTTGGTTTCAGAAAATCTATTAAGGAAATATTCTCGGAATTGGACGAAACAAAAGACATCGTCAATAATATCACGAGGAGATCACGGAGTCCAAAGGGGAGTCGGAGCAGACCCACCAGGGGGCCACGCCACACTAGGGCGCGGCCCAGGGTGGGCCCGCGCCCCCTATGGCGTGGTGGCCCCCCTCGGCCACCGACGCCGCCTCTTCGCCTATATATTCTCCGCGACGCGAAAACCCTATTACGGTCGATCATATTCCACGAAAAGTTCCGTCGCGGCCGTCATCGTCAATCTCAGATCGGAGGAGTTCTGAAGCTCTTCCCGGCACCCTGCCGGAGGGGAGATCATCACCGGAGGGCTCTACATCACCATGCCTGCCTCCGGAGTGATGCGTGAGTAGTCCACCCCTGGACTACGGGTCCATAGCAGTAGCTAGATGGTTGTCTCTCTACCTTGTGCCTCCATGTTTAGATCTTGTGAGCTGCCTAACATGATCAAGATCATCTTATTGTAATGCTAGATGTTGTGTTTGCTGGGATCCGATGAATATTGATACCATGTTTATTCAAGTTGTTTATCTATGTGCTCTTGATCTTGCATGCTCTCCGTTGCTAGTAGATGCTTTGGCCAAGTAGATGCTTGTGACTCCAAGAGGGGGTATTTATGCTCGATAGTGGGTTCAGTCTCTAGATATCTGGATCAGTGACAGAAAGGTCTAAGATGGTAGATGTGCTGTTGCTACTAGGGATAAAACATTGGTGCAGTGTCCAAGGGCACTTGTATTGATTACATTACACACTTTACTTCATGCAATAATCTGTTGTTAGCAACTTAATACTGAATGGATGCGGATGCTGCCTTGAAGGTGGATTATTTAGGCATAGATGCTGTTGGAATAACGGTCTATGTACTTTGTTGTAATGCCCAACTAGATTTCATAGTAGACATCTTGGCATGTATTGCATTGTTATGCCCTCTCTATTTGTCAATTGCCCAGCTGTAATTTGTTTACCCAACATGCTAGTTATCTGTTCTGAGAGAGACACCACTAGTGAACTGTGGACCCTGGTCCAATTTCCTCATACTGTTTACACAACCTGCTGCAATCATCTGTTTCCTGTTACTTGCTGTTTTTCCTGCTGTTTTCCACACCATACGTTTAACTCTTTGTTTCTGCAAGACCGGAGAGATTGACAACCTCTCTGTTTCGTGTTGGGCAAAGTTCTGGTTTGTGTCTGTGCAGATTCCACGTTGGTGCAAGCTCCCTAGCGCCAGGGGGAGTCAACATCAACAACCTTCCGATAGATCATCAAGTCCTACTGGATTGATAACCTTGGGTAGATTATTCAAGGGAAAACTTCTGCTGTCTACATCATAACCTTCCTCTTGGGGTTCACCAACACGTAGCCATCAATAATCCAGTCGCACCATTTTTGTGCAAAACCCTTCATACGCAAAGCTTGTTGCAGGAACGACCATTTTACTTTGTCATATGCCTTTTCGAAGTCAATTTTAAACAGAACCCCATCCATTTTCTTCCGCTGAAGCTCATGAATGGTCTCATGCAAAACCACCACCCCTTTAAGGATGTGGCGGCCAGGCATAAAAGCGGATTGTGTAGGCCTAACAACCTTATTGGCTATCCCAGTAATTCGATTAGTACCCACCTTCGTAAAGATTTTAAAACTGACATTTAAAAGGCATATTGGTCTATATTGTTGAATTTGGACCGCATTTTCTTTCTTGGGTAATAAAGTAATGACGCCGAAGTTCAGTTTATATAGGGGCAAATCCCCTCCCTGAAACTGAATGAACATAGCCATCAGATCCTCCTTTATTACATACCAGAAAGTTTTATAAAATTCCGCAGGGAAACCATCAGGGCCCGGCGCCTTGTTCGTCTCCATTTGGGAAATTGCCTCAAAGACCTCCTTCTCCGTGAAGTTAGCCGTGAGAATTTCATTTTCCTTGACGGAAAGATGCGGTATATCATGAGTAACAGTCTCATCCAACTGAACATTACTTGGTGCCGATGCCTCAAATAATTTCTTATAGTATTCAGTAATATAGACCTTTAACTCCTCATCACCGACAATGGTTCCTTCGTCTTGCTCTAATTGGAAATTTTTCTTTTTTCTGTGTTTACCATTAGCAATAAGATGGAAATATTTCGTATTATTACCACCCTCTTGCACATGTTTAATCTTTGCTCTTTGTGCCCATTTCGTCTCTTCATCTCTTCTATGGTTACACATACGATCATTTGCATCCTTTAACATTTTCCTCTCCAATTCCGAGAGTGGTGAGGTTTCGGCTTTGATGTCCAAATCATCTATGATTTTTAGGAGTCTCTCCTTTTCAATTCTATATCGCTGATACGTCTCCAACGTATCTATAATTTCTGATGTTCCATGCTTATATTATGCCAATTGCTACATGTTTTATATACACTTTATATCATATTATGGCATTTATTGGACTAACCTATTAACAAGATGACACAGTGCCAGTTTTAGTTTATTATGTCTGTTTATTGCAGAAAAGGCCCAAAAACCAAAGTGCTCGGAAAAATCCAGAAAAATTACAGAAATTCTATTTCGCCAGAAGACCCACGGAGCCAGAAGGGCAAGTCCAGAGGAGGCCCACGGCCTCCTACCCATGCGGTCGCGCGGTCAGTAAGGGGGTGGCGCCGCCAGGTGGGGAGCGAGCCTCGGCCACCTCCTCGCGCCGCCCTTTCGCCTATATAATCCCCCTGCCTCGAATACCCTAAAATAATCGACGATTTCTCCAGAAGAGTTCTGTAGCTCCGCCGCCACCAAAAACCCTAATTCGGGGGACAGAAGTCTCTGTTTCGGCACCCTACCGGGACGGGGAATTGCCCCTGGAGCCATCTCCATCGACTCCACCGCCATCTTCATCGGCGCTGCTGACTCCCATGATGAGGAGGGAGTAGTTCTCCCCGAGGCTGAGGGCTCTACCGGTAGCTATGTGGTTTATCTCTCTCCCATGGTGTGATATTTATGTGATCATGAGCTTTGTAATCTAGTTGAATAAGTAGATGTTACTCTTTATATATTATGCCACTCTAGAGGTTACTTTAATATGAACTCCGGAGTCACTCTCCACGGTGTGAAGGTGACAGTGTGCGCATCGTGTGTGACTCCTTTATGACGTTGTGACGTTTGTTTACTCCGACTTGAGGTGTGCTTTTGCAGCCCTACGCAATGAATGGTGCTCATTATCCAACAAGAGAGTGTTTGAGAGTAGCATTTATTTATTCAATTATGTTGTCATTGTTGAGAGTGTCCACTAGTGAAAGTATGATCCCTAGGCCTTGTTTCTAAGCATTGAAACACCGTTTACAACAAGTTCTGCTACATGTTTGCTTGCTGCCATTTTTATTTCAGATTGCAATTACTACTTATAATCATCCATATTATTTGTATTTCACTATCTCTTCGCCGAACTAGTGCACCTATACATCTGACAAGTGTATTAGGTGTGTTGGGGACACAAGAGATTTCTTGTATCTTAATTGCAGGGTTGGTTGAGAGGGATATCTTTGACCTCTACCTCCCTGAGTTCGATAAACCTTGGGTGATTCACTTAAGGGAAACTTGCTGCTGTTCTACAAACCTCTGCTCTTGGAGGCCCAACACTGTCTAAGAGAATAGAAGCGTGCGTAGACATCAATCGCCCACTCATATTTTTTGCCCACCCCTTTAAGAATCTTCGAAGGTGTCTTATCTTATTTTGCCAAATTTCAATTGGTGTATTTCCCTTGGTGAAACTAGCCCATTCGGCTGCCACCATATCAAAAAAACCTTCTGCTCTAAACCAAGAAAGCTCAAAAGAAAAACGTGATTTATTTCCAAGATGTGCATGCACTCCGGAATCCAAAAATAACGGAGTGTGATCCGACCCTGTTCGCGTAACTGCCTGGACCGTAGTCAAAGGAAATTTCTGCTCCCATTCCGTGGTGGCGAGAATACGATCCAACTTTTCGAAAGTTGGATTCTCTCTCCTATTAGCCCAGGTATATTGGCGTCCGGACATCTCAATTTCCTTCAAACCAATACCTTGGATAATCGCATTAAACATGAACGGCCATCTTGGGTTAAAATTGCTATTATTTTTCTCAATTGGGTTTCTAATGATGTTGAAATCTCCTCCCGCCATCAACAGCAAGGACTCATTTTCACACATCCGAACAAATTCAGCGAGAAACAAATGCTTCTTGTCATCTTGAGCAGCTCCATAGACCGACACTAGGATCCACTCAAAACTATCAAATTTCGATTTAACATACAGTTTGACACAAAAGTCACGGGCCTCTACGTTTGTTACTTGAATGGTAGCCATATTAACGCCAATTAACATCCCCCCAGATCTCCCCTGAGGTGGTAAACAAAACCAAGAAAAATCAAGCCCGACGGCTAGATGATTCAAAAAGGACGTGGAAAAATTTGATCTCCCCGTCTCCGATAAGGCGAGGAAATCCAACCGTTTTTCTCTAATCGCTTCTTGAACGAACAAATGTTTTCCGGGGTCACGAAACCCCTCGCTATTCCAAAAGACACCGCTTAAGCTACTCATTTTACTTTCTACTTTGCTTTTTAATTCTCACGCTTTGGCGTCTAGTCGTTGTTGAATAGTCTTTCCGTGGCCTATTCTTTTTATTTTTGGCCGTAGTAACCTAATTCATTCCTCAGATATAAAAATACTCAATACTATTAGAGTGGTGCAACAATGTTAACTGATATTATGATCACTAAAGTCCTACGAAAACTAAATTATAGTTTTAATACCAACATATACTGAGTGAATTCATATTTCTGCAAACTTTGGTAGCATAAGAGAATCATGAAAAGGCATTTTTTATTTTTTGTGGTGAACTGTTGAACTTCGAAGTTAACATATAGAAATGGATGTCGTATACCCCCGTCCTTTCCATCCACTAATGTGCATGTCTATATAGTATTAATTTAGAAATTAAGGGTGTGGTTGGGGATATACTATTTGTTGATTGTATCGTGTTTTGTTACCGTCCTAGTTAGTTAAAATAGAGAAAATATCCCTACCACATGATGCACTACACCTTCCGGGAAAAGATTCAAGAGTTGTCCTGGTTTTCGTTGACAGTGAAATGCTAAAAATAGAGACCAAGCCCCCTTCTGTATTTGACATCGTGGTTAATTGTTACAATCCATCTTATCCAACTAGTATGGTATTCGTGACTCAGTTACCATCTGTGTAACCACCTTATCCATATTTTTGTGACTATTTTTCATAGAATTTAATACTAAAAAACATCACAATAAAATTCAACAATCTCAAACTGAGCCCAAGGTGTATTTCACGCCAAATGAACTCGGGAGAGGCGTTTTGGCTCCCGAGCTCATATGCTCATGTTATACTATACAAAATTTTAAAAATACTAAAACATGTCAAAAAATTCTGAATTTGTTTGGTGATGAACATATACATGTTTTTTTTAAACGTGCCAAGTTTCATGATGAAATGTCATGTGTGGCGCTCTGTGCAAAAATAACAAAACCAGTGCTCTGAAAAGTACGTTTTTTAAATTACATTCGACCATAGATTTGTCTTTTTTGCACAGGGCGTACCAAATGTCATTTCGCCACGAAACTTGGCATGTATGTTGGTCATGGGTGTGTGTTCACCTCCAAAATTTTAAGAATTTTTAAAAATGTTTTACTATTGTTTAAATTTCCTTTAATATAACAGTAGCATATGAGCTCTGGTGCCAAAGTGAATTTCTGAATGAATTCTCTCTACACAAATAAGAGAATTTTGCAAATCCTTACACGTAAACGTAATGCTAGCACAACTTGGTTGTGCACCATTTCTCATGATTTCAGATTCTGAGAACTATTGATCAACGTTAATACTTCTGCTAAACATCCGCGACGCTAACTTGGCGTTGGCAACGATTAGTGTTTCGTAACCGAATAGTGAACTTATATTTAGGTAAAAACTTGTGAGCATGATCGGATGGGCTAATAGCTTCAAGCACACAATAACGTATGTAGGTTCAGCCCCCGGGGCCGTCTCCGGTAAACACCAAACTCGTATTGGAATCGATTGTATTCCGGTGTGTGAGGCGCTCAAAGTAAAAGACGAAGCCGACTGGTTGTTTAGCCGACTGGGTGGATGGTGGATATTCTGCGGTGGAGAAGGTGTATAGTGTGGATTTTACTGTTGTTCTTCTTAGTAGATCTAAACAAAAATGATTTGGTCAAAGGCCTTTACCTGAATTAGAAGACGTAGGATTGGTCATACTTCAATATATAGATGATGATATTGCAATTTTTCAACACCTGAAGTTCTTGCTTTGTGTCTTTGAATTAATGCCACGTTCTAGAATTGTTTTGAAAGTTTGTTATACTGTTTTGGGGATGCTCTTCTAAAAAAGACCCATATAACTGATTTTCTCTCGTCGGGTTGGACATTAATTACCTTGAAAAATTTAGGGGTTCCAAATGACAACAAACAATATTAATTTTTTTAATACAATAAAGAGTATACATTAATATCACGGTGATAGCAAAAACGCAATATCAATTACACCCAGCCTCAGCAAAAACGCAATAACCGAAGGTATTACTGATGCACACAGGCGAATTACAATAGAAGAAGAAACTAAAAATGGAAAAATTCCACTACAGAGTTATAGTCCTTTCAGCTGCAGCACAAACACCACCAAGACAACACATGATGTCAAATATCTTCAAAAGCAATGTCTTCAAGAAGGAAACAGTGCACAAGCGATGTCGTCGTCCAGTCGAGATCTTGGGTTTTCATCCTGGAGACAGTCCGCTCCCAAAACAATGCCTTCAACAAGGCCATTTATAGGCACAACCAATTTAAGGCCACACCTTAATTGGATTTTCACCCTAAAAGGTAAGGCTTTGAACTTCACTTGTGATGTCGCTCCCACATACATATCGCTGCCACGATTCCCGAAACTCCAAGCCAGTTCCTCGTCGACGGAAAGGCTCCAATCACCATTGCTAGTCCTCCAATCTCAGCTTCCATGACATTCTCTGTTTCTGACTTCAACATGGATTTTTGCCCATCATGACAACAAACAATAGGGAAGCACCTTCTAGATGGCAGATGAGGACGCTGTGAAATAAATCAAGTATGTGGCATGTAAATTTACCCATATAATCCACAAACTAGTACTTATTGGATCTAGCCTCGGTTTTGTCCCTTTGTACACACTTTATACTTATAAGCTTACTATGGGTGCAAGGAAATGAATGGATTTCTAAGAGCCAGATTCCTTCGGGAGTAGTAAATATTACCTGCTAAATGTAGTGGTTGGGGTTTTGGATATAAATTATGTGAATATAGCATAGTGGGAAATATGGCTATGTAATATGGAAACTGAAGAGAACTTGTGGAATGTGAAAGGACACGGATGTCGCCTAGAGGGGGGGGGGGGGTGAATAGGCGATTAAAATTCTTTGCGGTTTAGGCTTGAATAAATGCGGAATAAACTAGCGTTTAATTTATCAAGCACGAAACCTAAACAAGCTAGGTTAACCTATGTGCACCAACAACTTATGCTAAACAAGATAAGCAAATATGTGATAGCAAGATATATTACTTCAAGCTCAATGGCTATCACAAAGTAAATAGCATAAGTAAGAAGCTCGGGTATAGAAATACTGAGGCACTTGGAGACGATGATTTATCCCGAAGTTCACTTCCCAATGGAAGCTACGTCTCCGTTGGAGCGGTGCGGAGTCACGAAGTGATCCCCGAATAGCCCTCAAATGGCACATCGTAATCTCCTTCATGCCTCCACCAATGCGGAGTGCCACGAACCACTATGGGACACTTGAGGGTGGTCACCGAACCCGTACAAGGATGAGGCACACTCCACAACTTAATTGGAGGCTCTCACCGAATTCCCGCGGCTCCCAAAGCCACAAGAATCACAAGGTTGGGGCGCGACTCCACAACTTAATTGGAGGCTCCCAACTATCCCGCGAGCCACCAAAACTCCGAGATCAACAAGGACCGTCTAGGGCACTCCAAGTACCCAAGAGGACAAGCTCTAGGGCACCCCAAGTACCCAAGAGTAACAAGCTTCTCAACTTCGATTTCCACGTATCACCGTGGAGAACTCAAACCGATGCAACCGATGCAAGAAGGCAAGACCACTAGAAGTGGTCAAATCCTTCACTCCCAAATCCCACCAAAAGCAACTAATGCTTGTGGGGGGAGAAGAGGGGAAGAACAAGGAAGAACTCAACAAATGGAACTTCAAGATCACGCTCTACTAGGTTCCCCTCACTTAGAGGAGGAATGGATTGGATGAATATGTAGATCTAGATCTCCTCTCAAATTCCCTCAAAGATATGCAAGAATCATGGGAGGGATTGAGAGGAAGGCAAGCTTTTCCAAAGGTCAACAATGGAGGAGAGAGAGGGGAAAAGCTAGCTCAAGAGATGAGAGAACCGTTGGGGAAGAAACCCCCTTAAAAAGGTCCTCTCAAAGGGGATACCACAGATGGGAAGGTGTGGACCCTATCTCGAAGGTGGCCCGATAATATTTCCAACCAGAAAACGCAACAAGTTTTCCATACGAAATCCGTTTTCGGAGAACTTGGGCTTGTCATGACGATCACAACAAGCACCAAAACCCAACAAGGAGAAAATCCAAATAAGAACCAAGAAAGATGATGAAGGCAAGTATGCAAAGGTTTGAGCTCTCTCCAACTGATACGCTAAAGCTCAATCGAGAGCCCCTCTTGATAGTACGGTATCTATCCTATAACCCGGTCTCCCAACTAGTACCATGAGACCGGTAAAATAGAAACCCTATCATACCTTTGCCTTGCGCATTCCACTTGAGCTAGATGACGTCGATCTTGATTTCTTCAAGTGGACCACCTTTCTTGATTGCGCTTCGCTTGGTGAAGACTCAAACATTGCTCCCCCATACTCTACTATGGGAGAGCCTCTCTTAGGCACATCTTCACATGAACATTATCTCTAAAGGGTGGCAAGCTTCAAGCCTAGGATTTCTTCGAGATGCTCCTCTTGAACTTGCGCTTGTATCTTTTCTTCTCTTTTCAATAGATGATGTCTTGAAGATAACCATGAATGATCACATAATTCTTTTCTTCAAGACATACGTGCAATATGCTCAACTTGATGATCTTGATGCCAAATACTTCATTATATCAATATATTCATGGCATCAACCTTGAATCCAACATATGGAGTTCAAGCATGGTCTATGGACAAACACTACAAGTAAAACTCAATGCAACCATTAGTCCATAGGGATTGTCATTAATTACCAAAACCACACATGGGGGCGCCATGCCCTTTCAATCTCCCCCATTTTTGTAATTGATGACAATCTCTTTTACAAGGGTTTATATAATGAATTAAGCAACTATGCAAATCAACGAGCATAGATGCATGAGCATGAAAGGTAAATGCTTATGACCAAAACAAAAGCATAACACCAAATTCCCTTAAACCCTATAAAATTTCTCCCCCATTGGCATCCATTTCCAAAATGGGCGAAAAATCTTAGAAGGTCAATATAGTATGAGCTCCCCCATAAACGTGTGCATTTCTCAAAATATGATTGAAATCAAATACACATATCCAATGAGGAATAGTTGGGGAGAGCACAAACTATATTGAGGATCCAAAGACTGCAAAAGAATGATATGGAGAACTTTTTTTTTACAATTCTCCAAATAAAAGGTAAGCAATCAAAAAGATCCAACTAACCAAATAAACACCTGATATTATGATTTGAACAGAAGAGTGTCTTTAAAAGAAATAGAGGAGCTCCCCAATATTTGTACACAATTTAGAATTATTGTATTTGAATACAAGGTGTACAAACATGGAATCCTCACTCCTTCGGTATCTCTAAAACACAAAATCAAATGGATTCACAAGCTCAATAAGATGTAAACAAAAAACAAAGCTTGTGTCATATCCCAAGGTGAAGATTATTGACTTGTAAAGACAAGCATGAGGTTAAGGATATTCACCAAGATGAGTGCACCAAGATGTGATAAAATAGGATATGCACTCATAAACCAAATTCTTTTCGGAGTCACACCAAAGAAAGAAAGGGAATAAAAGAGGTGACACCGAAGAATTAGGATCTCTAGTAAAGATGTAATTTCTCTCATGTATATAAGTTTCTAAGTGTACAACAATCATGAGATATATATCCACAAAGAAACATGTACACATAAAATTAGTTACTAAATGAAAGAGCAAGATATCCAAAATAAAGTCATATATTATACACATTGTGTAATAATGAACTTCAAATTCAACCTCAACACAAGCATCACAAATATCACTAAGGGAAAAGGAGATAGTTGGGATGCATTGAGGAAATCAACAAGTATCATAAGAGCCGAATAGAATTTGCAATAGCTACAACAAAGGCAAATAAATACTTTTCATGCCATGATGCAACCTACACAAGGTTGGATGCTAGAAAAGTATGCATGAGGGTGAATACTTGTTACCGAGATGACATTGGGTTGATGTAGTAGATAAAATTTCATCAACCATCCTCGCTTGGCTCCAATAAGCATGTGGTGAAGATACTTTCATTGTAAATGAGACAAGCATCCAATGCATCTCCATTTACCTAAAACACATTCAAATAAAATTGTTCCCAAACTAATTGGGTCCAAGTAGTTAGTCAAACTACAATACATAGAAGGAACTCCACATAAACATGTGCATATAGATATGAAATTGAATTTCATGCACATCTTAGCCGATTTAGGATCCCGTGGAGTTTCCCCTATATATTGGCACAAAGAAGGAAAGCATGCCATAAAATAAACATGGAGTAGATATGCATGCCTATGACCTTCAATTACCAAAGGGAGATACAATTTGGACAAAATATCAAGAAATCAAAGGAGGTCCAAATTATATCAAAGATCCAAATTAAAAATTGATTTATAGAAGCCAATTGAAAGTAAAACAAACCAACATATGATTGATGACATACCAATTGGACAAAGATATCAAAATGAAAATAGGATACCAATTAATCAATAAATAAAGGGACTAGATATCAAATTCCCAAAGATAGATACCAATTGAGATTAACTCTCAAAAAGAGCGAGGTTCTAACAAATAAACCATCCCTCTACACTTTTCATGATGGCACAAAGTACCAAGACGAAAAGGTTTGTCTACCATGAGACATGTCATCGGGATCAAGGACCAATGGAAAGGATCAAATACCAATAAAATATAAATAGTGTTTAAAAGGATACTTGATAGCTCTCCCAACAAAAGTGCATTATTTATGATCTTGTATTTGAATACACATTGCACACACATGGAATCATCGCTCTCAAATATCCAAGAATAGTGCATTATCTATAAGTAACCTTTGAATGCAAGGTGCACAGTGATGGGATCAATGCTTCTCCTACATCAAATAAAACACTAGGAAAGTTTGAGTAAAACTAAATGATACACAAGAGGTAAAGAAGACAATGGGAGTTAAAACAAATTAATTTTTGGCAAGAAATAAGGCAATAAAATCAAGAGCCAATATGAAGATGATCTACACATTTCACCACAATTATGACTATCAATTGTCATGGAGTATATGTAGAAATTTCTTAGTGGTGTATTGGATTGATATTCAAGATCATCTTCACAACCAATAAGCACATGGTGAAGGATAAGATTTAAGCACGATGCTTATGTAGATAAATGTTCTTGATAGCTTCAAATATTCCCGCGATAATGCAAAGCAACTACAAAGAGTGCTTTGAAGCAATCGGTTTCCCAAAGAGATGTATGAGAACATATTAGAGGAAAACCCTACCAAGAACATTCATCACAAACAAGATCCAAAGTATGAGTAAGTAACAACATTTAAGCAAAAGGGAACTTGTTTGAGAAACATGCCACAAAGGAATAAGATAATTGACAATATCAATTCTAGGTGGCAATACCTCACATGTTCACATTGTCTAGGTTTGTAATATGCACATAGCTTATTACTCCCCCATAATGTGATAATCCATTTATTCTCCACAAGAGGCAAGTAAAACCAACTGAGATGATTAATGAATATTATAGAATTTGAATTTCTCATGAGCATGACATACCACATAGAGACTAGATAATATTGATATATCAACACTAAGTGGTATTCCTCATGTACACACATTTTTAGGATTGTGAAGAGCCAAGAGCTCTCACTCCAAAAATGGGATAGTCCATTAATCTCTCAAAAGAACCAATTAAGATATAAGCAAGTAGATAAAGGCTCAACATCACACATACATGGTGTGCAAACCAACATACACATACTTGATTACTCAAGATAAGTAAGTAGAGAGCACACCATATACAAACACTAGCAAGGTACAAAACCAAACACATGCAAGGGTGCAAGCAACTTTCAATGTATATATGATTTAAATACAAGTTACCGCAAGGAGGAACATTGGATATGAGATAGAACAATGTAATCGTTGACTTGGCTTGAGAGAATATAATTGATGAAGATCCCTTAATTCTTCATGATGTAGCCAAGTCTCCAATGCCCTCCACACACCTATTGATCAAGTTTTAGCTTGTTGGTCCCCAACCAAGTTGGGTCCTAAGAGGTTAGTCACAATAGGCTTGGCAACCCAAATGGTTCTTTTCTTGACACCACTTTGAGTACCAACATATTTGGCAAACACATTGCCAACCTTATCCTTCCTAAGGAGTAAGCATTATCAATTATGATAGGGTTGGATAAGTACCACTAGTGCATGAAGAAGCAAAGTGACCCTTCTCACGGCATAAGTAGCAACATTTGCTTCCTCCTTTCTTCTTTGTTGAAATCTCAACTTGAGAAGGAATAGCTTGATTCTTCTTGGGAAGTGACCGTTCTTTAACTTGGGGAACTTTAGTTTGAACTTGAGGCAACTTCCCTTGTTGCTTCTCACTAAGAGACTTCTTCTTCAAAGGGCAAGATCTAACATGGTGCCCTTCAACTTTGCACTTGAAACAAGTGATCTTGGCCGATTTCTTGACTTGCTCTTGGCCCTTCTTATTCTTGTTATACTTGGACTTGTTCTTAATATTTGAGTTGAATCCAAGTCCACTCTTGTCATTGGGGCGTCTTTGCACACTCAACATGTTGTCAAGTGTGGGCTTCCCATCATGACGCTTTTCCAAGTCTTTCTTCAAAGAAGTGACTTGGGCCTTGAGCTCTTTTAATTCCTCTACATGGTTAGTATCAACAAAAACACTAGAGGAAGTTGAAGCTTCATTGTTAGAGCAACAAGGCATGGAAAGTAATTCATCACAAGATGTAGCAATATTACGAGTGGATGAATTACTAGGACTAGCACATGGCAATAAAGCATTTTGAGTATAAGTTGTGCCATTGTCCACATGGGCTCACAAGATGTTACCTTTAACATAATAGCCTCATGAGCTAACTTTAGCTTATCATAGGAGACTAGAAGGTCCTCATGAGAGCTCGAGAGCTTCTCATGGCTTTCTTCCAAATTCCCATATTTACTAGATAGCAACTCAAGTTGAGCCCTTAGCTCAACATTCTCCGTCAATATGGATGCTTCACAAGAGATAGAGTTAGTAGCACAAGCATCATTATTAATAGCAATAGGAGATGGTAATTTAGCAAGCTCTTTTGAGTGAGAAGCTTTAAGTTGCGCATGAGACTCGGTGAGTTTGATGAGCTCACCCTTAACGACCTTAGAGCCATTTTCTAGGAGCTCAAAATTCTCAAGGAGTTTGGCATGTGCATCTATAAGCTTACCATTTGATACTTTGAAGTCATTAGCCACTTTAAGAGAACTATCATAGGATCCCTTTACTCTAGAAAGTTCGAGAGCATAAGTTTCCTCAAGAGACTCCTTGGTGGTTTGTTCTTCTTCAAGAGCTTCCTTGAGATCGGCGATCTCTTCCGCATACTTGTATTCGCGGTTAAGACTTTCATCAATGTGAGCTTCCAACTCCTCAATGGTAAGTTTGCGCTCAACAAGGGTAGACATGATTTCTAAGAAGTTAGCACGAGCATCTTTATTCTTTGAAAGAGAAAGAATAACCATTTTACCCTTCTCGAGTATGGAAGCATCATTATCATTTTGTTCATTTTTCTCATCACTATCATCATGAGATATATTGGGATCCAAAGTAGGAGATACCTCGGAAGCTTTAGCCATAAGGCAAAAGTGAGTACATGATGATGACGATGAAGAATTACTTGAGTCACCATTTAAATCCATATCTTGTTCCATGGAGTGTTCGGTTTCCTCTACATTGTTAGCCAAACAAATACTAGAGGAAATAGAACCATTTTTATCATGGCAACATGATATAGAGAGCATATCATCACAAGGATTAATCAAGCAATTTGTACATGATATGCAAGGACTATCAACACAAGCATGTAGATCATTTTTGGTTCTAGATGCGTTTAAGTCCAAAGATAAATCATTGCAATAAGATAGTGGTGAAGTATCATCAATAATAAGCTTACTATCATTTTTACAATATCTATCACTACTCACCATTGCATTACTTTGTGGCTTGCCACATGTAGGTGAAGTAGAAGAAGTTGAGAACTCATCACGGCCGGAAGTGGAGGGACAACAAGCATCTCCACAATTCTTGGACATATCATATTTATCTTGAAGCTTGGTCCAAAGCTCATGAGCATTCCGAAAAGGAGAGACCGACATAATAACTACATCGCTCAAAGCATTGAAAATCACATTAGAAGCTTGAGCATTTAGATAGGAATTATTCTCATCCAACAAAGATAATCTTTTGGGATTCCTTGGAGGAGAATAACCCCTATCTAGAATTCGCTCTATGTATGGGTCAATGACCCGAAGAATATCAAGAATGCGAATTTTCCAAACATCATAATTTGTGCCATCTAATATAAAAGAAGCATTGTGCACTAGTTCACTAGACGACATCTTTACTCTCCAGGCGGTGAAGCCAATAAGGAGAGAACCCGCTCTGATACCAATTGAAAGGACACGGATGTCGCCTAGAGGGGGGGGTGAATAGGCGATTAAAATTCTTTGCGGTTTAGGCTTGAATAAATGCGGAATAAAACTAGCGTTTAATTTATCAAGCACGAAACCTAAACAAGCTAGGTTAACCTATGTGCACCAACAACTTATGCTAAACAAGATAAGCAAATATGTGATAGCAAGATATATTACTTCAAGCTCGATGGCTATCACAAAGTAAATAGCATAAGTAAGAAGCTCGGGTATAGAAATACCGAGGCACTTGGAGACGATGATTTATCCCGAAGTTCACTTCCCAATGGAAGCTACGTCTCCGTTGGAGCGGTGCGGAGTCACAAAGTGATCCCCGAATAGCCGTCAAATGGCACACCGTAATCTCCTTCGTGCCTCCACCAATGCGGAGTGCCACGAACCACTATGGGACACTTGAGGGTGGTCACCGAACCCGTACAAGGATGAGGCACACTCCACAACTTAATTGGAGGCTCTCACCGAATTCCCGCGGCTCCCAAAGCCACAAGAATCACAAGGTTGGGGCGCGACTCCACAACTTAATTGGAGGCTCCCAACTATCCCGCGAGCCACCAAAACTCCGAGATCAACAAGGACCGTCTAGGGCACTCCAAGTACCCAAGAGGACAAGCTCTAGGGCACCCCAAGTACCCAAGAGTAACAAGCTTCTCAACTTCGATTTCCACGTATCACCGTGGAGAACTCAAACCGATGCAACCGATGCAAGAAGGCAAGACCACTAGAAGTGGTCAAATCCTTCACTCCCAAATCCCACCAAAAGCAACTAATGCTTGTGGGAGGAGAAGAGAGGAAGAACAAGGAAGAACTCAACAAATGGAACTTCAAGATCACGATCTACTAGGTTCCCCTCACTTAGAGGAGGAATGGATTGGATGAATATGTAGATCTAGATCTCCTCTCAAATTCCCTCAAAGATATGCAAGAATCATGGGAGGGATTGAGAGGAAGGCAAGCTTTTCCAAAGGTCAACAATGGAGGAGAGAGAGGGGAAAAGCTAGCTCAAGAGATGAGAGAACCGTTGGGGAAGAAACCCCCTTAAAAAGGTCCTCTCAAAATTCTGCCCGTTGCAGATGAAAAAGGCCGCAGCGGTAGTACCGGGCCGATCCCGGTAGTACCGAGCCGCGTTGACTCGAGGAAGAACGAAGGCCAGTCATCGCTCCCTGACTCGGCGCGCAATGGTAGTACCGGACCACCTGGCCCGGTAGTGCTCCCTTCCCGGTAGTACCGCGCCACTACCGGGTCAACTACCGGGTTAAAACTTCGAGAGGCAGAGAGCCATCCGGAGATGCGGTACTGGGCCCGGTACTGCCCGCGGTAGTTCCGCAAGGGGTCACCCGGTAGTACCGGGCGAGGGTCGGTACTACCGGCCTAAGAAGAAACTGCAGAACCAGAAAACGAGAACCGCAATAACTTTTGCAAGGAAGCTCCAAACGAGATGAATCCAATTCTGTTGGAAAGGTAGCGACAAGAGTTTTACTACAAATATAGAGGGGATACCACACATGGGAAGGTGTGGACCCTATCTCGAAGGTGGCCGATAATATTTCCAACCAGAAAACGCAACAAGTTTTCCATACGAAATCCGTTTTCGGAGAACTTGGGCTTGTCATGACGATCACAACAAGCACCAAAACCCAACAAGGAGAAAATCCAAATAAGAACCAAGAAAGATGATGAAGGCAAGTATGCAAAGGTTTGAGCTCTCTCCAACTGATACGCTAAAGCTCAATCGAGAGCCCCTCTTGATAGTACGGTATCTATCCTATAACCCGGTCTCCCAACTAGTACCATGAGATCGGTAAAATAGAAACCCTATCATACCTTTGCCTTGCGCATTCCACTTGAGCTAGATGACGTCGATCTTGATTTCTTCAAGTGGACCACCTTTCTTGATTGCGCTTCGCTTGGTGAAGACTCAAACATTGCTCCCCCATACTCTACTATGGGAGAGCCTCTCTTAGGCACATCTTCACATGAACATTATCTCTAAAGGGTGGCAAGCTTCAAGCCTAGGATTTCTTCGAGATGCTCCTCTTGAACTTGCGCTTGTATCTTTTCTTCTCTTTTCAATAGATGATGTCTTGAAGATAACCATGAATGATCACATAATTCTTTTCTTCAAGACATACGTGCAATATGCTCAACTCGATGATCTTGATGCCAAATACTTCATTATATCAATATATTCATGGCATCAACCTTGAATCCAACATATGGAGTTCAAGCATGGTCTATGGACAAACACTACAAGTAAAACTCAATGCAACCATTAGTCCATAGGGATTGTCATTAATTACCAAAACCACACATGGGGGCTAGATGGCCGGCAGCTGCTGGAGGGGGTCCGGCCCTGGGGCCGGCCTAGGCCGGCTAGCAGGCCGGCCAGACTGGCTGCGCCACCTTCTTCATCTTCATCTTGTCGCTTTGTCCTCCTCTTCCACGCGTACGCCTTGGATGATCTTTTGTCTTGGACTTCCTTAGCATTTCTCTGAATGTCCGTACTTGTCATGTGATAGCAAGCATAGCAAATGGGTAGATGCTCAAGTAGTATACCATCCAAAAGGGTGGGAATTGTGCTCTTAAAGAAGAATGAGTTCACATTTAAGCTCAATGACGACTTGTCATATGCTGGAGTGCTAGAATGGTGATAGCCGTGGGCTAGGGCTACATCATCTCCCCCCTTTGAAAAGAGTCGTCCTCGACTCTTGCTCGTCATCACCACGCGAAGGAGGTAGATGTGTTGTCGAAGAATTAGAATTCACCATTGATGCACCTAAAATGCATCAACTTTTTCAATCACTTTGCTTCATAATTTGCTATGGAATCTTCCCATATTTGAATAAAACTGCTGAATCTGACGCTGTTTTGAGCAAAGTCTCTTTTCTGGTTGTTTTTGCAGGAAATTAAATCGGAGAAAAATACCACGTCAGTTTTTATGGAAAAGATGGACATCGTGCGAAAGATGGGCACGAGGAAGCATTCGAGGGCCAAAAGAGTGGGCCCCACGCGGCTAGATTCTTTGGCCGCGTGGGCCCACCCATCTTGGGCCTCGGTCACCGCCTCTCCTTCGGCTTTCGTGTACCCCGTCATATATATGAAAAAGTGGTTGACCTAAGAGAGGGGGAGCTTTCGCGAAACAGAGCGCCGCCGCCACCACGATCTTAGTTTCCGGAGACAGATTGATCCAGGATTTCTCCCCCGGTGGAGGGATCCGGAGGCTGTCTTCACAGCCATCTTCACCGCCTTCATCTCCATCGACCATGAGCTACCTCACCATCACCATGTGTGAGTAGTCCGCTGTAGGCATATGAGGTGGATGGGGATTGGATGAGATTGATCATGTAATGATACCCGTTGTCCGCGATCTTAGGGGTTTATCTTGAGGATATTTTTGTATTGTGTTGATGCACTTATGCTATGTTTAATGCTTGCTACTAGGGCCCGAGTGGCATGATTTCATTACTGAACTTATTTTGCCCCATCATATAATTGAGTTTGGTATTTATCTGCAAAGTGTATCACCTGCTATTATGTTGAACCTGCGAACCCTAAAAGTGACATATAGGGAAAATAAGGGGAAGATGTTTTAGTTTGAGGATTCTATGTGTTCATGAAGTGTTAATGCATTGTTCCGGGCTATTCAAAAGGGTAGACCTTAATTACCTGTAGTTCCAAGTTGGCCCCGGTGAAATGGGCATGTAGGACAATAGATGTTGCGCAAATTCTCTTGGTTAGTACGCACAACTATTTACGGAACACATACCTACATATATCGGAGTTAGAGATAAGTCCCATTGCTATTTGTATCTCATTAAATGATCAATCTTATTCATGCAACACCCCGCTATCATCTCATGCCTACGTTTTAAATCTTTGAGTTACACTTTCATTTTTTCGGTGAAAACTGGGAAACCCTTGTTACTACTGTTGTTTTATTTTTGCTTGCTTAAATCATCCTACTGCCATCACTATCACTGCTGCAAGTTTATTGATATACAAGTGTGGTTGAGAGTGACGGCTCAATTTCTAAAGTCTTATTGGTATTCTTGTGTTCCCATCGAGTCGAACTATAAATTTGGGTAATACTTCCCAACGAAGATTTCAGCGATCCCCTATACTTGTGGACATCAACCATGCCTACAAACACGAAAGACCAAGCAAACCTTGTGAGTGCAAGAAAGAGGAACATATCAACAATGACACGTCCATTCTTTGTCATAGCACCGTTAGCACAACACAAGAATATCAAAAGGTAGTGCAAGTGCAAGGTCAATGTGCAAGCAATCCAATGGAACATCTTCAAAATGTGGAAACACAAAAACTCCATAAAAATATGAATATGCCATCTAGGCATCTCATGTTGAACCATATGATTATCCTTGATGCAATAAAAGGAGAATTTTGCAAAAACACACAATGTATACTGTCCACATTATCATCATGGTGGCAAACTAAGTACATCAAAGAGCAACTTTTCAACATATTTTTTGCAACACCAAATTGGTAGATACCAAGAAACTCATGACAAGACATGCACAAAATGTCATTATGGTTGCAAACAAGCCATCTCAAAGAAAAATTGTTCACATTTGTTGCAACACATAAATCATCCATGTGAAAGATCAAGTATACATGCTTGTCAAAGGGAAAACCAAAAGCATCATCATGATTGCAAACAAACCATAAGCAAGAGAAAATTTTCAACTTGTTTGATGCAAAACATGAGAAAGATTTGAGAGTTGGATTTGATGCACTACTCACATATATGCTCTCAAGAGCTCTTTTTGTCAACTCATGCTCAATTGAGGTTGGCATTATCATTCGTTTACCGACACACAAAAGACACCATATGAAGAATTTATGTGCAAGGTATATGAACACATCATCCATCATGAAGTGTCTCTTCATTTGCACATCACCAACCACATAAAAATCAATGGAAAAATATGACATATGTGGTTAGTCACTATGCAAAGTGAAGGATGGAACAAGGTCCATAAGCGAAAACGAAACTGCGGTGACCCCGCACACCACTGCATATTGTAGTGTACAAGTCGTTGACATAACACCCATGGAAGGACTTATCCGTAAATATTACATCCCTCAGAGTAGTACAACAGAAACCTTGCGGGTCCACTTTATTACACACTGCTGAATATTACAAGCCAGAAATGCATAAAAACTTCAACGTCTTCCTCCGACAAGGGAGGACCATCTCTTATTGCTGTGTTGACAGGAGTCAACCTACTAGCGATAGAAAGCAATAAACTAAGAACCATATTGGCTCAACGGCTAAGTAGTACTAGTCTAGTCTTGCTCGGCCAGGTTCCTATTAGGATAACTTTAAGTCTCCACCTCCTCGTCGTCAGCGTCGTCGGCTCCATAGGTGATGATGTAGTCGACGCCTTCTACTCCTCCGGACAGATCAGGTGCTTAAAAGTACACCTCGTCGGCATGGTTTGCTCCAAAGTCCACATCTGTGGCCTCCTCAGAGTCTAAGCAGGGGTCAAAAGAGGAAAGGGTGAGCAACACTAGCGTTACTCAGCAAGCTCAAGTAATAGATGATAAGGTGTATGGTGCTCTATCTACCATCCTGACCAAAAAGTCATGGATGAATATGCAAGTTTTGTAAAACATTTTTAGTAAAAGGTCCATTTTATTTTAGAAAACTATGCCCCCAGTCTCCACGGGTTTATAGTCATCACTTGGGATGCCTTTCCCGCTGCGGTCTGTAGTCCCCTCCTGGAACAAGGATGTAACCGTCACAATTTCTTTGTTTAACTCTGTAGAGCTGCACCACTTTACCCAACAGCAGCCTGGCTCTTTATGCTCTCTCAGCACACCATGTGTGCTATAGCCAGAACTCCGGGCAACAAGTCATGTGGAGTCGCTTCCCGGCACAACGCATATCCACCCCTTATGACCCAGTCTGGTACAAAGACCAAAGACTCGTCACCACTCCCGAGCTCCTATTCCAAATCACCCCATCGGGTAGGGACGGTATGCGCTCCTACGCTGTTGGCCGCCGCAACGGACTCAACCAGGTAATAGTCTGCCGAGGATATGCGAACGAAGGAAGAAACCTCTGACGAGCCCATCCATAGTGAATCTGTTGCCTGATGCTTCAATACGGCGCTAGGATCACTGGGCCATGGGTAATTAATCCTAGGTACATACTTTCCCGTACAGTGGAACCTCCACCACAACATCAATCCGTGGTTCCACTACCAGCCAACCATATACATTTAGCAATTCATATCATTCAAAAATAGGTTTTTCTTTTTATGCAATGATAAATTATAATACTTTGCAATTACTTTGATAAAAATAATCAATCGAGGATATGCAAGTTGGAACTTGCCTTGAGACTGATAAGTAGTGCAGTCTAAAGCTTCCGACGATTTGGGACTCGCGTGTTCTGAAAATCAATATCACTGTCTGTATGAGACAATGTTGAAAAACCAAATACATGCCAATATGCATAGAATGAGATGATTTTTATTTTCCCCAAAATTCCCCAGAGTTTTGTTAAGGATTTCTTTTGATGATTTCTTTGATTTGAATTTTAGGTAGGATGAGTAACATGACAGTCTTAATGTAGTTCAAATTATACTTTGAACTTGATACATAATTTTCCCATATTATTTTCTTTGAAAAATAATTTGAAATATTTCAAAGTCATTTCCACTTAAGGATCCTTTGAATTTTTGCTACAAGAAATCATTTTCAAAAATTCAAAGAGATATTTTATTTGGATAGATTATTTTCTGCTGATATGTATACATATTTTGTTTGTATTTTTAGGATTTTATTTGAATTTATAGGATTCTTTGGAAGTTTTGAATTTTTCAAGTGGGTGTAATTACCAAAATACCCCTGCTTGACTTGGTTCAACCAAGCCAAGACTCGGGTCCGGTCTGTGTCGGGTCAACCGACCGGACCACTCTCTCTCTCACTCCTCTCACGCGCGCCCGGGCTCGCGCTCGACTCGGTCGGCTACCGTGTCGCCCGCGGCGTCGCCGCCTCGCCCCGGCCTGCTCCGGCCGTCTCTGCCGCCGTGGTGTGGGGCAAAAGAATCCCCACGCGCCGCTCTCCCTCTCCACCGGAGGGATTTGGGGATCGCTCCCTCTCGCGTTCGCGTGCAACCCCTCTCCCTAGGGTTAGGGTTTGGGTGTCGCCGCCGTGTTCTTCTTCTCCCGCCGGTGTGCTCGCCATGGCTCGGCGCAGGGTCTCGCCCCCTGTGCCGCCGTGGTGCGGTGTGCCTGAACCTCTACTGCCATGTGCCCCCTCCATCGGTTGCGCGGACACTGCCTCGCCGCCGAGGAGCTACGGCCACGGTCGCCAGGTAAACTTCGTGTTCCTCCACTCTCTCTACCCACTGCTAGCTCTACTAGCTAATACTCATGCCCGTATGCCTCTCTGGCTTAGGATTTGGATGAGCAGATGATGCTATGCTGCTGCTATGCTTGTATATGTGCACTGATTACCTCTCTGTGTCACTCGTGAGGTGAATGGTGTAGATCTTATTGTGTAGATCACACCACTGTCTCTGAATGAATCATTGTGAGCTTAACTTGCTCATAGATGTGATATGTGCAATAGGAAAAATAATTCTGAGCTAGAATTAATACTAGCAGTGATGATTAGCTTATTTAGAGCATGATTTAATCATGTTTGTTTGCTGTGATGCCTCCATGTAGAGTTACATAGCAATCTTGCTTGATTAGAAATGCTTTTATGTTTTCCTGTGCTTCTTCCAAATGTTTAGATGTGCATAGCTCAGTTAATCCAGCTCTGCTGGTTCACTGGCTTGTGTGCTTTGATAAACAGAACATATTCTACACTGAAAATCTTTCCCTTGCTTCTGTAGATGCTCAAACAATTGGTAAAACACTCAACTTCACTCCCTTACATCTCCCTGTCCTATTTCTTGCACAGAACAGAAGTACTCTGCTTGCAAATCAACTTCTATAGCACCATACCTTGCTGAGCAAGGTTCTGTTAAGAACAGATGCTAATTCAGCACTCAAGCATGGTTCTGTCATGTACAGGACCTGCTAAATCACTCTCTAGCATAAACGTGTAACAACCTTGGGTGCAGAGCAGATAAAGCTACGGAGAGTCTGATCTTGCTCCAAGGTTCAACCGTCTCTTCTGGGCTGCACCTTGTGGTTCTACTGTCTCCTTCTTGTTGCTTGACTCCTTCTAAGTTTTAGTGGCTTGTGGTGGATGGTTTAGGTAATTTCCATGATTGGCTTGTGGTTTGTGGTTGTTCTTGGTGAAGAACAGATGGAAATGGTGTTGCTGGATATGTTGTGCTTGTGAATATGTGTGATTTGTGTTTGCTAAAAAATTTATGAGCTGGGGCTTCGAACTGGTGCTGATTATATACTGTTTTGATGTTTCATGTGCTTGTGACACCAGGATAATTGACTTGTGATGATTCACCTGCTTGCAGTGGCCCTTCCTTGCCTCGAGCTGCTTATTTGGACTACTTTAACACTCCTTTTAACACTGGAGATAGACTCCAGTCTGCTGCTGCTCAGTTCATCTCCCCTTGGAGATAAAACTTGGTCACAGCCGAGTCACTGATCTGATTCAGATCCAGATATTTGTGGGAAATGCTTGGCTGTGAAGTATGTGATTAGTGAATGTCGGTTTGAGATGTTTTAACTCAAGTGTATGTGTAATTAAGCTAGTCATTAGCTTAATAAGTGGAAATTAGGATTCATTTGTGAATTAATGGCAAATGTGATACCATTAAGTTGCCTTTGCTTTTATTTGCTTCCTGGTTTTAATTGTGGAGATGTGAATTCATGAGTTGCTTTGCTTAAATGATCATGAGATCAAAATGCTCAATTAGCACTTGTTGCCTTTGATGTTTGTTGCCTGAAGATGATTTCTGTTAAGTGCTACCTTTATGCCTTTGCCCCTATTTGTTGCCTTCAGATTAATGAGCATGATCAAAACTGATCAGTCCCAATGTTGCCTTTGATTTAATTTGCATTCTCCACACTTAGCCCAATTAAACCAAGTTTTGGTTAGGCTAAAAACCAGGTTTCATATATTAACATGCCAACACCAAATGGTGTTGGCAACATTTTAACACTAACCCCAATTTCTTCTTATTTTTGTTGTGTTTTGCAGGTTGAAGATCCTTTGAAAATTCAGAAGTGAAGATGTAGTTTTAGGATTTTTATTTATACTCTTTTGTAATATCATCACTTGTTGTAATACTATAGTTGTAATTTTGGTTATAATGGACAGATTGTATTATTTGAGTTGTTTGGAAGTGTGTTGATATATTCTTGTAAAGAAGATGGATTCAAACATGTGGTGTTGTAATTAAATTTGTATTTGTTGAAGAAAAGATGTTCATGTGTTTGATTGTTTGATATTATGTGTATATATCTTGTATTGCTATCATTTGATATGATTCATTCTTTTTTGTTATGAATTAAATAACTTGTGTTGTAGAAATATATTGTGTGTGTATATAAGTTTGGATAAGATATAGAATTGTGTTAAATTGAAGAACTTATAAATAGGTCATATCAAAATTTACATGTCCATTTTGAAAAGGTAGGGTTTTAAAATAAGTCGTAGGGTTTATCGACACCTCTCGACTAACTGTCAATGTCTGACTCCCAGACCCTCGACACTCGTCTGATATCGACTCCCGACTCTTTTAACACAAAAGCGCGATAATTATCCAGATTTTACCAAAAGATGCATGTATGCACAAATGCAGTTCCTATTTCTACCCTTTCGAGTCCTATAACTGCGGGGTATTACAGAAACATCTCCAAAATGTGAGAAAGCTATGGGGGCAATCTCATACGCAAGCATTTTTCAACATTATTGCAAGCAACACATGTGAAAGAAAAATTGTTCAACATGTTGCATGCTACAATGGGAGAAAAATGAAAACATTCATAACAAAGCATGATCACGACAAAATCATCACAAATAGGTAATTCCACATGATCAACATTGGTTTCAAACAAAGTATCACAAGGGAATAAGAACGAATCATATGTGATATCCAAAGAATCATCCATAGCATGCAAGCAATCATAGCTCATCATGTCCACTAGTGGGATCATGGTCACATCAACACCCATACCTTGCTAGTCCCACTCATGTGAAGTAGGTGTTGAAGTAGTAGGGGCTTCCATGTAACCGACTTGTCCATCTTGATGTAGACATGGGGAGGCATCATCATCCTCCTCCATGTACATCTTCTCCATTGGAGAAACCGTCATGTTGAGGAGTGGCGTCTCATCATTCATGGAACCTAGCACACAATGAGAAAACACACTAGAGGAAGGTGGTAAGTTGTTAGAATACAAAATGGCCTCAGAAGACCTATCAACTACCTCTCTCAACTCAAGTGGTGTATCACTAATTTCCTCCAAGTGAAAGCACTCAAACTCACATATGGTGGAGGCACTCAAATCACTCTCGCTTTCACTCAAGTGGGCTAAGTAGCTCTCATGCTCACTTGGGATTAGTACCATCTCATAACTCAAACACAAGAGGGTAGGCTCAATGTTCTCAACTCCAAACGCCTCCAAGGTTGAAGGGAAACTCCCATGCTCAACCTCCTCAACCAAATCGCCTCCAAAGGTCAGTGCCATAGTGTAGGCATCATCACTTGACTCCATTGCCGAAGGGAAGATCCCATGCTCGGCATGCTCACTTGGTGCATCAACCAAAGTGATAGCGTCATCCACACTTGCCTCCTTGGTCGAAGGGAAAATCCCATGCTCGACCATCTTCTCGCCATCTTGGTCACTAACTTTGCAATCCCACATCACGTGACCTTGGCCATTGCATAATGGGCACAAGAGATTGGGACATTCTCGTGGGTCATGGTCTTGGCCTTGGCAAATGTCGCATATGAGGTCTGCTTCTTGCCATATGGGAGCCATTGTGGTGGTGGCACTTGTGTAGATACCATATGAAGAGAAGTGCTTAAGAATGGAGCCAATGGGGTTGCGTCCTCACGTTTGTGACCATGTTTTTTCCGACGTCAGCGTAGGCTTTGCTCGAAGAATTTGTCGATGCCGGCCATGACTCATCAAACACGGAACTTGTAGCCAGATTGTCCATAGTGCAAACCCTAAACAATCTGGCTATCTCGATTGTAGTGCATGGAATCGATGAAGACTGATGACAAGGCGACTATGTCGATGAAGAGTCGGGATGATGCCTAGGGGAATTGTCCATAATGCGGCATTTGAGAAGATGATGGAAATTGTGAACACGACCCTTTAGCTTCGTATAACTTCTTTTGTAGCTAGGCTGGGATGTCTGCTATTTGTTTGGTTCCTCCTGATGCAGGCTTTGCTTAGAAATGGAGGTTATGTATGGCTAGTTTGTTTTATCTTAGTCGTTTCTATTTTTATTTATTTTGCTTCTACTGCTTTTGAACAATGTAGCTATCCTGATAGTTTCTATAATAATAATCGTGGGTCTACCCCATGCTAAAAAAAGGACAGACGCTACGCGTCAGCCGGCTGTAGCGGCACCTTCCTACCGTTGCCTTCCGCGCCGTCCGATGCGTCACGATCAGTCTTCGTATGTGCTGCGCGTGGGACGTCGCTTTCGCGGTGGTGCGCGAAACGTTTCCTTTGGCTGGTGTGCGCCTGCGCTTAGAGCCTTAGACGCGCGAACAGGTCACTCACGTTACTTGCTCCACGTGGTGGAGCCCAGCAGCACTGTTTTCCTTTTGCTTAGCTGCTGCCAAATCCAGCTACCAGTATTCTCTTTAAATAGTCATGTTGCAAAAACCAAATCGAGTGTAAACATTTTTGTACCGTGTATGTAGCATTTTTAAAAATATGCAGCATCGTTTTGTAATATTACTCATGTGAATTTGTAAAAACTCAGTCATGTAGCAAAAAAGTAACGAGCATAAATATTTTTGCACTGTGTATGCATCATTTTTGAAAATATGCAGCATCGTTTTGCAATATTAGCCATTGAGTTTGTAAAAACTCAGTCATGTAGCAAAAAAGTAATGAGTAAACATTTTTGTACTGTGTATGTAGCATTTTTAAAATATGCAGCATCGTTTTGCAATATTACCCGTGTGAATTTGTATAAACTCAGTCATGTAGCAAAAAAAGTAACGAGCGCAAACATTTTTGTACTGTGTATGTAGCATTTTTTAAACATGCGACATTGTTTTGAAGTATTACCATGTGAATTTGTAAAAACTCAGTTATGTAGCAAAAAAAATAATGAGCATAAACATTTTTGTACCTTGTATGTAGCATTTTTGAAATAGTGCCATCATTTTGTAATATTACTCATGTGAATTTGTAAAAACTTGCGTCGTGCGCAGAACATTTAGGACACACAATTGTATCAAAACATAACAAGATATGTAACAAATCGCTGTTTATTCATAGCACAACTTTAAAACACCTATCTTTGTTTGAGACAAGATACAAAATCTCATCCAACATTATAGAAACACATTAGTAAAAATTTCAAGAATTTATTTGTAGCATAGGCTAGAAAATCATTGTAATATTTTACTCGTGTCGTTCTGAAACCCTCCACAACATCACCAAATCAACTAATATGACCTTCGCATCGCCCTAACTGTGAAGACTTTATAATACAGTACTACCGGACCAGGTTTAAAAAAAAAGTGTACGACTGCTAGACCAGCAGTAGACTTTGGACTCTGACTGCTACTATTACGTCATAGTTGAATGCATGTGCATACCACCACGTGAACCGAGAATGCAATCCATTCCAACGAACAAGACTGCCTTGTGCTCAGGAAGCATGCGCGACTAGGGGAAAAGTACAAAAAGATTACAACGAGCGCGTCCCGGTCGCACGGATCGCGCACGCCACGCTCCAGCGAGCAGACCGACTGTACGTACAGTCGGCTGATTAACAGCGTTTTCCTACTTCTTGATACCAATTTTTTTAATGTCCTTGATACCAATATTGTCACACAAGATGTGAAGACGACCATACCCTTTTTCCTCTTAGGCAAAATAGTTTTTGGTTTTTGCTCTATCTCAGTCGACTGAAATTATTTTCGTCGTCAGTCGCATCTCTGTCCGTCCACTCCGCGTCAAGATGCGTGCTCGCTGGACACGCCGGTAGAACTCTCGTTACCGGGTTTGGATTCGGGGGCGGGGCTGTCCTTTTCTGGCCCGTTTTCCTTCTTCTTCGTTTCCGTCGCCGCGTGTCTGTTGCCTCTGAAACCAGTACCTGCTCCACCTCTCCGCTGACGCGCCGTCTCCGAGCGGGCCGAGCTCGCCGCCGCGGTCGCCCGCGCCGCCCCCGCCGCGGTCGCGTTCGGGAACGTCGACGTCGTTGAACGCCCCGCCGCGGGCACCCCCATGGGCTCCTCCGGCCTCGCGGCCACCCTCCGGGTCGCCGCCGCGCTGCTCCGACTAGACGCCGAGTGGGACTGGTTCGTCGCGCTACACGCCGCCGATTACCCCCTTGTCACCCATGACGGTGAGATTCACAACGTTCTCACCCTCAATCTAGCCCAGTTTGTTCCTGTTCTCTGCACCGTCTCTTCCGGATCTAGCACAAGTCCCATGCCTTATTTGGCCCTCCCCAGAATGAACTGTTTCTTTCTTCAATCAATTGTCAAGCTGCACTGCAGGGGGACGTTTTCGGCAGTTCGTTTGAGCTGTTGCTGTAGCCCCGAGAACTGAAATTTGTGTTCTGATCTTTGTCTGTAGTGAGTGCTGTTTAAGTCTGTTGTCACATTGTGCAATTAGATGCATAGTTGTACCTGCCTGGTGCTACTGCTGTTAGGTTTAGCTGACTTGCGAGAACATTTTATTGTAGTTGTTTGTTCTCAATCTGGTTCAGCTACGCGAGTCTGCAGCTGATGAGTTTTGTTTTTGATCCGTTCTGCATGTGCAAAATATGTATCATGTTCAGGCTCAATGATTCCATGATTTTGTTATCTCCAATTAAGTATGAGCTAGACATGAAATTCTGGTTGTGTGATGTATTAGCGATTGTTGTCGTGAGTGACATGAAACTTTTGAAGTGACACTAGTTGGAATTGGCCCGAATCTGCTGTGCCCTCCTTTTTGGTGTCGTTGATGTGTGCTTGGTTAGGTTTTCGGTGGGCAGGATCTAGGTCATGATTTTAGGTGTTTTTTGTGGAGTGACTGCATCCTATGTGTTAGCTGAGCATTGATCCTTACCGCTTCTTTGCATTATATGCTCATTTTGTATGTGTTTTTGGGGACTGCACCGTATGATTTGTTGGAGAGGGGTGAATGTAGTATGCAAGTGGGTTTTGGATGCTATTGTTGAGCTGTGTTTGTAGTATTTTTCTAATTCCGATCTGGCAGCAGGGATTACACTTTAGAAGATGGCAAAATAGGAAAGACTGTTGAGTGTTTGTCATGATGTTCTTGGAGACCTGGGTTTCTGGCATTGACCTTCGGACCATTTTCTCTTGTAATGACATTATCAATATAAGGATTCGGTATGCAAACAAGTTCCATTTCTACAGGAAGAACGAAGCCGATCTGAGTTGGGTTACTGATTTTTATGCAGAGGTGCAGCTATATTTAGTTTCAAATTCTTTTTTTTATGAAGTTTATGCAGACTTGTGTGTGTTTGTAGTCTGACTTTTTGTCTCTGATTTTTTCTTTTCGCAGGGTTGATATGATACTGTCGCAGCCAAGGTGCAACAAAGTTTTGTGATTTCTCGAGAGGAGTTGCTTTTGTCTGGAGTGTTGCATGCCCATGGGAGGACGTTGACCTTTTTTTCTTGCCCTTTGGTTGGCAATTTTAGTCAATAACAGAATTCTACCACTGAATATAACGATTGTGGTGAGGAATATGTTGTGTGAAAATCCCCGTTGAGTAATCCTGTGAATGTAAATTCCTTTTCCTGCATCAGTTTGCGAAATGTTACGTAACATACGCTGCATATTAATGATTTATTTTTTGCATTAATTTTTTGTAATTACCTTGAGAAATATGTCGTCGCATCTGAATGTTGTGGTGTTTCCATAGCCTCCAATTGTGTATGCATCATCACTTTCCTACATTACATATTTCTCTTGTGTTTCGTGGTGATTACAAGCAACCTTGCCGGTGTTTAAATATTTATTGTCTCTTTCTCTCTTAGTGTTTAAATATTTATTGTCTCTTTCTCTCTTAGTGTTCCAGTTTCGATTTAAATTGTCTCAGTGTAATTTCAGTGATTTAGTGTCTGTCCAGATTTATTGTCTCATTTTAGTTTCAGTGATTTAGTGTACCATTTTTGTTATCTCAGTTTAGTTTCAGTGATTGAGTGTCTCAATGCTGATTTATTGTCTCAGTCTAGTTTCAGTGATTCAGTGTCTCAATGCTGATTTATTGTCTCAGTCTAGTTTCACTGATTCAGTGTCTCAGTCTTGTTTTATTGTCTCAGTTATGTTTTTAGTGATCCGGTGTCTCAGTGCTGATTTATTGTCTCTTCATTATCTGTAACATTGTCATTTGAGTATCTATATTTTTTCTGTATATTTAGTTTAAGGCTATGTCTCAGTTTCAGTTTAACCACTTCGCATGATAAGTTACAGTTTAGTCTCTATTTGGTCGTTGTGTCTTAGTGTTAGTCTCTATATTATGTATATATCTTTGTCTATTACTTTCTCTATTACTTTAGTGGGCGCCGATGTGTATTATTTCTCTATTTCTTTGTCACTTTAATTATTAAGTCTCTTGTTTTACTGAATCTTAAATTAGTTAGTCTCTATTTTGTATTTTCTCTATGTTCGTTATATTTTGAGTTTCGATATAGAGTCAAGTATATTTAATCTATTAATCTATGTTTCTGTCAGTCTACTCTCACATTTTTCTAGTGTCTCTATGTTGTCTCTATTTCATTAGTGTCTAGTTTTACTTTGAGCTAATCTCCGGTCTATGTCTCTTTTCTTATGCCAAACGATGATACTCGATTTATTCTAAATGTGTTTTGACTTCCATTTCTGACTGTTTTGCTAGCTTAAACAGGGAAGCATTTGCATAGTTACAGAGCACTTGATTTTTTTTCTATAGGTGGAATTATCTGTAAATTGCATGTTTGTTTTGTGGAGGACTGGTTTGTTGAATTGCCCATAATCCAGCCCGATCCATCCTCAGCATATGTTCATGCTTTTGTTGGAAAGAAAGAGGCAGGAATTCGTCAGAGAGCTGGCTGAAGATGAACTGGTTTCAGGGCCTGAACCTCCAGCTGAGTTTCAAATCCATGGTGGAGGAATCCCTGCGTTGTGCCCAGGTGAGTTTGCTTGATATTTGAAGGCTTTGGTTTCAGATCCATGGTAGAGGAAGCTGTGTCCACTATGCTAGATCTCTAGTCTCCCCTTTTTTCTGGTGTTGTTCTTGATCTGGAGTCGGGGTTGTTCCTGCTTTTTGATCTTCAGTCGTGTAGTGTTGTCAGACGGGCGGCTGCAGCAGCGAGGCATGTATTTGCTTGAAGAGGAAGACGGTGGTTTTCCTGATCTGTTTTTTTTTTAACCTTCGGTTTGGGCTGCAGGTGATGTTGTGTTGTTGTTTTCAGTTGCTGTTGCCAAATGGGCAGTATCGGGTTTGGTTTGGGCTTTTCGAAAATGGACCCGTTTAGCTCGCTACTCTTCTGTCTCTCTTTTTCGTGAGCGCGGGAGGTTTGAGCTGTTTTGTGAGGTGGGGGTTACGTGACCACATGGGGTGTGCCGATTGGCCCAAAAAAACAACTGACAACGAAATGAAAATCAGTCAACTCACCAATAGACACTCCCTTTAGTTTTTTTGAGGGGATCCTCTTAGGCAGATGATGTCATGTGCAGAAAGTGGCTACATTGAGGCGGCCCATGGGCTTCCTTTTCGGCTCACACTTTCTTTGCCTCGGCAACCAAGTCCTATAGGTAGGTTCTTTCTCCAGCACCTCCCCCACCACGCCGTCCGAGAGGAGTAGCCAGCGCAGCCACAGGCTACTGCGAGATGCCGGCGACGCCGACCATCATCGGTGCCCTGCTGGGGCTGGGCACCCAGATGTACTCCAACGCCCTCCGCAAGCTCCCCTATATGCGCCGTATAGCCCCCTGCCCGTTCCTCCCTACCTGTCCCCCTTTTCATTTCTTGATCTGTCTTCGTGATGCATCCTGCCATCCATCTGCCGTCCCGGTTCTTCATTTCCTCTGATCTGTATTAGCTTGATGCCCTTCATAAAGTTTCTTGGGCGAGTTGGGCGTCTTTGTGTGCCTGTCATGTAGAACGTGGTTCTTGATTTCGGTTCAGTCGGCTCTAGATTCCGGTTAAGTCTTTGACTCTCTCCTTGATTAGACCGAATATTAGGGTTTTATGTAGAAATTTATGTAATTTCCATCGGCAGTACAGTTTATGAGTTATGACACCACAAATTTACCATTTGACTTATTTGTGAACACATACTGTCGAAATTTTAGCTTAATGTTGCCTATCATCTTCTTGATTTTAGTATGTAGCTTTGTGACAGTTTAGCTGCCGGTTTTATTCCCTCTCATGTGCTTTTCCCTTTTCTGGATAGATCCCTGGGAGCATGTACTGGGAATGGGCCTTGGTGTAGTGTTTGTTAACCAACTTGTGAAGTGGGATGAGAAGCTCAAGCAGGACCTCGACAAGATGCTTGAGCGTGCAAAGCAAGCCAATGAACAGCGCTACTTCAGTATGTGCTTACTACCTGTGTCATATTTTTATCCTGATTATATATACTCTGCTCCTAGGAAAACCTGTAGAACCACTTGGTCGCAGCAGTGCTGTTTGAAAACTTATAAGTTTATCACAGTAACACATTTATACCAACTCCAATATGGTGAGTCATGAATCTGCTTAACAAATCTTCGTAGGCTATGCACTATTGATTGAACCAGCATTGCACACAGTAATGATACAAGATTTGCACGCGTACATAATTGATATGTCAGTGCTTCCTTGACCACGGAGATCCTTTTTTGTTCTTAAAGTTGTATTGACGTTTTGAATAGAATTGATAGTTCGCTGGAGTGGCAAACTTCAGCCCCTCCCCTTGTTTTGAGTAAAGGGAATCATATGAGTTTTAAGTGTTTCCAAACTCTGGGAATATTTCATATGATATGAAGGATGTACGATGCGCTTAAAAGCTTTCCACGAGAACACCAGATTTCTCCACTTTTCCAGAAAATGTTGATCTCCTCTGCCGTCAAATTTTGCCTGAGCTCTAGCCTGCTACACTGTTCCACTGGAAGTTAGTGCATAGCTGTGAACTAGATAGAGTGAGGGTTCTTGGCAAATTATTTAGGTGGAGCAGAGTGCATCTTCTCTTAAAACCTAAATTTATTTTATTTCTACTACTCTCTCCATATCAAAATATAAGACTTCCTATCTACCTTTTTCACACATGTATCTAGACATGTTTTAGTGCAAGTTTCATGTGAATCTTGCACTAAAATATGTCTAGATACATGTGTGCAGAAAGTAACTAGAGAGTCTTATATTTTGATACGGAGGGAGTAGTATATACCCACATGTTTGCATTGCTATGTTTTTACATGCCCACCTGTACTTACAAGATACATCTTGTGAATAAATAGAATAAATTGCTTTATTGATTTTGTTTACAGAATGACATAATTAATCCTGTTCCGTAAAATAATGTCTTAAATCACATGTAGAGCGTGAAGTTGTCAACTTGTCATGCCTCCCTGTCTATCTGTGATCTCGGGCATTAGTAGGTTGCAGGTGTGAGGGTTTAGTTTTCGGCTTCCTTTGTCCATTTCTCCATTCTAATCGAGTATATGTTTGCGTTAAAAGGATCCAGTGTAACCTTATTTAGATTCAAATTTTTAAATTTGTCTAGTTGTGGTTTTGTGAAGATTTGGTTGGTCAATATTCGTTGAGTTTGACTTTTCTTGTCTGGTCGGGCAGCCCCGGCATCGGACAATCGGTTGGTTTTTTTCCAGGCACAGAAAATTGTTTTATGAACTATGCTATGGACAATAGCCCATCAAGGCATCAACTGTTGGTCAATCTCATTTCTTCTATGCTATCTCTGTTTGTCTCTTGGAAATGAGTGTCATAACACGTATCAAATACCTTACATGTGTACCCAAGAAATGGATAGCATATAAACAACCAAATTTTTATTCACAGATAAACGCCCAAGTATGTGATTGCAGCAGAAAAAATTGGATTCCAAAATGTTTACATGGAAACAAAAACCATATGTTTGAAAGGTTGGGGGGTATAGCAATGTTTCAACTTCTCATAAGTCATAAGGTAGGTATTTGCTGGGGAGAAAGCCAGCTAGATGGGTAGAGGTAGCAACTAGAAATTAAAGAGTTCATTTCTTGCTTGCCCCCTTACAATTGGGACATCCCTTATATGGATTTTCTGGGGGGATTATTGTTCACCAAATAGGAATTCCGCTTATGACAGATGGACTCATATCCTTAACATACAAACTCGATTACATAACTTGGCTCCCAAAACAAGGACTCCTAATTGAATACAAACTCTAGCATAATTGGATATTACTAATATCTACGTACCTAATACTAAAACGCAAGTTTCTGTTAATCGGAACAAACCAGCTCAACGGGTCCAATTAGATTGATTTCTTGACAACACCTAAGTAGATTGGTTAGGCTGTTATGGTAATAAAGCAAAGAGAAAAGACGGCGTTAAAAGGCATGGCCAATGTACTAATAGCTTTAAGAAGTTGGTTTTTAATCACACCATGATATCTTGCTTCGAATAGGATCTTGGGTGATCAATATGAGCAGATAGGTTTCCTTCTTAAAACCGTCTGACTGTATGAAGTCCTTCAGAAATGAGCTATTCGACACATGTTTGATTTCTTGTAATATGTTTTTACCATGCTTGCTTGCATGCACAAATATTTAAGTGACAAGCTAAATATCTTTCAAAATTTATTTAAATACTGGCTAGTAACGAAGTTAAATGTGCATTTCCAAATGAACCATGGGTTTTATGCCCACTGATAATCAATAGCTACATATATAATTATCTTTTTTCATATCATTGTGCTCATTGAAATTTTATTCTACTTCTCTGCAGACGAGGACGACGACTAGCTAGTCAAATTTCTTTGCCAGCAACATGGCATTTTGCAGTTCGCTTTGGCCAGAGAACATGGACTGTACCATCCATCTGTTGTTGTTTCCGTAAGAAAACTGTTATGTTTCGTACTGTAATAAACTGATGCTTGACACAGTATGCGAGACCATTTTTATGGCACATGAATCAGATTGATTACCTTCTCTGATGCATAGTTGTAATTCAAATGATGGCCATGTGAAACATAAGTTTTGCTTGTTCCTACATCCCTCACAGATACCTTTCACCGTACTGTCTCTTCCATTTTGCAACCCAGTGCTGTTAGGTCTTATCTGTTGTAAGAATGTTACCTCAGTATCTCAACTATCAGACTTTTTCCCCATTTTTTAATTTCTTCGAAATTTCTAGGTGCTTGTACAAACAGTCTTTAAACAGTCAAATTGACAGGCCATTTTTATGGTACTTGAAGATGGTAGATTACCTTATCTGATGCATAGTTGTTCAGTTCGAATGATGGCCTTGAAACATAAGTTTCCTTGCTCCTACATCCCTCACATATGTCTTTCACCATACCGTCTTTTCCATTTTGCAACCCAGTGCTGTTATAGCTTATCTGTTGTAGAATGTTACTGCAGTATCACCAAGACACCAACTATTGGACTTTTTCCCCAGTTTTTTATTTCTTCGAAATTTCTTGTGCTTGTACAAACGATCTTTAAACCCAGTCAAATTGACAGCTAAACAATCCAATTGAAGCCGATTCTATACCTGATTACCCTAAAAGACCACAACTCTTGCTATCGCTTTCATGCATGAAAAAAATGGTAACCCAAATTAGCTGAAACAAGAAACAGATGTAAAGCTCCCAGGACACTTTGCGATCCTAGCGCTTCTGCTCGCCGGCCCGATAGTAATCAAGTGAGACGTGGAGCAGCAGGTCAGAGATCTGACGTGCTGTCGGTCTCTCCCCTGGCGCCGGCTTGGTGCACCGGAGAGCCACGTCGAGGACCTCCGCCATTGACGACTCCTCGCGTGGAGCTAGAGGCTTCAGCGCAGGGTCGAACACTTGGTCCCTGGCCGGAGACGGAGCATCGACCCGGGACTGCACCCAACACCATGTCCATGTCGCCACCGAAGGTCTTGTCCGTCGGCAGGAGACCGGTGACTAGCTCCATGAGGACGATGCCAGTGCTGTACACATCGGTCTTCTCCGTCGCCTTCAAGCTGTAAGCACACTCTGCACGGACGTGTAGACGGTTAGCAACTTCTTATCGTACGTCTGCAATATCTGAATTTCGTTTATCGTTTCAGGTGGTGGAATTTACCTGGAGCCATGTAACCGTATGATCCAGCAAAGAAAGAAGCTGACTCGGTGCAGTCCTTGCCGCCTTGGTGGTTCTCGGCGACGGCCTTGGCGAGGCCGAAGTCCCCAAGGTGCGCCTCCATGTCGCCGTCCAGGAGCACATTGCTGGACTTGATGTCTCGGTGCACCACCCGCTTCACGCAGTCATGGTGGAGGTACTCGACGCCCTGTACCAGCCCTGCTGCAACCTTGAGCCGAGCGTCCCAGCTCAGCACCTGCTTCTTGCCATCGCCGCCGCCGCCGTGCAGCCAGTCGTACAGGCTGCCATTCTCCATGTACTCGTAGATGAGCATGCTGCCACCACGGTCGCCACCGGCGCCATGGCAGAGGAACCCGAGGAGCTTGACCAGGTGGCGGTGCCGGACGCGGCCCAGGATCTTGATCTCCCTCGCGAAGCTTCTGTCGTGCAGCAGCACGTCACTGTCCATGTTCACGATCCTCTTCACTGCCACGGTCTCACCCGTGGACAGCTCCGCCCTGTACACCGTCCCTGACCCCCGAGCCGATGGCGAACTGGTCACTCAGGTTCGCCGTTGCTTCCATGATCGACTCCCAACGGAATTCCCGCCGCGCCGAGCCCTTGATGAGGAGCTGCCTGTTCGTGTTGCCAAGACTCGACGAGAACACTGTGCAGTTCACCTCTCTGGAGCCTCGTCGGCGCCGCCGCACCGCCATCAGCACCAGCACGATCACCAGGAGCACAATGGTCAGCGTCACCGCCGCGGACACCAGCGCGATCGAAGCAGAGTGCAGCGTTGAACGGCCACCCCCACCGCTGCCACAACCTCTCAAATGGCCGCCGCAGAGCGCGGCATTGCCTGAGAACGCGCCCTGCGGCCAACGGGAGAACTCTTCCCCTAGCCTTCCTCCCAGCTGATTGCTAGACAAGTCAAGCTCCACCAAACTGCTCATTCGCGCGAGCTGCGATGGCACTGCTCCCACCAGTGCATTGTGAGAAAGGTTCAAATCTTCCAGCTTGGACAGCGACCCAAGTGATGCTGGGATTATGCCAACGAGATTGTTGCTGCTCAAATCCAGCAGGCTCTGCAGCTCTTGCATCTTGCCGATGTCAGGCGGGATCGGTCCTGACAGGTAATTCTGTGACAAATTCAGTTCATACAGGTTGGTCAGTCTTGCCACGCTCGCCGGAATCGGACCTGAGAGCTGATTCTGCGCGAGATTCAGAACGTTGAGGGAAGCCAGCCTGCCGATTTCAGGTGGCACTGTTCCATTGATCTGGTTGCCGTCGAGCGAGAGTTTCAGGAGCTTGGAGCAGTTGGTGAGCTGCACCGGCATTGTGCCGGTGAACTCATTGCCAGAAAATGTCAGCTCGCCGAGTTGCGGCAGCGCGCCCAGCCAGGCCGGCACGGACCCTGACAGCCGGTTGTGGTTGAGGACGATGTGGCTGAGCTGCGTGCACCGGGAGAGCGCGTCCGGGATGCCGCCTGTGAGTGCGTTGTACGACACGTCCAGCAGTGTCAGCGCGGCGACACGGCCGAGCGATGGCGGGATCGGCCCAGAGAGGCCGTTGCTCCCCAGACGCACGCGCTGGAGCGAGGGCGACCGCCCGAGCTGTGCCGGGATCCCGCCCTCGAACGAGTTGTTGGTGGCGTCGAAGGACAGCAGGTTCGCCGAGCCGCAGAGAGGAAGGAGGCTGCCGGCGAGGCGGTTGTGCGCGATGTTGACCCTGGTAATGTTCTGGCACTCGAACATGCCGTCTGGGACGGCCCCGGACAGGGAGTTGTTGTACATCATGAACTGCTGGAGTGATTGGAGCTTCCCGAACGTCGCCGGGATTTCACCGGACAGAGCATTGTCCGCCAAGTCGAGAACCTGAAGCTGCTGGCAATGGAGCTCTGGCGGGATCAGGCCTGACAGCTCGTTCTGCCGGAGGTGAAGAAAGACCAGCTCTGACAGATTCCCCATGGACGCCGGTATGCTCCCGTTCAGCTGGTTCCCAAAGAAGTCGATCATCTGCAAGCTCGAGCACTCTCCGATGGTCTCCGGTATCTCGCCAGTGAACTGGTTCTCGTACCCGTACAGCACCTCGAGGTTCTTGAGGTTGCCGATAGCATCGGGGATGCTGCCGGTGAGCTTATTGTGATACAATGCGAGGGTGGTGAGCTCCGTGAGGTTGAAAAGGGCCGGCGGCAGCTCGCTGGAGAGGCTGTTGTTGTTCAACAGCAAGCCCGTCAGGTTCCCGAGCACGCCAAGTGAGGGAGGAATGGCGCCGGAGAGGCTGTTGTTTGCCAGGTCGAGCTGGGTCAGCGCGAGGCAGCGCGACAGGCCGGCCGGTATCTCCCCGGTGAAGTTGTTGGTCGATAGCAAGAGGTGCTGGAGTGTAGTGGACGACTCTGCCTCATCGCGGCCGCACAGGTCGCCCGGGACAGGGCCGGTGAAGTTGTTGTCGGAGAGCACGAGGAAGTTGAGCTGCGGCAGGCGACCGAGCTCGGACGGGAGCGCGCCGGTGAGCGCGTTGCCGGAAAGGTCGATCGTGTGCACGCGCGAGAGCGCGCCGAGCGCGCGCGGGACGCGCCCGGAGAGGCGGTTGTTCATGAGGTTGAGGTAGAGGAGCTCGCCCAGGGCGCCGAGTTGCGGTGGAATGGCGCCCTCCAAGGAATTGTTCCCAAGTTGAACTTCTGGAGGTAGGCGAGCCTCCCGAGCTCCGGCGGTATGGAGCCGGTGAGCTGGTTGCCGGCGAGAGCGAGCACCTCGAGGCTGGCCATGGTGCTGATGTCCGACGGTATTGGGCCGGAGAGGGCGTTCTGCTGCAGGTTCAAGGTGGTGAGCGCGGCGAGCCTCCCTAGGCCGCTCGGGATCCCTCCGGTGAGGTTGCACGACGCGAGGCCGATCAGGGTGAGGTTCCGGAGCTCCCCGAGCGACTTGGGGATGGGACCCGAGAGGCCGGGGTTGTCGCCGAGGCGCAGCACCTGGAGCGCGGCGAGCCTGCCGAATGACGCCGGGATGACGCCGGCGAGCTGGTTGGAGTAGAGCATGAGGAGCTGGAGCCTCTCGAGCCGCCCGAGCGCCGGCGGGACGGGGCCCGTGAGGCGGTTGGACGACAGGTCGATCACCTCGAGCGCGTCGAGCCGCGCGAGCGCCGGGGGCAGGACCGGCGAGCCCCGCGCCGGAGAGGTTGAGGCCGACCACCCTTAGCCCCGCCTCGTCGCACGCCACGCCGGCCCAGGAGCAGAACACCGCCGAGCCGCCGCCGCCGCCGTCCGCGGACCAGCCCTCCAAGACGCCCTGAGGGTCCTCCGCGAACGCGCTCTTCACCTCCAGCAGGACATCACCGTCATCACCCGCCGCCGCCACCGCCACCGCCGTGCAAGAAACAAGAACCAGCAGCCACAGTGCTCGCGCCATTACTCCTCTTCGCTCCATCGGCGCTTGTTTGCTGGTGCTAGGACACCACTCGCTACGCGTCAGCTTCGCGCGGGAGGAGAGCTGCAGCTGCAGCCTTGGCCTTGATCACACACGCCCGCACGTATGCGGCCGGCGGTGGCGGATATGTGCATGGGCGCATCGGTTCCCGCGCGCCTCTCTCTGCTTGGGGAAGTGGAGGGATGGGAGTTAAATGAGGTGGCGGTAATCTGTGCCGCGTCAGTGCATGGGCATTGAATGGCGCCGGCCGCGTCGACCTCTAGAAGGAGTTGGTGCGCTGCTCGCCTCGGAGCTCAGCTGACCTCAGTTGCAATCCGCTCACTTGCTCAGAGGTTAGAGAGAGAGATGGACGAGGGGATTTGGCAGTTGGGACCGGAGTTAGAGTAGGCTGGGGAGAGAGAAGGGATGGGTGGAGTTCGTAGAAAGAGAGTGGTTGGCGTCCCTTTTATGGGCGATGGGGTTCCGGATCCGCCATGGCTGGGCACTTTGTTGGTCGTACGATGCCGAAACTGTGGCTTGCGGCGGTGTGGGGTGGCTGGGTATGATTGATTTTCCGATCGTCTTGCAGCTCTGTTGCTGGGGTGGAAGAAAGGTTTTGTTGGTGTCGGGGCCTCAATGGGATGGTTAAGGTTGACGTGCAGCGGATGGAACTAGCCACCGGCTGCCGACTCCAAAAGCCTACGATATACGCACGCATGCAACGGAGTTGTGGTGATTGGATTTAGGATCGTAATTATTGCGCCCACTGTTTATCCAAACAATTCATACAGTCAACCGTCGGACGATACGTTGAAGGCTGGATTCGAAGGCTTTGATAAATATTACTAGCAGAGAACTGGGCATTAGCCCAATGGTTAGGGTGTATGTAGAGCACCCGGCAACCAGTGTTCGACTCCTAATGGGAACGAATATCTAGTATTCTCGCAATGGGCTAAGAAAAAAACTGCGCAACTGAGTAATTTAAAAAAAAGATAAATATTACTAGCAGGGTTTCAATTCAGGAAAATTCTTTGCAGAAATGGCACAAGTTAAAGAAGAACCTTATTTAAATATATTTTTCAAAGCAAACACGAAATAATTGAATATGCAAAAAAAAAAAGAGTTTCTATCAATTCAAATAAAGATGTACCACGCCTAACTATTTTAATAGCTATAAACAGAAGGATTTCAATTCGCATGATTTACTCCACAAAATGGCACAAATTCAGATAACACCCTTCTTTAATGATTTTATCAAGCGTACCCAAACTCAGATGTCGATTTATCGCAATTTAATGTTTAACTCTTGTTAATTATGTAATTTTAGTAAGTGCAAATAGTATGATTCCACTTCATATGAATTACTCCCAAAAATTTCATGTTAGTCACATGCCACACGATGTCGGTAGAATGATTGGTAGTTCTGCTCCATCGACGTAGAAATTATTAAATAGATTCCTATATTGGGTACTAAAAGAGGGGTATAAATGGTGAATGTGTTGATGTTATATTTAGTCTCTTAAGCAAGATAAATTATTAAGTAGATCCCTATATTGCGTACTAAAAGAGGATGATAATTCATGAATGTGTTGATTTTATATTTAGTCTCTTAAGCAAGTTTATATAAAGAGGTACAATGTGTCTGACTTGTAATAAAATACAATTAGGAACAATCCTAACTTAAGCATAACTTCCATAACAAACGTGCATGCCATACCCTAACAATTCCCCGCAATTATAGCGGTAGCGTCAAAGACTTTAGGAGCGTCGCGGACGGCCGAACTCTAGAGAAACCAATGGTGAAACAACCATGCTGACATCCATTCACAATTGTAGTGGGAGCGTTGTAAAAAGTGTCGCACATCCACTTACAATTGTAGTGGAGTGTCAAAAAAGGTGTCGCAATGCAGAAGACTTGATTGCAAAGGAAGCTGATTAATTAGTTGGTCAAGCCAGGTGATAACCCTTTGTGTCGATGTCAAGTTAGTCGAGAGTATTGGCTTTTGTAGCCGTGCGAGGTGGCATTTGTGGTTGATGTCGTGGGAGGGGGCTGTCGATGTCGATGTAGCCGCTCATGAAGTCGTGAGTGCATGGATGATGCGCTAGAAACAAAGACACATGAGTGCTCTAGAAACAAAACGATGACTCAATAGATGCAGTTATCGAGGAGGGTGCCAATACCATAATCGGTGTTATGTAAATGAGGTGTCATACCAAGGTTGACTAGTCTCGAGACACACCAGGGATGAGGACTCGCGTCGGTGTTGCCAGCACCAAGCATCCGTATAAGTGAACCATCACGAGTTTTCCCCATAAACAGAAAGACTACGAGCAGAGGTGACAAATACGGCGTGAGGAGCAGTGAAAGAGAGTGTCGGTCCAAGAAAAAAGGGAGGCGAGAGAGAAACATGGACGTCGGAGGCGGTGATTCAACAACAAAGCCATTACTAGCTTGGCATGTGGAGGAGGACAATATTTCGCTAGTGTGGAGGTGGCCTCGAGCCACGCATCTTAGGCAACATCCTACTCCACGATGTTGGATATATGCCCAAAAGGCAATGTATTTATACATATGACAATGTATTTATACATAAGTATATTTGATTCATACATTATTGATTCGTATTCTCTATGCTATAACTGCAGTGATTTCTAAATGCGTGATTTAGGGAAAAGCTCACCTGCACGTGTAGAGAATATGAATACGTAAAATGTACCCTAGTTCTTTTACGGACTAATTCTTGAATGCTAGATGACGCGGCTTTTCCTAGTCATGGACATAGAGTTTATGTCAGCATCAAGGATGGCATATTATTGGACAATAATATGGCTGGGTCACCCAAGTGTTGGTATGCTAAGAGATTCTGTTAAATAGTCTTTTTGTCCTTTGCTTTATCACAGAAAGATTGTTGTACACCATGTCCTTGTAACCATGAGGTTATTGGGGTCATGCATACTGGAGGAGTTGGTTTGGTGCTGTCAACCGTCACGGCCGTAACAGGGTGACCATAAAGGCAGTTGCTGGGTGGCTTCGAAGGTGTGTGTATCATAATGTTCTGAGATGGGAAATTACTCCTCTAGGTTAAGAGAGATACTTTCAGGGCCCACTCGGTATTATATATATTCACTATGTTCTGCAGACAATGCACGGTGAAATTGCACTGTGTGGGATATCATAATATGGCAACGAGTAAAGGGAACTTACCGGTAACGAGATAGACAAAGATGATGTGAATCAATCCTTGATTGATTCATGGTATCATGCACGGATCTATATCTCGGGTGAAGTTCAGTATCGTGAGTAATGGGATTGATATATGATAATCAACAGTTCAACAGTAGAGTTATTCGCATAACGATAGCAGCTACACAGGACGTCCTTGGAACTGTCACTGGCCGGTGATTGGTTGATACCCAACCAATTATAGCTACCCGTTATCGAACCTGTAGGGTGGACACACTTAAGTTAGGATTGGTTAGTTGTGTTATATGGTTGGTCTGGAACATGGAGACAGTATCACCGGCATGGTGCTTGCGTGATAGACATACCTTGTCAAAAGAGAAAGTTTGTGATAGAAGTTACTATCACAGTCGGATTTATTCCGGAGGGTTTATAAGAGAGGAAATATTTGTCCGGAGTATTTTGTCGGCGGACACTGGGTGTCCCGATCATATGAAAGGTGTTTCATATGATAGGTAATTAATTTGGTGAATATTATGTAAAAGGAAATATTCAAATGAGAATTAAAATTATATGTTAATTAAATATTGATTTATTTAATTGATAAATGATTACGGGAAAATATTAAAGGCACCGTTGGGGAAACCCCGGGCCAAACCCCGGCGGGCCGAAGGCCCACGGCGGGGGCGAGGCGGAGGCGGTGGCAGCCACGGCGCCCGGCCAGGCGGGCCCCACCCGCCAGGGCGGTGCGGCCAGGGCGGGCCCCACGTGGCGGCAGGCGGCCGAAGCGGTGGCTGGCCAGGCGGGCCCCACCCGCCAGGAGCGACGCAGGGCAGGGCGGCCGGCCTAGGTGGGCCCCACCTGCCTAGGTCGGTGCGGCCCAAGTGGGCCCCACCCGCCGGCCGAGCTAGGAAGGGAGAGGGGAGGGTCCACTCCAACTCCTCCCCCATGCCGAATTGGGCAAGGGGAAACTTTCCCCTTGTCCAAGTTGAGTTGGACTAGGAAAGGTTTCCCCTTGTCCAAGTTTCCCTACCTCTTGGGCTCCTTTATAAACCCCACCCCTCTAGTTGTGGAGACACAATTTAGACACACGATTGACTCACGTCAGCTCTCAAGTTTAGATCTCTTCTAGTTGGATTAGAGGGACCTCTAATTAGAGGCGACCTATCCGATTAGACTAGATCTAATCTCTCTCCTTCTCATGTGTTGAGATCTCCACCTTCATATACACCAGCAGACTTCAAGCTTGGACGGCGAAACCCTGCTGAACCTTTCCAGTGTACGTGTGCAAGCTCTCAGAGGGGTTTCTCGTCATAGACGTTGGACCCTTCAGCTGTTGAATCAAGGTGGTGAAGCGAAGGAGAAGAAGGCGTCGGAATCTCTCTACCAGGCTTGGTTGAGAGAGACTGCGATCGGCTACATCGACTACGTCATCAACACGTTCTTCCGCAATCTACGGTGTTGGTAACGTATACTAAACTAGATCTTTGGATCTTCGTATTCGCATGTATCTCGATAGTAGATCTTGGGATGGTTGCGTAGCAATACGTGAAATTTTTAATTTACCGTACGCGCAACCCAACAGCGGTATCAGAGCGATCTATGCGTAGATACATGATTTGATCTAGAGCACATGGTATGTACGGACACCGCATAAGTTTGTGCGGGTATGTTATTGAAGAAGTTGCTTTTAACATTCAGTTTTATTTATGGATGCTTCCCAATATAGCACTTTAAGAATTGTTTCCGGCAGCATAGTTAGATCTTTACGAACTTCTGGCAATCCGCGGACCTTCCGGCTGCTCCTAGTATGCTTGTTGGCGCCAACGAAGTGCTTCAGTAGCTTCGGGTCTATCTATAGTTGAATTCGTTGACTTGGTGGTGGAAAGGGCATGTGGACTAGGTCCACACGGGTCACGTGCACCAGTGAAGTTTAGAGGGGGAGCAACAACGTGCTTGTAACGTTGGGTTGTCACTCACCCCGCAAAGTCAATCTAGCAACATGAATAAACATGCTTAGTGTTTCCGGTTGTCCCGTTGATCCTACAAGCCACGTTAAAATATGCAAACAAACGTTAGAGGAACGTCTAACTCTGTTTTGCATGACTTGTGATGTGGTATAGTCATTTTTTTTGACTAACCCTTTTTGTTGTGTCCGGCGTGCCGTTCTTATTCATCGAGCCATGGTGGTAGTGGAGCATAGGAGAAGGCATGCAAGTGTTGTGAAGACATGGCCACGTCTATGGAAGGTGCCACGTCGATGAAATCACAAACGTTAGGCACCAAACCTAGACCTCCAAGCAACTCTTTTCTTCGATTACACTCTCCCTCCCTCGCAGATTATATATACGGGGTACACCAATTTTACATAATACACTGATATGAACTTCACAGGAACAGATAAATTGCTTGTGTCCACGAAGGTACAGCGAGATCCTTTAATTTGTGCGTGTGTGACACCGATAGAATTGCTCACACCGACGTGTTTACACGGTGAAACGTATCTCAGGTAGGAACATGTAGCTGTGGACCCTGGCGGCGGTGTTCACGTCACGGTCCGGAAAACTGTAGTTCACTGGGCCTCGCCTACTTCGGACAGCGCGGAAAGCGTGATGCGACGGGTTCGGTCGGAAGGGGGCGCGCGTGGGGCAGGCGTGTGAAGCCAGGCGGTCAAAACGTGGTCCGGTACAACAATATTGTCAGGTTCCGACCCGTCGCCTACACCATGGTCCCGTCCCGTGCATCCCCCATACCTTCAAATCTCAGGTCCAACCGTATTTCTACTGCCGCATATCGGCATATGTCTAGCTGAAAAATGTCTGCGATATAGTAGTACGGAGTACTATTTTATTTCCAACTGTTCCAAATTTTGCTCTACTTTGACTCAATGGTTCATGTAACATTATGTTTGTTTGTTCAAACTGAAAGAATGGCCAAAAAGGGGGACACGGTGTTTTGGATAGTAGGTGTTTTTAAATATATTTTGAAATGTCACAGGATGTAAGCAAAAAATTCGTATGAACATACGTACATTTTATGTCCGTAAACAAAATTTTGCTAAAAAAGACATTTCATTTTGGCATGTGTTAGAAATACAATAAAAATATCTCATACAAGGTCAGTTTGAATTACCGGAATTTATCCTTTTTATACGGTACAAGAAATATCTAGTTCCCGCGAAACTTTATGCGAACATAGAATGTCCATATGTATACCCGTATTGTTTGTTCGGAATTTTTTGATATTTTAAATTATGGATTTTACGTAGTGGGACCATATACTCTTACGATCGAGAAGACATTTCCGCAAAAAGGGTATCTAAAGCAGAGCACTGCCTATCAAAAAACGTCGTCATCACAAAATGATTAAAGTTGTGAGGTAGAAGTAGGGAAAAAGGGTATAACCGCCAACGTAAATTGCGAATGATTATCTGCCGCCGGTGATTTTTCTTGATCCGGAGCTCCTTTCTAGTCGAAAGTTCCTTTCCTTTTTGGCTTTAGCTCAGGTTAGATCCGTCACCAGCCTAGTAAACCACCATTTTGTTTGCCATATACCCTAGCAGCCCTTTTCCATGGATCTACCCGCGTCCGTCGATCCTCTGAACATAGCTACTCTTGTCTCTTGGGAGTTGGGTAGCTTGTAAGTAACGGCCAACGGGAGGGGTCGTAAGATTAGACTACCCATAGTGTGAATAACATAGGTAGTAATATACATGTCACCTAAGCAAAAAAGATGATGAGACAGCTAATTAATGTGGACAGAGACAAATAGAGTAACATAGGTAGTTACTTCAAAGGGTAGTAACATCACACACCTCAAAGCAAAATGAGTCTACAAGCTAATAAATGCTATCATGCATGACACCACAAATAAGTTACTACCCACTATGGAGATAGTAACATAGGGAAGTAACATGGCTATGTTATCACTCAATGTTACTTTCCACTATAAGTAGTCTTAGATGATCGTACCCGAAACTGTTCCCTACTAATTATGAATCATAGCTTAAGAAGCAAGTACTCCCCGCATGCAGCTGAATATTCCATACGCTGCTCACCTAAGTATTTGGACGTGTTTGGACATCTCATGCAGATCGATCAAGAGTGCTGCTGCTACAGCCCACATGTCCAACACATTCTTTTCTTGCAAATTCATAATAATAAGTTTATTCGTGTTGCAAATAAATACTCTCATGCATGTGGCACTATTGTTTCCCTTCTCCCAGGTTTGACCACTAATTTTGATCAATAAAACACATGCTATTTGTTACAAGAATATATCACCAAAATCTTTATTTGAATATGAATTCAATGATGCACGATGCATTTTTGATTGGTTAAATTTGTGGTCAAACTTAGATCTCAAAAAACACGAGCATCACATAAATAGGAACAATGGGAGTAGTTCAAATTAAATTGTGAAATACAGTTTTACTTTTGTTCCAAAGTAGATGATATTTTTAAAAACGTGCAATGCCTCAAACTTCTCTAACTTTGTCCTAAATGGTACTCCCTCCGTTCCATTTTAATTGACTTGCTATACACCACATATGGATGTATTTATATATGTAACATGTCTAGATATATCCACATTTGGTGAAGAGCAAGTCAATTAAATTGGATCGGAGGGAGTATTTTAGATTGTCCATGTGATAATATTTTCATCGGATTTTCATGAAAGAAAAATGCTTTCATACAGTGTTCACGATCTAAAAAGTATTCTTTTAGATCAACAAGGGTCTCCATCTCAGGCTCCATTAAAAGAACAATGAAACTTGCACACAGTATAGCACATAAGTGAGTTTTGTAAATTTTTTAGCATCTACTTCATCCGCTATAAGTGCATTGAATTTTTTAATGTATATTACATATGGATTGAAATGAGTTAACATACATGATTAAACATAGAAAATTAATATATATGCTATTCAGTCGAAGCGGATGAAGTAGTGCTTGTGTACCTGCTCATACTTCATCATAATTTCTATACATTTCTTTTGTTCCATTGAAGATTTGGATATTGGTTGATGAAAATAAGTGTAGTTGGTGAAGGGTATTAATTAGTTAGCACTCAACATTTTCCCAATTTTCTCTCATTCAGTTTTGTGGTTACAGGAAGATGATTACTACTCCTCCCTCTCAGTTTAAACTGCGCGCTGGAGGTTTCTCTGGGACCAAGGTGCGCCTTGATTGGCTCTCGTTTAGTTAGGAAAGAGCTGAAAATTAGCTGGGGTTGTTAGCCACGGCGCCGTATTACTCGTGAAAATTACGTGCATTAATCCCTCCGTCCAGTAAACGAACAGACCTCGGCCATGCAGAGGTGGAGACCGATTCCACCGGATCGAGCTAGCTTTCCTTCTTCCTCCCGCTAGTTTCGCTCCAAACTTTCCATCGAAAACGAAAATAATTCGCCTGCCAAAGCTCCCGCCGATGATCCCCGCTCCCAAATCCAAATTTCGGATCAAATCAGACCCGCCAATTCTGCTCTTTATATACATATGGAGATCGGCAGAGGAACATGCACCTCATATCCTCTATCTCTCCTTCTTCCCGATCCAATGGCGCCGCCGCAGCCAAGTGAAGAAGATCGCCGACCTCCTCCTCTTGGCCTCCGTGGGCTTTCGTGGGTGGCCTTCCAACGGAGATCGCCGCCGCCGGGAGGACTTCCACCTCTTGGTCTTGCTGGACGCGTACCTATGCCGTCCTTCTCCATCGGCACGGCAGGCTTCGACCGTGCAGCACCTCCTTCTGTGGTGCCGCGGCGACGCGTCGGATTGTCCCGCCCAGCTCGCCCTCCGTTAGCTCACGAGGCCGGTTCGTCGAACTGGGCAACATCCTTCAGCGAGGGCGGGACGGGCAGTGGCCAGGGCTGGACGGGTAGTCGCGGCAATGGCGGTTCTTCTTTTGTGGGTTTCAGTATGCTCAATGGTGGTGGTGGGATCTCCTTTGGCGGCAGCAACTCCGGTGGTGGGATCTTGTTTGGCGGCAGAAATTCTGGTGGTGCCACTGGTGGCAGCACAACAGGTAAACGCTAAACCTATCGGTACTGATCATGCAGTAGTTCATGCAGCAGTTCATGTTGTAGTTCATGCAGTAGTTCATGCAGTAGTTTATGTTGTAGTTCATGCAGTAGTTAATGTTGCAGATCATGTTGTTGATCATCTATCGGTACTGACTGAAGTAGTTCATGCAGTAGTTCATGCAGTAGTTCATGTTGTAGTTCATGCAGTAGTTCATGCAGAAGTTTATGCAGTAGTTCATGTTGTAGTTCATGCAGTAGCTAATGTTTATGCAGTAGTTTATGCAGTAGTTCATGCAGTAGCTAATGTTGCAGATCATGTTTTTGAAGGAGCTGGGTTCGGTGGTGGGGAGAATATACATGGCAGTGGTACTGTACGTGGCGAGAACATGGATGATAACACCACAGGTGTTTTTTTTGTTTTGTAGACGTAGATCATCTAAAGTTTCCTGTTAGTGCAGATGTAGATCGTCTACTGTTTTTTGTTCTTGATGGTTACACTTTGTAATCGCAGGTATTGGTGGCTACGGCCAAGGTGAGAACATTGGCTACCGAGGCAAGGGATACAGCCCTAATTTCGATCATGCCGATGAGTTTCCTCCTAGCCAGGAGCATGTACAACCCGAGAGACCACTAGTCGATTTGAGTAAGTGATTTATTTCATGTCCAAGGCAATTGTGTTTTTCATACCGAGTGGTTTTCTAATTTCAGTTCAATGCATTCAGATGCTTTGGATAACAAGGAGAGAAGAAGACATTATAGTACGTCTGACAAGCGTCAAATATATGCAATGATCCTAGCGCGAAATGGCATGGGCAATAAGTTGAAGCGTGGAGTTTCGAAAGCGGTTGCAATAGCTGCCAATTGTCCTAGAAGGATAGTGCAACAGATATGGCATGACACTAAAACAGGTGGTGGCATTACTTCAATTAAAAACAATAGAAAACTGAAATCAGGAAGGAAGAAGATTAGGTTGAATATAGAGGCGTTGGAATCCGTCTCTCTGGGTGAGAGAACAACACTTGAACAAGTTGCTGGTCACATGAACATGTCAAGAACCACTGTTTGGCGAAGGTGAGAGTTATTTTTAAATTTTGTCATGATCATGTAATGCTTATTTTATATTTCTGATCATGTCCTAAGCTATTTTGTCTACTGCTTGTAGGTTGAAGGAGAAGGAAATTCATCGAATAACTAGCGAATTGAAGCCTTTGTTAACAAAAGATAATCAGAAGGCACGTGTAGGTGTAGCATATTCTTTAGGACATATCGAGCCTTCTAGCATAGCGAATGATCCCACCTTTAAGTCTCTTTTTGACTTTATTCATATCGATGAGAAATGGTTTTATCGCACACGGAAGACCCAAAACATGTATTTGAGTCATAGAGAGGAGGCACCACACCGGGAATGCAAGCATAAAAATCATATTCAGAAAATAATGTTCTTGTCGGCAATGGCAAGGCCAAGTTATGATGCTCAAGGCAATTGTGTTTTTGATGGCAAGATCGGGGTTTGGGCTTATACCGAGTGGGTTCAAGCTAAAAAGGGGAGCCGCAATAGGTTTGTTCTTAATCATGTAAAATAAAAACAGTGCCATTCTTTCAACAAGTACTTACTTCTGTTTGTTTCTATATCAACAGGAAAAGGGGCACATGGGAGCTGAAGCCAGCAGATAGCGTCGACAAGGCCAAAAGTAGGGAGTACTTGGTAAAATATGTACTCCCAGCTATTAAGGCAAAATGGCCTGAGAGTGATAGATGGAAGACCATCTATATACAACAGGACAACGCTAGGACTCACATTGCACCCGACGATCCTGTTTTTGTAACGGAGGCAGCAAGAGGTGGATGGGATATTAGGATGATATATCAACCTCTTAATTCACCTGACACCAACATACTTGATCTTGGATGGTTCGCATCAATTCAAGCAATGTTCCATAGGAAGATGCCCAAGACCCTACCTGACATTGTGAAAAAGGTGCTGTACTCTTTTATTTTATGAATCGGTTTGATTATAACCTGAAATTTGTGTTCACTTATGCATTCGTATTTCTGTTCATTATTTATGAGTAGTAGATATGAAGTTCCTACTAGTTTGGTTTGGTTAGCTAATCCTCTTCCTTTATCTCCGTTTCCTCCCTTACTATAATATCCGTCTAGACCGTTTTTGCAATGTGTACTTGCTAATAATTGAGCTATAGCAGTAGCATCTCCTCTGCTATGCCTTTTGGTTGTCCATTCCAAAAGCACACCCTTACTAATTGCCTTGTTAATGATACTTGTTTTAATACTAGCTTTGATGACACTTTAGTCAAACCTAACATCACACAAAAGATCCTTCTCAGATGACACCTCAACCATCATGATGCGTATAGTATTGTGTAGTGCCATGGATGAACCACTTTTGGGACATTGGTCAACCCGACACGAACAAAAAATCTATATACTATTTTTTTTTGAGAAACACAGTACAACGCAGACGCTCACATACACGCGCATACACTCACCCCTATGAACGCACACACGCACACCCTACCCCTATGAGCACCTCCGAAAGACTGAGCCGGCGGTTGGGTCTTGAGATTGACGAAGTCACCACGGGCGCCTCGCTGTCGACGGGAACGTCGCCTCCCACTGAAAGAATATTCTGCCTAAATGAGAAACACCAACGTCAAACCTGGGGTTTGAACTCTGGTGGGCTGGGGCTACAACCACCCTCCTAACCATCTTGCCACAGCCAAGTTCTCAAAAAAAAAAAAAATCTATATACTACGTATAGCTTTCTAGAGGCAAAATGGATTGCAGGATGGGAAGACGTACGCATACGTGCATGCTTGGCCGGTGCTGTTGGACTGGTTGGTTCTAGCAATTGTTACCTATAGCACTCGACCTCTGCAAAAGAAAAATTGTATTTATTTCCTTTTTGTGCAAAGCTGGACAAGTTCCTTTGACTCACTTGGTGGGGTTTCGTGAAAAATACCAGGGCAGGTCAACTCGAACGTCATCTGATCTAAAATCACGACTTGAACTGGAACTTTTTTCATTTTCTTTTCTTAAAAGTAAGTAAAACCTTAGTTAATGCACCCTCTATATATGTTAACTTTTTTTAAAAAAAGGGACCACTTATACTATTACTGAACCTCTACTTGACAAATGGATGAAATATACCGCAAGATCCATAATACATATCAGAATACTAGTAATACTGTGTCCCCGGTTATCCGATACCACCAGACACACTATCAAAGCATAATAGAGAGATCAAGACTTGTGGAACAACTGGCACATCACAAACTCTACGACACAAATCAATATAGCTCAACTCTTATAATAGAGAAAGATAACAAATGACAACCAGAGGTCACAGACCCAACAGTACAACATGCGGAAGCGAAGTGTGTTGTTCTAAACAACAAGAACCAAATTATGGCCTAAGAGGCCTGCAAATAAACATCCAGCGCCAGCTGTTCCGGGATGTCCCAAGCTGCCACCTGTGAACCCCAGACTACTCGTCGACGTCCACAAAGAACCCAACTTCGAGGGCGGTGAAGTCCTCTCCTGAAAATAAGCAAACGACGTTGAGTTCGACGAACTCGCAAGATTAAGAGCTAATATATGCTCGATGATTGGCTTTCAAGGTTTTATGGCTGTTTTGCATAAAGCTGATTTTATTTTGAAAAGACATAACTCCAATGGCATCGACTAATCAGATTATTTTGAAAAAGGGGTAAGAAGTAACTCTTTTCTTGTAACCATTTCCATCATAACCATCACCATTCTCATCACCTATCTACTAGGCACCTCCCCGAATCACCCTCGAGGAAGACAACCTTGGTTATTAGTAGTACCTTTAGTACTCAGTTTTTAATCATTCCGTTAAAGTTATTCTATGATCATCGTCCATTCCCAAGTCGTCCATAACCGCGGACACGGCTTTTCGAAAAGATTTATCCCTGCAGGGGTGTACAAAGTGGAAGTCCCCGGAGTCCCGAGGGGCCCCAGTTCCTTCGCCACGCGTACCGTCTGGCCCATTACCTGTACAATTAGCTCTCTTCCTTGGAAAGCCGGCTGGGTGGGAGCGGTGTCGACTTCTCCCTCGTTAAGGACTTTCCAGGATCATCAATGGCGGCATGACTGCCAGGTGCCTGCAACACCCCGCCCCACGACCACTCATTTTCCTAACACCACCATCCTCATCTCAGTTCATACCACCATCATCACGCACGCGCAAATGGAAGCCCGAACTAGAGGACCCTGGCTAGCCCCGCTCGAGTTATTTAGTCTATGAGGGTTTCTGCAATTGCATAGGCCTCACGCATGGTTGCACGCTCGTCTTGGTTCAAGAGGTACAGAACTCGCACCTAGGCAGCGAGAACGAGACAAAACACCACAACCACAGTGGCCTCTCATCCCCACCTTTTAGCATTTTATTAACCGTCACCACAATTTCTCCACCATCATACTCATCTCATCACCTGTTTCCAACAAGAAGTAACCATCGCACCGCTATGCAAGTACTAAGCATGGCTAAGCATCAACATAGCATAGTAGATATCTCGGGCCAACAATACAAACCTATGGTTAATAGGAGAGAAAACAGGTAATGGCATTGGAATTATAATGCAACTATAGGAAACTCTAATCCAATAAATTGACATTTGGAACCGCATGCAATATTATAGTGGAGAAAATATTTGCGGAAAATAGGATAAGATATGCTCAGAGGGGGTGGGGGGGGGGGGGGGGTTACGCTTGCCTTGTTGAGCGGAGGAGTCAAACTGCTCGTCGGAGTAATGATGCTCAACTCCGAACTCGTGATCTACCGGAGAGCAAACAACACCGGAAAGCAGAAACAACAATCAACACATGGCAATTGTGCAGTGCATACAAAAATGATGATATGACATTTTGAATGCACCCTAGAAGCATTGAACATGATCAACATGTTAAATGGGGTCTACATTATATTTATGACATTATTTGGAATAAACCCCATATTTAAACTTAGTGATTATAATTACTACTAGAGCACATTATTGTAATTGTGATCAATTATGCATGATGATGATGATTCTGGATGATTCATATTTTTCTGAACATTTTGGTATAAGGGACACATTTTTCGGATGCCCCGATTCAAAGTTATTAATTTTAGAATTTCCTCTTTTTAGATATTTGCTTTTAAATATTTTATATCCACAATGATAATAATATTTACTCGAGTTCGAGGGAGGGAGATGGAACACGAGGGAATCATCGGAGTTCGATAACCCTAACATCGCGAGGGAGTAGCTGGGATCATGCGCTAGAGGGGAAAAGGAAAAAAGAAACTCCCTAAAAAAAAGACAGGCAGCCCGGCCTCCAGCCCAGCCTGGGCCGGTTGCCAGGCCGGCCTACACACAGAGGGGTCCGGCCTTCTGCCCGGCTTGGGCCGGCTAAAAGGCCGGCTCGGTGGCAGAGCCCACCGGCCTTTAGCCCAGCCTGGGCCGATCCCACGGCCGGTTTGGGGCCCGAGAAAACCAGCCCGCAGCCCGGCTTAGGCCGTCTCCATGGCCGGGCGTGCGAGGGAAAAAGGAAAGAAAAAGGGGCGCCCCGCGCGTCCGTGAGGAATCGAACTCGCGACGCTGCGCATGGAGGGATCGTGGCCGTGGTAGCCAATGGGACGGATCAGTGCTGGTGTTAGACTACGGATCCGTGCCTATTTGAGGTTAAAACGTCCTTGCTTAACTGACGAAACTGAAACCAAGTTCAGTGTCGTTCGTGTCGCGGACGGCGGTGACTGCTGACGGCGGCGAACACGGCTTCGGCGACCAGAGCACGATCCAGCGAGGGAGGGGAGAGGGGAGAGAGGCCAGCAAGGCCAGGGGCTCACCACGAACACGTTGGGGAGGTCGGGGTGGCCGGAGGAGGCGCGACGACGACGGAATCGCGCGGCGGAGCTGCGGCGCTGGTCGGAGAGGGATCAGACGGCACGGTCAAGGTACCGCTTCTCAGCTCGATTCCTTGGGCGGAGACGGAGCGGGCGACGCGGCGGAGTGGATGGTGTGCTTCGATTCGCTCGGGGAGGCTTCAATCCGCGGCGGCGATGACGGCAGCCCTGGCGGCTCGGTTTCCTCGCGAGAGAGAAAAATGGAGAGAGGAGGGGGCAGGTGAGCGAGGGAGAAATGGGGATGGGAGCCTAGGGGTGCTCTTCCCCTCTTCACGTGGGCAGCAGTGAGCCAGAAGGGCAGGCAGCGAGCGGGTGCGACGTGAGCTCGAGCTCGGTCGCTACAGCGAAGATGACCGATTTACAAAAAGGTCCCTAGCAGTTCCAAATTCACCACGGATAGGTCCTTCTTCATTTCTTTTTAAAACCTTTTCAAAACCAGTAGCACTTTGGAGATTTAAATGGGGCACTTAGACAATTTAGAAAAATACGATAAAATTCATGGAGCTTCCCCATAACATGTAGAAGCACCACAAAAATTGGTGTTGCAAAATAAAATAGTTTGGACAATCTTTGTTCATAGGGTTTGATATAAGCATTTTGCTCAAATTGCAAATGTTGTCACTTTAGAAGTTTTGAATCATGGGCAAAATATTATTTTGAAATCTTGAAACTTCCTTGACAAAGGTACTAGATGTCAAAGTATTTTTGTTTGCAAATTTGGAAACTCTCGTTGATTTGAATTTGTACCTGAAGCATTTCATATTTGAGGTTTCTCAATGTTATAATTGCTTGAGCATTTTTAATCAAGGATGCCATGATGCAGTTAACACAAAAGTGAAAAATTAGCACCCATTTTTAGGTTCACTAATTTTTGGGTTGTTACAATTCTGCCCTCCTTAAGGGAATCTCGTCCCGAGATTCTAGAGTAGGAAAGAGGGAAAGGTTACGACGGTACTACACGATCTTCTCGCTTCAGGTGGCTTCTTTCTTGAAGAGGTTAACCGAAGGCATCATGAAGATCTTCATCGGCTTCACTTCGAGGTCACTATCAACGTACACCATAGGAAAGAAAGGAAACCTCACCGGAAGGATGGATCTTGGTGAATATACCACGATCAATTACCTCCTAGTAGTACTTAGGATGAGACTTCAAGCATCCTTTGAATTGACAGTTAGGAGATACTTGCTAGTGACGGCAGATTGATAGGAGTTTCCAGTTGGCAAACAACTGTTTCCCAAAAGGTTGAGAATATGAACTTTGCACAAGGCCTTGACTTTCTGAAGACGAATGTTACGCAAGATTCCAACAGATGAAGAGGCGACTTCCACCACACCGCTTGAGTAGAACTTTCCTCACGGAGGCGCATTTCAGATCACCGGAGAAAGATCGGGAAGATGGACCGAGGAAACTTTAAAAACCCCGGGAACGTTAGTATCGGGAAAAACTTCTTGATTTTCTAGACGTCAGGAACAAGCTTCTTGAGGATCACAAACTATCATTTCTGATTGAGATTTAGATCTGGTCAGGTGTAGAGATACTTCAGACTCCACATGTAGGGATAGGGAACCTTTACAAAGCATCCCAAAGGATTACAATTGCTAGGACCCCAAGAGTTGGACTACAAGGTCTAACTCCAAAGGAGGAACGAGATTGCGGAACCGCGGATTAGCAACTTGTCAGGAGACAACTGCCCCAATTGAATACCTTGCAGCGAGACACGATTGAGTTCTTGATGGGAAGCACCATAGCAGACAAGGAAGTTCTCAGACTTCCTCTCTTTCTGAACAATTCAATCATTGGCTTGGAGGCATAGATGAAATTTTCAAGGAAAGGAGGTAACCACATACCATTCCGAGAATATTCCACACATGCATGATCAAGTTGAGATAATTTCGAGGAACCAGACAATTCACTCAGATCCACGGCGACATCTTTCAGCAATTGCACGTGAACCAGGGAAAGTCACTTCTAACCTCAGGACACATACCTTGTGAAAACACAAAGTTAGTTCCAACAATTTTCCAATGCTACGCCCAATATCCAATATGAATCTCCTCAGACATGGAGAAGATAAGAAGGTAGTTGATGGCTCAACACCAAACCTATCCAGATACTCCAAGACGGTAGACTCATATTTCACAGGAATGAGGCATAAGTATTGGTCAGACTAACACATTTAGTAGGCTAGCCTGAGTTTGGTTTGACGATAGCCCAATTCAAATCAAACGATTTGTAGGATAGCATATCCACAGAGGAGATACCACCTAGCTTCGGCACAAACAGACTAGACATCCCTTTGAGAAGGAACTATCTCGGAATAGAGCTCTTGTCGTTCAACTCTCCAAGTTGTTTAAGCTCAACCGAATAATTCTGGACATCCAGCACGATTTTCTTGGAGAAGGGAGTAGTTTAGAGAACCAGCTTACTCATAAGCTCAACTTCACGGTCAGGTGACAACCTGGCGATACTTCTGGAAAGACCTCCAGAATACCACGATCCACATATAGGATATCACGATATACCGGTGGATCTTGAGTTCAAGAGAGAATCATGCCTTTCAAGGCACAACGAGGTGGTCTTGGGAGCTTCGGCACGAGCCTAGCTCTTTGACCGAGGAAGAGCAACAGAGAAAACGAACTTGGGAACACAGTCCAACTCAACTTATTGATCGGCTAACCAATCATGCTAAGGAGGACAATGGATATCCCTGGATTTCCGCACAGTGAAAACTGCTAAGAATATCCGATAGTTACATGATTACTCACGTCTCATCACTCTGGAGTAATAAATCACTTGGAGATCGAAGAGTAAAAAGTGTAAGAGCATCACTTCATCAAGAGGATCATGGTACTTCGCACCATACACTGATATCAAAGAGTGTGACAATCTAAGGTGGAGCAGAACAAAGCCAAACGAGGCCCTTCTTCTGCAGATTACAATACTTCAACCTGGTCCGAGAAGTGGACGAGGTATTGGAGTTTGTTTCTCCTAACATCCCAAAGTGGAATGTCTTGACGGACAAGAGAGTGAAATGCATCAGAACACCTAATGCACGATAAGACTTTACGGTCAACTGACAGACAAAGGTTGGAAGGCAGGTCAGAGTACGAAACATGCTCAGGAGAAATCCTAAGATGTTGAAGATGCACCGGTTATTACTCAATTGTGATAACCATGCCCAAAGGAGAGATGCAGCATAGGCACAAACATAGTTGGGAGACTCGCTAAGAGAATTCTGGTCATAACCCAGATGATTCCAAGACAGAATCTCCGGCTATGGCAGAGTTAAAGTTACATAGCCAGCTGAGGTGTGGGAAATTAAGGTTCAACCATTTACCACACAGACCACATCAAGGACTTGGGTTAAAGGTCAGCTTCATGTGCCGAGAATCATATATAGCATAATGATCACATGGGTAACAACCCACACAATTCAGCATGCCAGAATCACATCACAATCCGGGACCTCCGGTTCAAGACCTTGGGTTTGAGCAATTGATTAGACTTGGTAGAAACATTTGAGTAGATTTGGGAATTGCAACGCAGCGGGAGCAACTGGACACATAACACTAACGGTCGAACCCAACCCCGTTTTACTCCTAATTTTGAAGTAACAGAGGAGAAGTAAAACCTTTAAACTCAAATCAAGGTAAGATTGCTCCGAGATTAGAGGGTAACCAGATAAGGAGTAAAAAGAATCCTAAGATGGTTTTCACAACTCATTTTTAGGTTAAAAATATTTTCACAAACACTAGACTCAACGTCGACCAGTAGAAGGGTTTCCTACAGGCAGTACTTGTGGCGCCCCGACCCGACTGTCATACAATGATGTTGTGTGTCACCGGTTAAGCGATACAACCGGAGGTTACAGGTTTACCAATCCCCGGCCAAAACCTTTGGCAGGTGTTGCTCGGAATGGATCATCGGCAACACAACACCCCGATTGATGCCTTAACACAGGCACAACCCTCACTGCATAATAGAGAGATCAAGACTTGTGGAACAACTGGCACATCACAGACTCTACGACACAAAGCATTATATTTCAACTCTTATAATAGAGAAAGATAGCAAATGACATTCAGAGGTCACAGACCCAACATTACAACAAGCAGAAGCAAATTAGGTTGTTCTAAACAACAAGAACCAACATATGGCCTAAGAGGCCTACATATAAACATCCAGCGCCAGATGTTCCGGGATGTCCCAAGCTGCCATCTGGGAACCCCAGACTACTCGTCGACGTCCACAAAGAACCCACCTTCGAGATCGGTGAAGTCCTCCTCTGAAACAAAACAAACGACGTTGAGTTCGACGAACTCGCAAGATTATATATAGAGCTTTAGCTCGATGAGGCTTTCAAAGTTGTATGGCTGTTTTGCATAAAGCTGATTTTATTTATGAAAAACATAACTCAATGGCATCGACTAATCAGAGTATTTTCAAAAGAGGTAAGAAGTGACTCTTTTCTTGATCACTTTCCTCAACATCAACCATCATCACTGTACCTGTTCATCAAAGGCACCTCCCCGAATCACCCTCGAGGAAGCTCACCTTGCAATCTTGAAATGGTACCTTTAGTACCCAGTTTTTAATCATTCCGTTAAAGTTATTCTATGATCTTATCGTCCTTTCCCAAGTTGTCCATAACCGTGAACACGGCTTTTCGAAAAGATTTAACCCTGCAGGGGTGCACTGTGTTAACCTTTGGTACCGCCCGGCTCATTGCCTACACGTAGCTCTCTTCCGGGGAAAGCCGGCTGAGTGGGAACGGTTACAACCTTTACCTCGCTTGAGACTAACCCAGGATCATCAGTGGCGGTAGGACAAGAGGTACCTTCTCGCACCCTGTCCCGCGGCCACTTATTTTCCTGACACCCCATCCTCATCTCAGTCTTGGCCACCATCCTCAACGCAAGCGCAAATCGAAAGCCAAACTAGAGGACCCTCGGCTAGTCCGCCACAAGTTAGTCGGTCGACGAGGGCTCCATATACCCCATCGAAAGGAAGCACGCTCATTCTTGGTTCAAGAGGTAAAGAACTCGCACCTAGGCGGCGAGAGTGAGACAAAACACCACCATACCGAAGTGGCCTCTCATCCCCACCTTTAAGCATCTTATTACCTGTCACCACAAATTCTCCACCATCATTTGTACATCTCATCACCTGTTTCCAACCATGAAACATTCACCGGACTGCTAAGCATTTTAACTAAGCATGGCTAAGCATCAACACTGCATAGTTAATTATTTCAGGCCAACAGTACAATCCTATGGATAATAGGAGGGAAACAGGTAATTGGCATCGGAAATCTTAATGCAACTATAGGATACTCTAATCCCAGCAAATTGACATTTGGAACCGCATGCAATATTATAGTGGAGAAAATATTTGCGGAAAATAGGATAAGATATGCTCAGAGGGGGATTACGCTTGCCTTGTTGAGCGGAGTAGTCAAACTACTCGTCGGAGTAATGCGGCTCAACTCCGGACTCGTGATCTACCGGAGAGCAATCAACACCGGAAAGCGGAAACAACAATCAACACATGGCAATGGTGCAGTGCATACAAAATGATGATATGACATTTTAATGCACCGACGTATTATTCGCTATCCGACCAATTAAATGGGGCGAGAAACAATACTCGGCGAGAGAGGAGTACACCCCGTATTTATTTTAATGAATCTCCTAGTGTCCGGAAGTACATTACGGTAATGGTGAGCAAACATGTATGACAACATTTTAAAAGGTTAGTTCACAAATTTGTGCCCGATTTTGGTATAACACACCAAATTTATGATGACTGAAAAAAAGGTATTACTTTTTATAACTTACTAAATTAAATATGTTCTTTCAATTATTTTATTCTCTCCTTTTTTAATTAAGTCCTGATTATGGGTTAAAATCCAACATAGAACAATTACTTAAACCATTTAGGAAGACAAGTAGTTGAAACAGTATCAATTCTTTTTGTACGGGACAAAAATTGGAAAATCTGAATTTTCCCAAAATCGGAAAATCCGACTAAAACAGATTCTGGAAAAGTGGCTAAGGACCTCGAGCTCCTCTGTACTGATGAAAATCGGAAAATACGAACTCCTTCGAACTCGGATTATCCGATGGGCTCGGGAGGCTGAGAAATCGACTAAGGACCAGAGAATCTAACGTACTGGTACTGCTCGGAATATCCGGAATTTCTTCGTTCGGAAAATCCGAACTTAAAAGAAGTGCACGGCGACGCACGGCAGCGGGCGGACGCCGGCGACACGGGGCGAGAGAGAGAGGGAGAAGAGGGCCAGAGGTGAGGCGTTCTCACCCTGAGCTCGTGGACGCGCTCGGGAGGGCCGGAAGCGGACGGACGGCGACTAATTCCTCTGGCGAAGCCGCGGACGGCAGCGGCGAAGTGGTTGTCGGCGGCGGCTATCCACGTCCTCCCCGTTCGATTCCTTCGGTGTAGAGGAAGCAGGAGAGGCGGTGGAGCTCGTGGTGGTTCTGGCTGAGCTTGGGGTGGCCTCAATTGACGGCAACGCTGTGGCGGAGCTCGGCGACCATGACGTGCTCGTGGAGAAGGAGTTGGGGAATCGAGGGAGCAGGTGCGCGAGGAGAGAGGGGGAGCAGGTGAGGAGGTGGGGCTCGTGGTGGTGTTCCCCTGGTCGAGGTAGGCAGGGCAGAGGGGGCCCGGGCGGGGTGTGCTGTGCGGCACGGCGGCATGGCGGCCGCGGAAAAGACGGAGGTGAGAGACGACCTTTTTGCCAATACCCCCTGGCCATTTGAAAAAACATCACGGATAGGTCCTTCTGTCTTAAGTTTTAAGACCAACAGAACTTTGGGGAATTAATTGGGGCACTTAGCCATTTTATAAAAACCTGTAAAAAATTTGGGTAGCCTCCCAACCACATGTAGAGGCACCACAAAAATTGGTGTGGCCAAATAAAATGTTTTTGACAACATTTGTTCATAGAGGTTTTATTTGGCATTTTGCCCAAATTTCCAAATGAAAATACTTTAGAAATTTGAATCAAGGCAAAATATTATTTTGAACTCTTGGAACTTCCTTGACAAATATAAGAAGTCAAAGTATTTATCTTGCAAGATTGAGTGCCTTTGTTGTTTTGAAAAGGGTGGAAACAAATTTGGCAATTTGGTTTAAAGTGGTGCCACACCACAACAATTCCCTAGCAACAACCACAATTCCCTAGCAACAACTCCCTAGTGACCCCAACATGATGCATGATGCCAAGATGCAATGAACACAAAAGCGAAAATTTTACACGGTTTTTAGGGTTTCACTTCGGGCTGTTACAAATCTACCCCCTTACAGGAATCTCGTCCCGAGATTCTAAGAGTGCGAAAAGAAGTCGGGATACTCCTCACGAAGACTAGACTCTCTTCCCAAGTTGCTTCTTCCTCGGAATGATGTGACCATTGAACTTTGAGGAACTTGGTAGTCTTGTTACGGGTCTTCCTTTCGGCTTCATCCAGGACACGGATAGGATGCTCGCGATAAGTGAGATCTTCCTGAGATCCAACTCCTCATGATTGACCCCATGGATAGGATCTTTAAAACACCGGCGAAGTTGGGAGACATGAAACACATCATGTACATTTGGGAATTTGACCGGTAACTCCAATTGTAAGAAAGATCTCCTCGCTTGGCCAGAACGGTGAAAGGGCCAACATAGCGAGGTGCCAATTTCCCTTTGATTCCGAAGCGGCGAACGCCACGAAGGGGAGAGACGCGGAGATAAGCTTTATCACCAATTTCATAGTGAATTTCCTGATGGTGCTTATCATAGTAGCTCTTCTGCCTAGACTGAGCAATCTTCAGATTCTCTCTTATGATTCTAACCTTCTCCTCAGCTTCATTGATCACATCCGGACCAAAGAGTGCTCTCTCTCCGGTCTCGGACCAATTTAGAGGAGTGCGGCATTTTCTTCCATATAGAGCCTCGAAGGGAGCCATGCCCAGACTAGCTTGATAGCTATTGTTGTAGGAGAACTCCGCGAAAGGGAGATACTTTTCCCAACCCTTGCCAAAAGAGATTACACATGCCCGAAGCATGTCTTCCAACACTTGGTTCACTCTTTCGGTCTGACCATCAGTTTGAGGATGGTAGGCGGTACTGAAGTTGAGACGGGACCCCATAGCAGTTTGGAAACTCTGCCAAAACTTGGAGACAAAGATACTTCCACGGTCCGATATGATCCTCAGAGGGACCCCATGCAATGGAACAATACGAGCCAAATATAAGTCAGCAAGTTGACTTGCCCGTATATCATCACGGACTGGTAGGAAGTGAGCAACCTTGGAAAGACGATCAATGATTACCCATATTGCATTGTTGCCCTTTTGAGATGGGAAACCCGGTGATGAAGTCCATACCAATTTCATCCCATTTCCACTCGGGACTGCAATAGGGCGAAGAGTGCCGGCAGGTCTTTGATGTTCAGCCTTTACCCGTCGACATGTGTCGCATTCAGCAACATACTTGGCAATTTCTCGTTTCATACGAGTCCACCAGAATTGTGGTCGAAGGTCTTGGTACATTTGGTACTACCGGGATGAATAGAGAGAGGTGATTCATGAGCTTCTTGAGGATGAGCTCCCTCAAATTCCGGTTCTTTGGCACACCAAGCGGTCACCAAAATAAACAACCCGGATTCATCTTCCGAGAAACATTTGGCCTTGCCACTAGCAATGTTCTTCTTGATATTCAGATACCCTCATCCAGCTTCTGAGCATCCTTAATCTGGTCTACAAGAGTAGCTTTGATCTCCAGATTTGCAAGGTAGCCGGAGGGAACAATTTCCAGGTTCAAACGGGAAACTCTTCATGAAGGCAGGTTGGGCCTTCTCAATCATCAGATTGTTGCAATAGGACTTCCGACTTAGCGCGTCAGCCACGACGTTTGCTTTGCCGGGTTGATAGTTCAGACTCACATTATAGTCCTGATTAACTCCAACCAACGCCTTTGCCTGAGATTTAAATCCGGCTGGGTGAAGAGGTACTTCAGACTCTTGTGATCCGAGAAGATCTCGCAACGGTTACCAAACAGGTATGGTCTCCATTGCTTCAAAGCATAGACCACAGCGGCAAGTTCTAGATCATGAGTTGGGTAGTTGAGCTCATGCGGCTTAATTGGCGAGAAGCATAGCCACCACATGGCCATCTTGCATCACACAACCCAAGCCTTGTAGAGAGGCGTCACAGAAGACGACGAAATCCTTGCTTGTGTCCGGCAGGACAAGCACAGGAGCGGACGTGAGTTTGGCTTTCAGTGTTTTGAAACTCTCTTCAGCTTCGGCCGACCATACAAACTTTTTATCCTTCTTGAGAAGGTCAGTCAGGGCCTTGGCTATCTTGGAGAAACCTTCGATGAATCGGCGGTAGTAACCCGCCAATCCGAGAAAGCTACGAATGTCCTTGACTGACATTGGAGTTTTCCAATCCAAATGGACTGAATCTTGTCAGGAATGACAGCCACACCATTAGCGGATATCACATGACCAAGGAAGACAAGATTATCCAACCAAAACTCACACTTGGAGAACTTGGCATAGAGGCGGTGTTCTCGAAGTCGTGTCAGAACCAAACGAAGATGTTCCTCATGCTCTTCATTGGTTTTGGAATAGATGAGGATGTCATCAATGTAAATGACGACAAACTTGTCAAGATAATCCATGAAGATGGAGTTCATGAGCCTCATGAAAGTAGCTGGGCATTTGTGAGACCAAAGGACATGACGGTATACTCATATGAGCCATAACGAGTAACAAATGCCGTCTTTGGAATATCCTCCTTTCTGATTTTTATCTGATGGTAGCCTGACCTCAGATCCATCTTGGAGAATACCGTTGCACCAGCTAACTGATCCAACAGATCATTGATGCGAGGAATAGGATACTTGTTCTTGATTGTCACCGCATTCAACGGTCGATAGTCAGAGACTAGACGAGGCACGGTAGAATCCCTCTTCTTGACAAAGAGTACCGGACAACCCCAAGGTGAACTGCTAGGCTGGATGAACTCCTTAGCTAACAGCTGATCAATTTGCTCTTTCAACAGAGCCAACTCTTCCACCGGCATACGGTAGGGCTTCTTGGAAATTGGAGGTACCGGGAAGTAGATCTATGACAAACTCCACACTTCGGTCAGGAGGCATGCCAGGCAATTCTTCCGGGAACACATCCGGGAAGTCACACACCACGTGTATGTCCTGGATTTCAGGAGGGGATTCGCCTTCCATAAAGCAAAGGAGAATCTCAGGTGAGTTGGGTACGATGGCGGACGGAGGTATTGATGTTGCAGGCCAATACTTCACAATGTCACCGGAAGGAGCGGTCACAGTAATGGTCTTGGCGGCACAGTCGAGATTAGCCGGTATTTGGCTAGCCAGTTCATGCCCAGTATGACATCAATGCCTTTGGACTTCAGAGCTACCAAGGCATAAGGAAAAGACAAGGAACCTATATTAATCTGGACCTCAGGAGTAACCCCATCGGTTTGCCATTTGGAGCCAGGAGTGGCGATCACCAAGGACGCTCATTTTCTCGAACGGTATTTTGTGGTCTTTTGCAAAAGCTATGGATATGAATGAATGCGATGCTCCAGAGTCAAACAAAACTGTAGCTGTATTGCCGTTGATTCGTAACTCACCCATAAGAACGCCGGGGTCATCTTCAGCTTCTTCAAAGAGACGTGGTTCAGGCGACCACGCACAATAGGTCCAGCCTTGCCAGTTGGAGTGGCAGGGGCTCGTGCAGGAGTTATCGCGAGAGGTGCCTTCTGGGGGCACTCCCTGGAGTAGTGGCCAGCCTGGCCACAGGTGTAGCAAGTGACTCCAGGTGGAGCAGGTAGCATAGGACGGTACCCACTCCGCCTACCCCAAGTGTCGAAGTAGTGGGGCGCGGAGGAGGTGGCCTGTATCCCGGCTTGGCATGAATGGAGCACGAGGTACGCGCTGTAGGGACAAACACCCTGCGCTTCTTGCTCTCAGAACCCGAGGAACTCTGGTGGTCCCCATGTGCGGGCCTCTTGGAAGCTTCAAGTTCCTTTCTTCCTTGCTCAAGAGTGAAAGCCTGGTTGAACAGCTCCTGATAGGTCTGGAACCTGAAGGGCAATAGCTCATAGCGGAGCTGCGGAGTCAGACCCTTGCGGAACAGCTCTTGCTTGTCAGCATCATTGGTCACGTCCCTTGGGGCGTAACGGAGAGATGGTTGAACTCACGACCATAAGTGCGGAGGTCCATCCGTCCCTGTTGCAAATCCAGGAACTCCCTCCTCTTCAAGTCCATGATCGGCTGGGGAATGTACTCCGCACGGAAGGCAGTGCGGAAATCAGCCCAGGTGAAGACATGGTTGGCTGGAAACAAAGCCACATGGCTTCCCACCAACAGCCAGCAGCACCAACCAAGAGGTAGGTGGCAAAGTTGACTTGCTCGCCAATGGGACATGAGCGCGGAGAACTTGCGCTCCAAAGCACGAAGCCAATCATCAGCTTCCAGTGGCTCCTTAGCATCAGCAAAGGTGGGTGGCTGGACGCAGGAACTCGTGAGAGTGTTGCACTCGTTCCTCCGTGCATTCTGCTGCACCAACTGTCAAGCAAGCGCTCATTGCGCCCACGGTTCTCCTCAATGGCCATCAAGACCTCAGCCATCGAGGGTGGTGGCGGCAGATCATCCTCATCATCATTGTGGTTACCGCGACCACCACGGCCTCCACGGCCTCCTCGAGCCATTCTGGAGATTTGACAATGACACAGTTAGTATCTTTCTCCGAATGGTCGAACAATAGCATTAGCGTCTACACAAGTACACAGACTAGGGACGATAATACTTGTGAAAACAAGGAATCAACAAGATAGAACTTGGGTCAAAGATCAGCATCATGTGCTACTAGTGAGAGTTAAGAAATCACAACTTAACACACTCTAGTTGACACAATCCGGGACCTTATGTTCAAGTCCGTGGGTTAAAACCCAAAGAAAGGATCAAAGATTTGATTCGGTAGAAACATCTGAGTTGATTTGGGATTGCAACGCAGCGGGAGCAACGGACACATAACACTAAAGGTCGAACCCACCCCGTTTCTAATCATTTTGAAGTAACAGACGAGGAGTAAAACCTTTAACTCAAATCGAGGTAAGATTGCTCCGAGATTAGAGGGTAACCAGATAAGGAGTAAAAAGAATCCTAAGATGGTTTTCACAACTCATTTTTAGGTTAAAATATTTTCACAAACACTAGACTCAACATCGACCAGTAGAAGGGTTTCCTACAGGCAGTACTGCTCTGATACCAACTTGTGGCGCCCCGACCCGACTGTTATACAGTGATGCTGTGTGTCACCGGTTAAGCGATACAACCGGAGGTTACGGGTTTACCAATCCCCGGCCAAAACCTTTGGCAGGCGTTGCTCGGAATGGATCATCGGCAACACAACACCCCGATTGATGCCTTAACACAGGCACAACCCTCAATGCATAATAGAGAGATCAAGACTTGTGGAACAACTGGCACATCACAGACTCTACGACACAAATCATATAGTTCAACTCTTATAATAGAGAAAGATAGCAAATGACAACCAGAGGTCACAGACCCAACATTACAACAAGCGGAAGCAAATTAGGTTGTTCTAAACAACAAGATCCAAATATGGCCTAAGAGGCCTACAGATAAACATCACAGCGCCAGCTGTTCCGGGATGTCCCAAGCTGCCACCTGGGAACCCCAGACTACTCGTCGACGTCCACAAAGAACCCACCTTCGAGGTCGGTGAAGTCCTCCTCTGAAACAAAACAAACGACGTTGAGTTCGACGAACTCGCAAGATTATATATAGAGCTTTAGCTCGATGAGGCTTTCAAAGTTTATGGCTGTTTTGCATAAAGCTGATTTTATTTATGAAAACATAACTCAATGGCATCGACTAATCAGAGTATTTTCAAAAGAGGTAAGAAGTAACTCTTTTCTTGATCACCTTTCTCACATCAACCATCATCACTGTACCTGTTCATCAAAGGCACCTCCCCGAATCACCCTCGAGGAAGCTCACCTTGCAATCTTGAGTGGTACCTTAGTACCCAGTTTTTAATCATTCCGTTAAAGTTATTCTATGATCTTATCGTCCTTTCCCAAGTTGTCCGTAACCGTGGACACGGCTTTTCGAAAAGATTTAACCCTGCAGGGGTGCACTGTGTTTACCTTCGGTACCGCCCGGCTCATTGCCTACACGTAGCTCTCTTCCGGGGAAAGCCGGCTGAGTGGGAACGGTTACAACCTTTACCTCGCTTGAGACTAACCCAGGATCATCAGTGGCGGTAGGACAAGAGGTACCTCTCGCACCCTGTCCCGCGGCCACTTATTTTCCTGACACCACCATCCTCATCTCAGTCTTGGCCACCATCCTCAACGCACGCGCAAATGGAAAGCCAAACTAGAGGACCCTCGGCTAGTCCGCCACAAGTTAGTCGGTCGACGAGGGCTCCATATACCCCACCGAAAGGAAGCGCGCTCATTCTTGGTTCAAGAGGTAAAGAACTCGCACCTAGGCGGCGAGAGTGAGACAAAACACCACCATACCGAAGTGGCCTCTCATCCCCACCTTTAAGCATCTTATTACCTGTCACCACAAATTCTCCACCATCATCTGTACATCTCATCACCTGTTTCCAACATGAAACATCACCGGACTGCTAAGCATTTAACTAAGCATGGCTAAGCATCAACACTGCATAGTTAATTATTTCAGGCCAACAGTACAATCCTATGGATAATAGGAGGGAAACAGGTAATTGGCATCGGAATCTTAATGCAACTATAGGATACTCTAATCCAAGCAAATTGACATTTGGAACCGCATGCAATATTATAGTGGAGAAAATATTTGCGGAAAATAGGATAAGATATGCCCAGAGGGGGGATTACGCTTGCCTTGTTGAGCGGAGTAGTCAAACAGCTCGTCGGATTAATGCGGCTCAACTCCGGACTCGTGATCTACCGGAGAGCAATCAACACCGGAAAGCGGAAACAACAATCAACACATGGCAATGGTGCAATGCATACAAAATGATGATATGACATTTTAATGCACCGACGTATTATTCGCTATCCGACCAATTAAATGGGGCGAGAAACAATACTCGGCGAGAGAGGAGTACACCCCGTATTTATTTTAATGAATCTCCTAGTGTCCGGAAGTACATTACGGTAATGGTGAGCAAACATGTATGACAACATTTTAAAAGGTTAGTTCACAAATTTGTGCCCGATTTGGGTATAACACACCAAATTTATGATGACTGAAAAAAAGGTATTACTTTTTATAACTTACTAAATTAAATATGTTCTTTCAATTATTTTATTCTCTCCTTTTTTAATTAAGTCCTGATTATGGGTTAAAATCCAACATAGAACAATTACTTAAACCATTTAGGAAGACAAGTAGTTGAAACAGTATCAATTCTTTTTGTACTGGACAAAAATCGGAAAATCCGAATTTTCCCAAAATCGGAAAATCCGACTGAAACAGATTCTGGAAAAGTGGCTAAGGACCTCGAGCTCCTCTGTACTGATGAAAATCGGAAAATCCGAACTCCTTCGAACTCGGATTATCCGATGGGCTCGGGAGGCTGAGAAATCGACTAAGGACCAGAGAATCTAACGTACTGGTACTGCTCGGAATATCCGGAATTTCTTCGTTCGGAAAACCCGAACTTAAAAGAAGAGCATGGCGATGCACGGCAGCGGGCGGACGCCGGCGACACGGGGCGAGAGAGAGAGAGGGAGAAGAGGGCCAGAGGTGAGGCGTTCTCACCCTGAGCTCGTGGACGCGCTCGGGAGGGCCGGAGGCGGACGGACGGCGACTAATTCCTCCGGCGAAGCCGCGGACGGCAGCGGCGAAGTGGTGGTCGGCGGCGACTATCCACGCCCTCCCCGTTCGATTCCTTCGGTGTAGAGGAAGCAGGAGAGGCGGCGGAGCTCATGGTGGTTTTGGCTGAGCTTGGGGTGGCCTCAATCGACGGCAACGCTGCGGCGGAGCTCGGCGACCATGACGTGCTCGTGGAGAAGGAGTTGGGGAATCGAGGGAGCAGGTGCGCGAGGAGAGAGGGGGAGCAGGTGAGGAGGTGGGGCTCGTGGTGGTGTTCCCCTAGTCGAGGTAGGCAGGGCAGAGAGGGCCCGGCGGGGTGTGCTGCGCGGCACGGCGGCCGCGGAAAAGACGGAGGTGAGAGACGACCTTTTTGCCAATACCCCCCTGGCCATTTGAAAACATCACGGATAGGTCCTTCTGTCTTAAGTTTTAAGACCAACTGAACTTTGGGGAATTAATTGGGGCACTTAGACATTTTATAAAAACCTGTAAAAAATTTGGGTAGCCTCCCAACCACATGTAGAGGCACCACAAAAATTTGTGTGGCCAAATAAAATGTTTTTGACAACATTTGTTCATAGAGGTTTTATTTGGCATTTTGCCCAATTTTCCAAATGAAAATACTTTAGAAATTTGAATCAAGGCAAAATATTATTTTGAACTCTTGGAACTTCCTTGACAAATATAAGAAGTCAAAGTATTTATCTTGCAAGATTGAGTGCCTTTGTTGTTTTGAAAAGGGTGGAAACAAATTTGGCAATTTGGTTTAAAGTGGTGCCACACCACAACAATTCCCTAGTAACACCCACAATTCCCTAGCAACAACCACAATTCCCTAGCAACAACTCCCTAGTAACCCCAACATGATGCATGATGCCAAGATGCAATGAACAAAAAAGCGAAAATTTTACACGGGTTTTTAGGGTTTCCACTTCGGGCTGTTACAGTACTGCTCTGATACCAACTTGTGGCGCCCTGACCCGACTGTTATACAGTGATACTGTGTCCCCGGTTATCCGATACCACCAGACACACTATCAAAGCATAATAGAGAGATCAAGACTTGTGGAACAACTGGCACATCACAGACTCTACGACACAAATCAATATAGCTCAACTCTTATAATAGAGAAAGATAGCAAATGACAACCGGAGGTCACAGACCCAACAGTACAACATGCGGAAGCGAAGTGTGTTGTTCTAAACAACAAGAACCAAATTATGCCCTAAGAGGCCTGCAAATAAACATCCAGCGCCAGCTGTTCCGGGATGTCCCAAGCTGCCACCTGGGAACCCCAGACTACTCGTCGACGTCCACAAAGAACCCACCTTCGAGGGTGGTGAAGTCCTCTCCTGAAAATAAGCAAACGACATTGAGTTCGACGAACTCGCAAGATTAAGAGCTAATATATGCTCGATGATTGGCTTTCAAGGTTTTATGGCTGTTTTGCATAAAGCTGATTTTATTTTGAAAAGACATAACTCCAATGGCATCGACTAATCAGATTATTTGAAAAGGGGTAAGAAGTAACTCTTTTCTTGTAACCATTTCCATCATAACCATCACCATTCTCATCACCTATCTACTAGGCACCTCCCCGAATCACCCTCGAGGAAGACAACCTTGGTTATTAGTAGTACCTTTAGTACTCAGTTTTTAATCATTCCGTTAAAGTTATTCTATGATCATCGTCCATTCCCAAGTCGTCCATAACCGCGGACACGGCTTTTCGAAAAGATTTATCCCTGCAGGGGTGTACAAAGTGGAAGTCCCCGGAGTCCCGAGGGGCCCCAGTTCCTTCGCCACGCGTATCGTCCGGCCCATTACCTGTACAATTAGTTCTCTTCCTTGGAAAGCCGGCTGGGTGGGAGCGGTGTCGACTTCTCCCTCGTTAAGGACTTTCCCGGATCATCAGTGGCGGCAGGACTGCAGGTGCCTGCAACACCCCGCCCCACGGCCACTCATTTTCCTAACACCGCCATCCTCATCTCAGTTCATACCACCATCATCACGCACGCGCAAATGGAAGCCCGAATTAGAGGACCCTGGCTAGCCCCGCTCGAGTTATTTAGTCTATGAGGGTTCCTGCAATTGCATAGGCCTCACGTATGGTTGCACGCTCGTCTTGGTTCAAGAGGTACAGAACTCGCACCTAGGCGGCGAGAACGAGACAAAACACCACAACCACAGTGGCCTCTCATCCCCACCTTTTAGCATTTTATTAACCGTCACCACAATTTCTCCACAATCATACTCATCTCATCACCTGTTTCCAACAAGAAGTAACCATCGCACCGCTATGCAAGTACTAAGCATGGCTAAGCATCAACATAGCATAGTAGATATCTCGGGCCAACAATACAAACCTATGGTTAATAGGAGGGAAAACAGGTAATGGCATTGGAATTATAATGCAACTATTGGAAACTCTAATCCAATAAATTGACATTTGGAACAGCATGCAATATTATAGTGGAGAAAATATTTGCGGAAAATAGGATAAGATATGCTCAGAGGGGGGTTACGCTTGCCTTGTTGAGCGGAGGAGTCAAACTGCTCGTCGGAGTAATGATGCTCAACTCTGAACTCGTGATCTACCGGAGAGCAAACAACACCGGAAAGCAGAAACAACAATCAACACATGGCAATTGTGCAATGCATACAAAAATGGTGATATGACATTTTGAATGCACCCTAGAAGCATTGAACATGATCAACAGGTTAAATGGGGTCCCCATTATATTTATGACATTATTTGGAATAAACCCCATATTTAAACTTAGTGATTATAATTACTACTAGAGCACATTATTGTAATTGTGATCAATTATACATGATGATGATGATTCTGGATGATTCATATTTTTCTGAACATTTTGGTATAAGGAACACATTTTTCGGATGCCCGATTCAAAGTTATTAATTTTAGAATTTCCTCTTTTTAGATATTTGCTTTTAAATATTTTATATCCACAATGATAATAATATTTACTCGAGTTCGAGGGAGGGAGATGGAACACGAGGGAATCATCGGAGTTCGATAACCCTAACATCGCGAGGGAGTAGCTGGGATCATGCGCTAGAGGGGAAAAGGAAAAAAGAAACTCCCTAAAAAAAAGACAGGCAGCCCGGCCTCCAGCCCAGCCTGGGCCGGTTGCCAGGCCGGCCTGCACACAGAGGGGTCCGGCCTTCTGCCCGGCTTGGGCCGGCTAAAAGGCCGGCTCGGTGGCAGAGCCCACCAGCCTTTAGCCCAGCCTGGGCCGATCCCACGGCCGGTTTGGGGCCCGAGAAAACCAGCCCGCAGCCCGGCTTAGGCCGTCTCCACGGCCGGGCGTGCGAGGGAAAAAGGAAAGAAAAAGGGGCGCCCCGCGCGTCCGTGAGGAATCGAACTCGCGACGCTGCGCATGGAGGGATCGTGGCCGTGCTAGCCAATGGGACGGATCGGTGCTGGTGTTAGACTACGGATCCGTGCCTATTTGAGGTTAAAACGTCCTTGCTTAACTGACGAAACTGAAACCAAGTTCAGTGTCGTTCGTGTCACGGACGCGGTGACTGCCGACGGCGGCGAGCACGGCTTCGGCGACCAGAGCACGATCCAGCGAGGGAGGGGAGAGGGGAGAGAGGCCAGCAAGGCCAGGGGCTCACCACGAACACGTTGGGGAGGTTGGGGTGGCCGGAGGAGGCGCGACGACGACGGAATCGTGCGGCGGAGCTGCGGCGCTGGTCGGAGAGGGATCAGACGGCACGGTCAAGGTACCGCTTCTCAGCTCGATTCCTTGGGCGGAGACGGAGCGGGTGACGCGGCGGAGTGGATGGTGTGCTTCGATTCGCTCGGGGAGGCTTCAATCCGCGGCGGCGACGACGGCAGCCCTGGCGGCTCGGTTTCCTCGCGGGAGAGAAAAATGGAGAGAGGAGGGGGCAGGTGAGCGAGGGAGAAATGGGGATGGGAGCCTAGGGGTGCTCTTCCCCTCTTCACGTGGGCAGCAGCGAGCCAGAAGGGCAGGCAGCGAGCGGGTGCGACGCGAGCTCGAGCTCGGTCGCTACAGCGAAGAAGATGACCGATTTACAAAAAGGTCCCTAGCAGTTCCAAATTCATCACGGATAGGTCCTTCTTCATTTCTTTTTAAAACCTTTTCAAAACCAGTAGCACTTTGGAGATTTAAATGGGGCACTTAGACAATTTAGAAAAATACGAGAAAATTCATGGAGCTTCCCCATAACATGTAGAAGCACCACAAAAATTGGTGTTGCAAAATAAAATAGTTTGGACAATCTTTGTTCATAGGGTTTGATATAAGCATTTTGCTCAAATTCCAAATGTTGTCACTTTAGAAGTTTTGAATCATGGGCAAAAATATTATTTTGAAATCTTGAAACTTCCTTGACAAAGGTACTAGATGTCAAAGTATTTTTGTTTGCAAATTTGGAAACTCTCGTTGATTTGAATTTGTACATGAAGCATTTCATATTTGAGGTTTCTCAATGTTATAATTGCTTGAGCATTTTTAATCAAGGATGCCATGATGCAATTAACACAAAAGTGAAAAATTAGCACCCATTTTTAGGTTCACTAATTTTTGGGCTGTTACAGCTGAGTGTGCGTGCGTTTATGTGAGCGTCTCTGATTCTCAAAAAAAAATAAAAATACAACACTGCTATTCCAAACCAGGCTAGGTTAGGGTGAACTGTCTTAAAAAGTACATTGTTTAAACACCATTGTTTTATGGTTCATGGTTCGAGTCAAATTAAGCACCATTCTTCTAGGTTGAGATAAGATATTTTATTTTAGAAGGATGAAACTTTCCCTAAAAAGGTTACTATATAGTATAAACATATACAATGTTGGTAGCTTGCTCTATATGTTGATTCCTTCCGCTGTAAATACTCGATTGGCAAGTGAAAGGTGCATTGCTGGATCTGATCCAGATGTCAATGCACTTGAATTTAGGCACATGGATATGCTTGGACTAGGCACCAACCGGTGGGCTAAGCGAGCCTAACCACTATTGCTACTATCAGGCAGAAAAAGCTAGCACCTTAGGATACCTCCAAATTCAGCTGATAAGCATCCCGTCAGGTGGTTCTTCCTTTCGCTGCAGTCCGGTGAGATGCATCACCTTCGCAAATTATGGTCCACATAGATCTACCGTTCTACTGCTTCTTCGATGTTATTTGACCGTGTTTCTGCAGGCAAAAGTTGAGCAGGAACAGGGAAAGATTTTTGGAAAACACTCTTTGCTCCCGAGCTACAGTGCTCCATGGTTAAAAAAAATTCAAAAATAATATTTATAAGTTTTCAAAAATTCAGAAAAAATCATGCATGTAGCTAATGATGTATCTCAAAAACTTGAATGTTTTTTATTTGAGATACTTTATATTCTGACGGTTTGGCTTATTCTCGACATGACGTTATCAAATCCCAATTGGCACAAAAATAACAAATCTTCTATATTTTGAAGATTTGAAGGTATGTACATTTAGATCTACACATTTTTTATTTTTGTATCGAACATATATCCAGTATTTCAAATTAAGATTTTACATGTTTGTGGAACATATCACTGACAATACGTATAATCGTTTTCAGAAATTTCTGAAGCTTATAAATATGATTCTTTTTTTGTTTTTTAACTAGAAGTATCACTGGAGCCCAGGAGCAAGAAATCTCTACCGAGTTTCCACTTTCTCCATGAATTCCTTCCGTGAACTGTGTGACACGCCATCACGGATGCAATGTGTGTTGTTCATTAGTTCATAGTAATGGCCAGTTGAGAAGTGTGTCCATGACTCTATGTGACCTTTTCATATGGCCACTGTTATGCTCCTCTGAAGAAGCGCGCGTGTGCATGCGTCCACGATTTGGTGGTACAACAGCGACTGCACATTGCCGCATGGTATAATTGTTAGCAGAGTTTGGTGCATCAATCCAAAGATCTGTGGAACAAGTCTCAAAAGGTCAAAGGCAATATGATGATTGAACTAGTTATGTCCAGGAATCGACCATGAGAAGTCACCGAGAATTAACTCGAACTTGGCCCATAGCACCTCTTCTGTTTATGATGGTCTTCGCAAATTTGTTTCTGTGATTTCGGTTCCTTTGAACTGCTTAAATCCCAACTTTTCTTCCGAGCTACTTGATCTAACAAGCAAGTCATGCTGATCGACAAGGCGACGCTGAACAAAGACATTAAGATTGTCAAATTCTGAAAAATCACACCATTTGATAGTCGCAGATAATCCTTTCCGGCCGAATTTGACAGCGACGACTCTTGGTCGAAGTAAACAACGAAATAGACGGATTTCTCCCAAGAACTTCAAATCTTCATGTATATCCCTTTCCTTGTCAGGTGGAAAAGGAACATCAAGTGTGCACTCAACAAAAGGCTGCAATGCATGTACGATACAGGACAGAAAACATCAAAATCATTTTTCTTTGTGTGATTTCGATAGGCCGAACAATGTCAAACCGAGGCAATTTTCATGCCTAATGGCGACCGGTCTTACAAACGAAAGAGATAGAGCCTAGTCGCAACTTCGTATGTATGAGCTCCTGGATACAGAGATGAGTTAGCCACTAATGTGAATGCCATCAACTCAAGACTATACAACTGAACAACTGTTTCAGACAAAGAATGAGAAATATTACCGAATGTTGCATGCATAACAGCATCTGCATGGACACCAGATGTAAGGTTTTAAAATGAACGCTGATGCTAAATATCCTTTTCTGTGCTGGAATTTTGGCCTAATTGGCCCAGCCTAATTAATCATTTCCATAATTCCTGAAAATCCTAGAGCCCCATGTGACCCATTCATACATGGCAAAAGGTGGGACAAATGTTTAGTCCCATTGCTATTTTAGAGAGAGCTACACCACTTTATAAGGTGAGCTCTTCTAGCACTTGTACGAGCAGCAGAATAGAGAGAATAAGAGCGCGCTCCTCCTCCTCCGCCGCCCGCCTCGCCACGACACGACGAGCCGATGTGTTCTTTTTGCCACACGTGAGAGGAGAACAAAACTGAAACGTCTGCATCGCCTCCTGCATTTTCGTTTCCTCTCCTGCGGTGCATGTTCGCCTCCTGCTGTTGTGCCTATAAAACAGAGGTCGCTCCTCTCTCTTAGACACACCGCAGCAACAGCCACACCCTATGTGATTGCCTCCTGGTTCTCGAGCACTGTGCCATCGACCAAGACTTCTCCATCTCGTGCCGCGGCGTGCACCGCGGGACGGGACAGTAGGCCTCCGGAACCCCGTCTCTCGCGATCCTGTACGGGAGAGAGGCGATAAGGTTTTTGGGGAGCGTCATCACGCGACTACTGGCTTCTTCTCTAACACGGAAACCGACGACTACTTCCTTGACGACGACTTCTTCCCGGAGTCGACGTCCTCTTCGGCAACATGTCTGCACCCAACGCGAACGGATCTTCCTCCACTGAACTGTATGTGATCTTACTCTGCCTATTCGAGATCATATTACAGACTTTGTTTCTAGCAATATGTGTAGAATTGCTTCCTGCTTACTCTCTATTAGATTGCATGACTAATTTATTTCCTATTTCTCTAGCCATGTTTTATCTATTTTTTTCATGAATTAAATCATCTAGAAAATTGCTAATATATTCAACATTCTGTACTTGGCAGCACCTTCAAATCCTTGCAGAATAAGTGAGGCAAAGTCAGACAAGAGCTGAACAGACGCCATTTCCTCTCACCTTGATAACATTTTTCTCCGTGGCACAAGATCCACTCTTCAGTCTTCACACACATATCTTTAAGATGTTAAATTTGTTTGTTTGCTATACACCAATGTTCTCACCTTTGAATGTTCAAACTGCGGGGTACTAAATGAAAGCTGCAACTCTGAGTTGACCACGGCGACAATATTTGAGGCTTCACAACTGGCTGGTGAGTTACATGATAATCTCAATGATCCCGACAACACATAAATATGAAACAAAGTCAGATTTAATAACCGGGCGTAAGACAACATGCACAACATGCATCACAAACTGACAATTCACCTTTTCTCGCTGGATTCGTCCCTTGCGATGTCTCTTGCAGCCAAGAATTCAACACGGACACCTGTCTTCTGTATCATCTGCAGAAAAACACACAACACACTGCAAACGAATGATTTGTATACTCGACTGATAATGTGAGTGTCAGCGTACTGACGGATTAGATTTATGTTCTGGGGAAGGCCTTGATTGAAGGACCAGCGGCAGGAGATGCGACCATGAAACGGAAAGAAATGCAGTTGGTATGCATCAGGCCATGAACTTAACACAGCAAGAGACGAAGAGGTGACAGGGGATGAGGGGACTCGTCTCGAAAAGTCTGCCTAATAGGACACCTGATTTCTCCTAACTATATGGTGTTTTGAGCGACATGATCCGTTCATGGGCCATCACCATGCTCAAAAGTCTTCATCGTCGCCGTCGTCTTCTCCCTTTCTTTAACACTGTTTGGAGATATGCAATCAAGATGCTCCTACGAGTAGGCTTGGAGGGCGGGAATTTCATGGACAAGAGGGAGTTCGATCGCAACAGGAACTCTACCCACATTCACTCAACATTCTTTCCCCAGAATACTCACTGTTCCCTCGTGGCAAGGAGTTGTGCTATCGATCATCCCGGAATCCTGCCGCACAATTTCTGGCCACTCGGCGCCGTAGTGAATCCGCTGGATCACCCTTGACTCACCCTTGTGTTCGAGGGTAGCTCGAGATCTCCTGCTGATGTTATGACTCGACGGCCTTAGCAAGAGGCCTACAAATGTACCAGCCTAGCCTAGCATGCATTGCCCCTAAAGAGTGGGAACCGGGGAATCAGCGGAGACGAGACGAACAACTCCTCCGCTGGCGTAGATCGCAGTGCTTGTGAGTACACGTTGGAACGGCAAAAATGTCAATGTCCTGCCTCGTCCGCTTGCTGTTTCGGTGTGGTGACGACCGACGAGGACCGGGGCGCGCGGGGGCGGGGACGGTGGCCCAGTCAAGACTCCGGAGGCGATTGAGTCACATGCCAGATACGACCAGCGGCAACGGCCGGTGACGAGATCGGATCACGGCCATGATCCGGCCCGTCACATCTCTCAGCAACCAGGCACCGGAGGCCAGGGCCGGAGGAGGCGAGCTAGCAGATCAGCCGCGGCACGAACGGCAACCGCCCGCGCGCTCACCGATGAGGGTGACGCCACACATGCGTCACGGCCAGCCACCGGTCACGTGACATCAACAGTGAGCACACACGCCGAGTTGTTGTTAATTTTAAAAGAACATGCCGAGTTCTTGCTAATTTGGCGTGAGAGAATTACCCACTTAATTAACGAAAACTAAGATAAAACCGTCACAACTGCTTAGCACCACGTGAAGATCCATGCCAAACACACACATCCGCCCGCAATGAGGAGAACGCAGCTTCGGTTCTCGAGGAGAGTGCCGAAGGAGAAATATGTAAGATTGGCGCCACGAAAGATCGATGAACAAACCACCTGCCATATGTACATGTTGTGGCATGGAGCTCATGGTTGTAGCTCTGACTTCACGCCTAAAAGTCATCTCGAGGCCAAACCGTAGACACGTCGGAGAAGAACCGACTACCACAACCATTTTTGTGACCACGACATTACTCCGTGGTCATTGCCACAGTAGCCCCATCATCACCACTACCAACATATATTCGTTGTCACGATGGCCCTCGCCACCTCAGGCAACCGCATGTCGCTCTACACAGTCACCAATCTAAGAATGACGCCCCCCAGAGGCGAGCATGGCGTGGCAATCCCGACAAGATCTTGGATTACCCAACACTTATATCGAGAAATTGACCACGCGAGCTCACCAAGAATTTACTCGAACTTGGCCCATGGGATGATGATGACTCCCAAGTGCAGGAGATCAATTGTAGTACTTTTCGATTAGAAAAGGTTGTCGAATCCATGAGAAGTTAAAGATATTAGTTAACAAGTATGATAAATAAAATAATGAAAGATGCAAATATTTTTGAGATTTTTGGTTGTATAGTTGCAAGAGAGTAAAAATGCTTAAGATAAATGGTAGCAAGTAAAAACTCTCAAAGAGAGAAAGCCCAATCCTCTATGTGGCAAGAGGACAAGCTCAAGTGATGTGTAACTTATATGTGGAAAACGTTCCCGAGGGCGGCATGGATATTGCTAGGAATAGAGATTTATTAAACAACACGTTGAATATCTTGTCAAGTTTTAATCTTCTTTGGACGGAGCCCTTGTTAGGTATAGCTAAATAAATAAACTAAACCCCTTATGATGGATCTTGTGGCCAAGTAAATGACTGCACAAGAATTATTAAGACATAAAGTCCCACCATAGCATTACACTCTAAGTTCCCCGATACTAATACCCCATAAAGTAACTTCATGACTCGGTCTCAGGACTACATGTCCTCCCAAGTCTCACTCACTCCATTACACTACGATGTTCTCCTATGAGCCCATATAGGTGAAGTGATGTGCAGTCGACGTTCGCACAACACCATCAAAGAATCACATAAAAAGATAAACACTAGACAAAATACCAACACATGTCATATATAAATCATTGCCAATTCATCCTATGCCTTCAGGAACATACGGGAACTACTCACAACGTGCAAACATGATAATATTCAGTGGCATAAATGGTACGACACAATCTGAAAATATAACTTCTCCTGCAAATAATGACAAGTGCTCAATCACAAACATGAATAGGACAAGACAAGTATCTAGGGTATAGCAACTCTCAAACTACGAGGGGGACGGAGTGGATCACGGAGATGATGATGGAGATAGTGCTACTCTTGGTGATGGTGATGATGTAGAGGCCTCCTCCCACGCCAAGGAGGAGAGGTGATGACGATGACGATGATTTCCCTCTTCTCCGGAGCTCCGGAGCAGCAGGATCTGCCCCCCCTCGGAGGGAATCAGGAGTTTCGCCGCCGCCGCGGCCTTGGGTGGACTTGAAAAATTAGGGCGTCCGTTTTCGGGCGAGACGAAGACGTGTTAAAAAGCCCCGAGCAAGGAAGTGCCCGAGGCTCAAGTTGGTGGGCCCCACGCGGCCAAAGAATCTAGCCGCGTGGGCCCGCCTCTTTTGGGCCTCGTGGCTCTTCTTCCTTCGTTCTTCTTTCCTTTGTTATTCTCCCGATGAAAAACCAGTTGTGCAATTTTCCTTTTTCAATTTGGGTCCCTGTAGCTCGTGAAACACTAAAAACAAGAAAAAAGAGGTTTTCTGCCTCCCAGAAATTAATACCAAAAATAGGGACTTTGTATGAAGTTCCATAAATCATCTAAAACATGTAAAAATAATGATATAACAATGTCAGTAACATTCTAATATGATAATATAAGTTGTATAAATGATGATATAAAATGCACTTATCAGATGATCATTACATTGATCCCTTTCATTTATGATGATCGTCTCAAAAATAAAAATTCATTATGTGATTTTGGTGTGTTTGAGCTGCTACAACGTGAATGATGAGAAACGAACATCTTAAATCCCAACTTGTGTACCGAGCTACTTGAGTTAACAAGCAAGTCATGCTGATCGACAAGGTGGCGCTGAACAACGACATCAAGCTTGTCAACTTCAGAAAGATTCAGATCGCCGATGGCAAACACGGTGCCGCGTACATGATTACCAAGCAATTCATGCTGACATCCTCACGAAACACGCCATTTGATTAATGAGCAAACTTCGTGGCAGATAATCTCTTTTGGCCGAATTTGACAACGACGACTCTTGATCGAAGTAAACAACGAAATAGGCAGATTACTCCAATAACTGGAAATCTGCATGTAAATCTCATTCCTTGTCAGATGGAAAAGGAACATCAAGTGTGCACTCATCAAAAAGGATGCAATGCATGTACGATACAGGACATAAGACATCAAAATCAGTTTTCTTTTGCGTGATTTGTATAAGCAGAACTATGTCAAACTGAGGCAGTTTTCAATCCTAATTTCGACCGGTCTTACAAAAGAAACAGATAGGTCTACTTGCGACTTCGCCTGTGTGGGCTCCTGGATTCAGATATAAGTTAGGTAATTTAAGTACAGTCAATTCAAGACCATACAGCTGCACAAATATTTTAGACAAAGAATGATTAACATGTGTTGCACGCATCAGTATGGACATGAGATGCAAGCTGTTAGAATAAAACGAAGGCTGATTCTGAAATAATATATTTTGTACTTGGCACCACCTTCAAATCCTTGTAGAAAAATGAGGCAAAGTCAGACAAGAGCTGAACATGCGCATTTTATTGTCACCTTGGATAACATTTTCTTCGTTTGCATAAGATCGACTCTTCACACACATATCTTGAACGTGTTTGTCTGTTTGTTATACTCTTATTATTTCATCTTTGTATGTTCAAACTGCAGATTGCAAGTAAATGACAGCTGCAACGCTGAGTTGACCACTGCGATAGCATTTCAGTCTTCACAACTGAAGATTTACAAGAGCATCTCAATGATACCGACAACACATAACTATTATCAAGCAAAGTCAGATTTAATAACCGAACGTAAGACAACAGGCGCAACATGCATCACAAACTGACAATTCACCTTTCTTGCTGCATTCGTCCCTTGCGCTGTCTCAACTAGCCGGGAATTCAACCTGGACACCTGTATTCTGTAGTATCTGCAGACGTCTGTACTGCAAACGAAGGATTTTTATAGCCGCCCGATAATATGGGTGTCAGCGTAGTCACGGATTAGATTTTTATGTCCCGGGGAAGGCATTGAATGAAGGTCCAGCGTCAGGGAGATGGGACGAATGACACAGAAAGAAATGCAGTTGGTATACATGCAGCCATGGAGTGAACACAGCAACAGACAAATATACAGCAGAGGAGAGAGTGTGAGGGGACTCGTCTCGAAAAGTCTGCCTAATAGGACACCTGATTCCTCTTAACTACATGGTTATTTAAGTGACAGGATCCGTTCATGGGCCATCAGTGTGCTCAAAAGTCTTCATCGTCGTCGTCGTCTTCTCCTTTTCTTTAACACTGTTTCGAGATATGCAATCAAGATGCTGCTACGAGAGGCTTGGAGGGCGGGAATTTCATGGACAAGAGGGAGTTCGATCGCAACAGATTGATTTAATACAGGATCATTTAAGTCTACCCAGATTCGCTCGAAACATTCTTAAGTGCATGCTAGGGGTAGTACTGAAGGACATTGCAAGCAACAACTGCTATTTTGCAAATATAATTGGGACGTTCCCTGTCTGTCGTAGCAATGCTATTGTGTTAAGCTGGGCTTCTTGTGTGATGCATGAATTTCTTCGGACGACGGTTCAGCCACCGCAAGTTTTACTACTCAAAACCAACAGTCCGTGCCTGTACCATATCCATCGACTAACGTCTGCCGTGTCCCGTTCACAAATGTCAATGGCTGACATTGAGTAGCCGCTGAGCCTCGTCAGGGCGCACATAATCCTGGATCGGTGGCGCAGTAGGGTCAAGCAGGCGGCGTAACTGCTACATCCATATAGGTGGCCGGCTGGGTTCAGATACAAGCTCACATGCCCTTTCTCCCAGAATGCTACTACTGTTACCTCCGGGATCGATCCGGCGGCCGTGAAATTTCTGGCTCCGGAGTGGATAATGGCGCAGTCACCTTCACTCACCGTGTGTTCGAGGGTAGTAGCTCGAGATCTCCTGCTGATTTTATGACTCAACGGCCTTAGCTAGAAGCCTAGAAATGTACCCATGAGCGGTGGGAATCAACGGAGAAGACGAACAACTCCGCTGGTGTAGATCGCAGCGCAGCGCACCGCACGCGTGTGAGTAAATGTTGCCACGGCAAAAATTTCAACGCCCCGCCTCGTCCGCTTGCTGTTTCGGTGTGGTGACGACGGACGAGGGCCGATCAAGACTCCGGAGGCGATGGAGTCACATGCCAGATGCGGCCAACGGCAACGGCCGGTGACGAGATCGGATCAGGCCCCACGATCCGGCCCATCACGTATCTCAGCAACCAGGCACCGGAGGCAAGGGCAGGAGGAGGCGAGCTAGCAGATCAGCCGCGGCACGAACGGCAACCGTACGTCCGCGTCTTTTTTTTTTTGTTGAGATAATGCTGCCTTTTATTGATCAGTAAACATCCATACATAGAGTTTGTCTGATACATTCTGAATAGAGTAGTAGACAGTACGCGAAACAGCAAACTCACAGGATCTAGCTAGTATGTGTGCAGCAACATTCAACGACCTGTTCGCATGGCAAAAGGAAACTGAAGAAAAACAAGCAGCCAACTGCTAGATATCCGACACTACTACACCCACTTCAGACCTGTCAATGGATGAAGAGTTCATTCGTTGTACTAGGGAGAGACAGTCTGAAGCGAAAATAACAGAGGTGAATCCTTCGTCGCGAGCAAGAATCACGGCCTGACGAAGCGCCCAGCTTTCAGCAAGTTCTGGCTGTACAATCCCTTTGATTGGCTCGGTGCAGGCGACCAAGCATTCCTTGTTGTGGTTCCGAATCAGGATGCCAACTACCACCTTGTGCAGATTTGAGAAGATAGCTGCGTCAACATTAATTAGGACTGATCCCGGCGGCGGCGGAGACCATCTAAATGATGAACATGATGGTGTCTCACGACTATGTCCGGTAGCAGGCTTAAAAAGATGCAGCAAAACCAAATCAATATAAGCATGGATCTTTGAGGCAACACGGTGTGGATGGATATTACCTTCATTGTTTCTTGCCGCATTCCTTGCCTCCCAAATATGCCATACAGTGATTGCCAAGACAGTGGACTGTTCCGGTGATGCTCTGTCAATGAAATCGAAAAGCCACTGTTTCGTCTAGCGGAAGTTCTTGCGACACAGGTGGATGTCAAACCGCTTTTTGACCTTGTTCCAGACCTCTGAAGCAAACTGACAAAACAGTAGACAGTGCTCAATACTCTCGTCTCTCCCACAATGCACACAAGCAGGATTTGCCGGGATATTCCGATGACGTACGTCCGCGTCTTTTTTGACTAAACGAAAAGTGAAGTCACGCATGCGTCACGGCCAGCCACGGGCAGGGACGGAGCCAGAATCTGAGATTAAGGGGGGGGGGGGGGGGGGCAAGATTAGCTAAACTGTGTGAGTGATCTTGATGAGGGGGGGCTAATCAAGCTAATTTACACTAATCAAGCATACATAGAAGCTAATATGGCAATAAAAAGCATGAGCATAGGGGGGGCGTAGCCCCTGCTCGTCCCCCTTGTCTCCGTCCCTGGCCACGGGTCACAACTCACAACACATCAACAGTGAGCACACACACCGAGCTGTTGTTGTTTTCTTTTTTGACAAAAATACCGAGTTGTTGTTAATTCAGAGGGAGAGAGTTACACTTAATTTACGCAAAACTAGGGTGAAACGGTCAAAACCACTCAGCGCCACATAAAGATCCATCCCAAAACACACAGCCACCGGCAACAAGGACAGTGCAGCTTCAACTATGGAGGAGAGCCACGAAGGAGAAATATGTAAGGTTGGTGCCACGAAAGATCGCCGAACAAACTACCTGCCACATGTCATTGTTGTCACACGGACCCCACCGTTGTAGCTTTAACTTCACAACAAAAAAACTTCCGAAGGCAAACTCGTGGAAACATCGGAGAAGAACCGACTACCACAACCATTTTCACAACCACGAACTCACCCCGTCGTAGTTGCCACATTAGCCCATAACCACCGCCAGCATCCATTGGTCGTCACGATTACCCTCACAACCTCACGCAACTGCAAGTCGCTATACACGGTCGCCACTCCAAGATTGATGCCCCAAGGGGGAGCATGGCGTAGAACGTCACCATCACCCGGTCCCGACAAGATCTTGGGTTTCCCGGGAGTGGTCTAAGGAGAAGGCAAGAGCACCACGCCTCGGTAGTGTCTACAAAAAATGGCGTGCCTAGGTGTAGCCGACGCCTGCCTCAACAAACTATCAAAGCAAAACTTTTTCTCGACGTTGCCAAGCCCTCTGCCTGCCGGCACTACAATACCAACCAGCCAACCAAAAATATCCACACCAACTCTATGTCCACCTCCATCGACAACATCTACCTTTACGTCAGGACCTGCCCGCCACAACACACCATTGTCTCATCTCGAGCTCCAGCTGCCAGCGCACAACATCAAACCACTTCTTAACCTTCACGTCGGCCGAGACGTCGAAATACATATGCGCACATCGCCCGCCACCGCAAAGCAAGCCCTTCTTCTAGCAAGCCTCTCCAAGTTGTAGGCATCGGCCTATACCAACGAGCTTGGTTAGGTTGCTACGTGTGGTGCCCCCTACCTCCTCCCGCCCAGCCGGCAAAATCGACAAAATTTGGTAGCAGGGTCCGCCCCCACCGCGGAGCAACATCGAGCTGGTGGCAACAACGACACGTGAGCTTCGAGAAGAGGTTAGGTGTGACTGCGAGGGCGTGCGCTCCTGGTGTCGCTCGGAAGGGACATATGGGTTTTTTTCTTTCTTTCGTGAGTGTGTATCCTACATTCCTACGTGGAGTTGTTGTAAGTTCATGGAAAAGGTCCCTCGTTGGGTCGGGTACATGTGCGCATGGCACCACACACACAAAATGTACACCATTCTCTGACTGGGTTCATCTTGCTCTATATCACACATCACGGATGCATACGTACGGCACGTGCGCACACCGTCTCGACCGTGCACGAGATGATGGTGGCGCCGCTCTTTCGGTTTCCCCCCACCCTGCACCCCCCGTGATAAGGTCATCCTAGTCGTCGCCACCCACGCCGCGGCCAGCCTCGGCTACGGGGACTCCAGCTCGAGCGTGCACAAGATGATGGCGACGTCGCTCTTTCGATTTCCCCCCACCCCGCACCCGCTGCGATGAGGTCCTCCTCGCCGTCACCGCATCCGCTGCGGCCAGCCATGGTTGCGGCAGCTCCTGTTCTGTCGCCGCACGCGAGGAAGGATAAGAAGCCCGTGTCACCGCCGTCTTGTGACGCTTCGCACATGCATAAATAAGCTTTCCTCGATGATCGATCAAGTAGATTACAAATGAGCTATATGATCATTCCTCGTGACATGGTCGTGCGTCCTTTTCATTTTTTGCTCCCGTTCTCATAGGCGGACCCAGAAAATTTGTAAAGCCCAGGCAAACAGTGTATCTAGAGGCTTAGAATGCTAATTTCTTGTCTAATAGCTACCAAATTACAGCGTGCCGGCCGGCCGGAAGCCCGGGCAGCTGCCCGGGCAGCAGGGACGCTAGGTCTGCCACGGCCCGTTCTCACCAAGTTAATGGATGGTACCAGAAATTGGACGCAACCTACAAGAACCTCAGCATAAAACAGTGAAATGTGCCGCATCCCGGATGACCGAAGATTCGTTCAGCCTAGCTAGAACGTACATCGACAAAATAGGAGACAATGCCGAAACTGAGAGTAAATCAAAAAACATACCACATTTAGGGCTCTGACAACAAGTTAGTACCATTCTTGGTGATTTTTGCAAGTCGGTACCAACCGTGCGACTAATTATAACAAACTGCGCAAATCCTTTTGTAACCGCAGGTTGACAGCAGCCCTGACCAGTGGGATCCATCCGTCAGGCTGAGTTGGCAGCACATGTGGAGCTGGAGCTGACGTGGACATGGGGCCCACATGTGAGCCACACAAAATTTTCTTTTTCCTTTTCGTCTTCTTCCTCTTCCCGTGTTGCTCATTCCGGTAGGTCCACCATGCCGGGGTCGGCTCCCCTGGAGGCCGCCATGCCGGCCACGAGCGTGGACGCAGGCAAGCACCGGCCAGCCACCGCAGGGGCGAGCACGAGCCCGGCTAGGCCTAGGCCAGCCATGGCGTGTACGCGGGTAAGCGCCGGTCGACCATTGTAGCGTACCTGCACTTAAAACATGGCAAGGTACCTGTGTATACTGCAAACCCCTGGATCGTTTCTTTTGCACACACAGTTTAAGATGTAGTATCACAACAAAGTATCATTATTACATCGAATGATCCAGACTTGGTAAAATATTCATTACAACTTGCATAGCATATAGCTAGCTTGAAAGAGTAAAGCAGCGGAAATAAATCTTCATGGAGTCCTCATCCTTTGCATGTGCCACAGGCGAAAACATGTTGGTTGCAGACTCGAAACCCAAACGTAACCTTACTCATCGTCAGAAAATTCTGCAACAAATATTTTTTTTGCAACAGAGTGGGTCAGAACCATTAAAAATAATTCTGGCAAGTGGCACTATGTGGACACTTAATGGAATAACTCTAATAGCCTATATGCATATTTGGCTGGTGGAGTTTCAAGGATATTTTGCATAAAAGCCAATTTTGCCTAACACTTTGTAAAACATTTTCTTTAAAAGTTGGAGACGATATGGTATAAAACCATAGTCTCATCTACCCTTGTTCACCATCAAGTTTTACTTTCGAAATTGGAATGATGAAGCCTCCGTTGAATCCTTGATCAGCTGCTTGAATTGTCCGTAACCAGGGACACGACTAAGTACTTAGTTTTTAACTCTGCAGAGGTTGTGCACTTTCACCATTAGACCCAACAAACCCAAACTATCCTCAAGCACACAATTTGTGCTAAGGAAAAGGAGAGAGTTGAGACGAGACTTTTCAGAAGCATTTTCCCATCCCATACCGACTTGACACGCTCCCATTCTAACCATTCTACCACCACCTGTCAAGTCGGGACGAGTCCACGCAACTTAATCCATCTAGCCAGAGCCCATATGACTAATGGCTGCACGGTAAGCAACTTCACTTAGAGAAAACATTGGCCCCTTAATACCCTGGGTGGCAACCACAAGTGACCATCCCTTAGAGGTCACCCCTAAGAGATGACACTCAACCTTTCCATCATCTTTTCATAACCAAGTCCACCCAGATGATAAATTACTTAGTAGAATTAAGCTTTAAAGAAAACACATTTGCATAGCATCAAATATTCTACTAAGTTATCAAAGGGGATTCTAGACACAACTAGAGTAAACGTATGGTGGGTTTAGCATATAGCAATAATACTATCCAACACATGCATATAAGAAATACACTAAGTAATGCATATAAAATACTTAGGAAAATTTCATGGGGGTGTGCCACTTGCCTTGGCAAACAGGAGTGTAGTAGTAGCAGTTGCAACCACTTTCGTCTCTCTCCGGAATTTCTAACAAGTCAAATAAATCACAAATAAACACACAATCATAAATGCAACACTTAGAAAAATATGATATGCATGAGATGCATGAGATGCAGGATGACACAATAATTATGGTATGAAAGACATGCAGACAAAATAAGGGAAAGACATAAATAACAATATCCCATTTAGCTAAGGTGTAACAGCCCAAAGTTGAAAACCTGAAAACCTGTGTAAAATTTCCACTTTTGTGTTCCTTGCATCATGGCATCCTTGCATCAAGTGTAACATTTGGAACCTTTAACTTGTCACTAGGGAATTGTGCTAGGGAATTGTGGTTGTTGCTAGGGAATTGTGGATGTTGGCAACATCTAAAAACCAAATTGCCAACTTTGCTTCAACCAATTTCAAAACAACAAAGGCACTCAATCTTGCAAACTAAAATTACTTTGACATCTCCTATTTGTCAAGGAAGTTCCAAGAGCTCCAAAATAATATTTTGCACTTGCTCCAAAATAGTTAAATAGCAACATTTGGAAAATTAGCAAAATGCTATAATCCAACACTATGAACAAATGTTGTCAAAAACATTTTATTTGGAGACACCAAAATTAGGGGAGCTTCATATGGAGTTTGGGAGGCTACTGGAATTTCCTCACATTTTTACAAAATGTTTAAATGCCTCATTTAATTCAAAACATGTGCTGGTTTTAAATTTAAAACAGAAAAGGACCTTTTTGTAATTCCAGAAGGACCTGTCCGTGAGGTAAGATTTCTGCCAGGGGCCTAATTGCAAAACCGGCATCTTCTTCGCTGTAGAGACCGAGCAGAGCAGCTCGGCCGCACCAGCTCGACGCCGCTGCGTCCCCGATGCCGCGCCCGGGCCCCCTTGCCCTGCCTCCACGCGAGGAAGACAAGCACACGAGGCCCCCACTGCCCCTGCCCTATCCTCTGCTTCCCTCGTGCCCTATCTTCTTCCCCGTTTCCTCTCCCCACCATGGCCGCTTGGAGCTCGAGCTCCGCCGCCTGCCGCCGCTGATTGAGGCCACCCCGGGCAAATCGAGGACCGTAGAGAGGTCCGCCGCGCCGTCCTCTTCCGCTCCACCAAAGGAATCGAGCCAAGGATTCCGCCATTGCCCGTGCCGTCCATTTCCTCGCCGACCACCGTCGCTGCTCCACCGCCGATTCCGTCGCCGCCGAGCCATCCCCAGCGTCTCCGACCACGCTGCTCGAGTCAGGGTGAGCACGCCTCCCCTCCTGTACCCTTCTCCCTCCCTCTCGCGCCCTCGTTCGCCGTCGCACCACGGGCAGCAGTACGCCGCCGTGCTATTCTTCCTCTCGCTCGGATTTTCCGAGTCGAGCACCATCGGACTATCCGATTCTTCACAGTACGAAGCAACGTCGAGTCCTTAGTGGAAATTCCAGAGCACTCCGTCAGTCGGATATTCCGATGTTGAGGGAATCGGAATTTCCGAGCAACGTCAGTGCGAGTTGCTCTCTGGTCCTTAGAAAAATTTAGCCTCCAGTGTACCAATCGGATATTCCGAAATTGGAAAACTCGGATATTTCGAAAATGGTCCAGAACCAAATTTTCTCCTGTTTTAATTGTCTCTTTCTAAATCGGATAATAAGTCCAGTGTCGATTAAAACAACGTATATCTAGGGCCTAATTTAAAGGAGGAAATAAAAGGTAATAATTTGTATTTCTCTAAAACATCATAAAAATGTGAAATAACCGGGAGAATCCCTTTCATGCATGTTTAATCACCGAAACCCTGCATCTCCCGCATGATCATGTCATAGCATCTACAAGTTATATCCTAGGGTTTCGACCACCGTAATCAACAAGTAAGATGATCCATGACCTAAATTCACGGATATCCGGGATGCGCCCCTCTAAGCACCCGAACTCCGTTTAATCCGAATAGTCGAATCATCCCCCTCCCGGGGATTTAAAATGTCATGTCATCATATGTTTGCGCATTGCACTTGTTAGTCATATGTGTGGTGATTGATTGTTCTCTCCCGATGTTTGTTTCTCGTTAGATCAAGCAGCCGGGGTTACGCCACAATACCCCGAAGAGCCGTACTACCAGCACGCTGAGCAAGGCAAGCGTAATCCCCCTCTGAGCATGTCTTATCCTAAATTTCCGCAAATATTTTCTCCACTATAATATTGCATGCGGTTCCAAATGTCAATTTTATTGGATTAGAGTATCCTATAGTTGCATTAAGATTCCGATGGCAATACCTGTTTTCCCTCCTAATATCCATAGGATTGTATTGTTGGCCGAGATACTTACTATGCTATGTTGATGCTTAGCCATGCTTAGTTTAATTGCATAGCTATACGATGGATGGTTGGTGTTGGAAACAGGTGATGAAATAAATTGTTGATGGTGGAGGAAAGTGTGGTGAAGGATAATAAAATGCTTAAAGGTGGGGATGGGAGGCCACTGTGGTTGTGGTGTTTTGTCTCGTTCTCGCCGCCTAGGTGCGAGTTCTATACCTCTTGAACCAAGACTGAGCGTGCAACCATGCGTGAGGCCTATGCATTCGCAGTGCAGGAACTCTCATAGACTAAATAACTCGGGCGGGGCTAGCCACGGTCCTCTAGTTCGGGCTTCCATTTGCGCGTGCGTGATGATGGTGGGATGAAATGAGATGAGGATTGTGGTATTAGGAAAATGAGTGGCCGTGGGGCGGGGTGTTGTAGGCACCTGGCAGTCCTGCCGCCACTGATGATCCTGGAAAGTCCTTAACGAGGGAGAAGTCGACACCGCTCCCACCCAGCCGGCTGTCCCAGGAGGAGAGCTAAAGGCCAGGCAATGAGCCGGACGGTACGCGTGGCAAACATTTGTACACCCCTGCAGGGTAAATCTTTTCGAAAAGCCGTGTCCGCAGTTATGGACGACTTGGGAAGTGAAGGTAAGATCATAGAATAACTTTAACGGAATGATTAAAAACTGGGTACTAGAGGTACCACTCACATATGCAAGGTGAGCTTCCTCGAGGGTGATTCGGGGAGGTGCCTTTGATGAACAGGTACAATGGTTGATGATGGTTGATGATGAGTAAGGTGATGAAAGAAAGAGTTACTTCTTACCCTTCTTTTAAAAGTATTCTGATTAGACGATGCCATTTAGTTATGTTTTTCATAAATAAAATCAGCTTTATGCAAAACAGCCATATAACTTTGAAAGCCTCATCGAGCTAATGCTCTATATATAATCTTGCGAGTTCGTCGAACTCAACGTCGTTTGTTTTGTTTCAGAGGAGGACTTCACCGACCTCGAAGGTGGGTTCTTTGTGGACGTCGACGAGTAGTCTGGGGTTCCCAGGTGGCAGCTTGGGACATCCCGGAACAGCTGGCGCTGGATGTTTATTTGCAGGCCTCTTAGGCCATAATTTGGTTATTGTTGTTTAGAACAACCTATTTTGCTTCCGCTTGTTGCAATGTTGGGTCTGTGACCTCTGGTTGTCATTTGCTATCTTTCTCTATTATAAGAGTTGAACTATAATGATTTGTGTCGTAGAGTCTGTGATGTGCCAGTTGTTCCACAAGTCTTGATCTTATTATTATGCTATGATAGTTGTGCCTGTGTTAAGGCATCAATCGGGGAGTTGTGTTGCCGATGATCAATTCCGAGCAACACCTGCCAAAGGTTTTGGCCGGGGATTGGTAAACACGTAACCTCCGGTTGTATCGCTTAACCGGTGACACACAGCATCACTGTATAGTAGTCGGGTCGGGGCGCCACAAGTCGGTATCAGAGCAATACTGCCTGTAGGAAACCCTTCTACTGGTCGATGTTGAGTATAGTGTTTGTGAAAATATTTTTAACCTAAAAATGAGTTGTGAAAACCATCTTAGGATTCTTTTTACTCCTTATCTGGTTACCCTCTAATCTCGGAGCAATCTTACCTCGATTTGAGTTTAAAGGTTTTACTCCTCATCTGTTACTTCAAAATGATTAGAAACGGGGTTGGGTTCGACCTTTAGTGTTATGTGTCCAGTTGCTCCCGCTGCGTTGTCAATCCGAAATCAACTAGATGTTTCCACCGAGTCTAATCAATTGCTCATTTGCCGGGTTTTAACCCAAGGACTTGAACATAAGGTCCCGGATTGTGCCGGATAGTGTGGGTTGAATCACGTGGTTTCTTAGCCATTTGAATCTCACGATACTGGTACAGGATGCTGATCTTCGACCCAAGTCCCATCTTGTTGGTTCCTTGTTCGTTGTTGCACAAAGTATGATCGTCCCTAGTCTGAGTACTTGAGTACGCTAATGCTAATGTCTCAACCCTACCGAGGTGGTTACTAACTGCGTCCTTGTCAAATCTCTAGAATGGCACAACGTCCTCCGCTCCATCAAATCGAAGCCACCCCAGGGACCCACTCGACACCCTTTGATCGGGAGAAATCCCATACGTCTCAAGTTTTGCCCAAGGAAGCTAGAGGCAAACTCAGGTGTTACACTTGTAAGGAGCGTGGAATCCATACCGGAAGTGCCCCCTTACGTACCCCGGAAAGTGGGGACTACCACAAGGAAAGGCATGTAGTCAGTGCGGAAGGGGTGGACATCAGGCGCGTCAATGCCCCGGCAGTTGCCCGCATTGTGTCAACAAGCATCCACTTGGCAAGTGCCCAACCGCTAGCGCCACCTGCTACCTATGCGAAGGAGATGACCATTTCCCGGCTGATTGTTCTATGGAGTTCATAGTGGGGGCAGTAAAGGATGCCCAGGAGAAGATTGCTCAGCACGCCGCCACGCGCCCCACTACTTCGACATTTGGGCCAAGCGGAAGTGGGTATCGTCCTCGGCTACCTGCTCCATCTGGACTTATCTGCTACGCCTGTGGCCAGACCGGTCACTACTCCAGGGAGTGCCCCAGCGGAAGTGGGTATCGTTCTCCGCTACCTGCTCCACCTGGACTTATCTGCTACACCTGTGGTCAGGCTGGCCACTACTTCAGGGATTGCCCTCAGAAGGCACCTATCATGGGAAATCTTGCACGAGCCCCTGCCACTCCCGCTGATAAGGCTGGACCTATTGTGCGTCGTCGCCTGAACCACGTCTCTGCTGAAGAAGCTGAAGAAGATTCCGGCGTCCTTAAGGGTGAGCTACTAATCAACAATAATCTTGCTACAGTTTCATTTGATTCTGCTGTATCTCTTCCTTTTGGGGCATGGTTATCACAACTGAGTAATAACCGGTGCGTCTTCAACATCTTAGGATTTTCTCCTGAGTATGTTTCTTACTCTGATCTGCTTTCCAACCTTTGTCTGTCTTTTGACAGTAAAGTTTTATCGTGCGTTGGTATATTCCGATGCAAGTCACTCTCTTGATCCGTCAAGATTTTCCCCTTCGTCTTGTTAGGAGAAACAAACTCTAGTACCTTGTCCACTTCTCGGACCAGGTCAAGGTATTGTAATCCGCAGAATGAGGGCCTTGTTTAGCTTTTGTCTGCTCCACCTTAGAGTGTCACACTCTTTAGATCAAGGGGTCAAGCTAAGTACCATGATACTCTTGATGATGTGATGCTCTTACTCCTCGTTACTCTCTGTGTTCCGAGTGACTTGTTACTCGAGAAGGATAAGTCGTGATCACTGATGTGGCTATCGGTTATTCTTAGCAGTTCTTACTGTGCGGAAATCCAGGGATATCCATTGCCCTCCTTAGCATGATTGGTTAGCCAATCAATAAGCTGAGTTTGATAGTGCTACCAAGTCAGTTGGCTCTGATGCACTCCCTCGGTCAAAGAGCTAGGTTCGTGCCGAAGCTCGCAAGACCACCTCGTGGTGCCTTGAAAGGCATGATCCTCTCTTGAACTCAAGATCCACCGGTATGTCGTGATATCCTATATGTGGGTTGTGATATTCTGGAGGTCTTTCTAGAAGTATCGCCAGGTTGTCACCTGACCGCGATGTTGAGCCTATGAGTAAGCTGGTTCTCTGAACAACTCCCTTCTCCAAGAAAAATCGTGCTGGATGTCCTGAATTATTCGGTTGAGCTTAAACAACTTGGAAGAGTTGAAAGACAAGAGCTCTATCCCGATATAGTTCCTTCCTAAAGGGATGTCTAGTCTGTTCGTGTCGAAGCAAGGTGGTACCTCCTTTGTGGATATGCTATCCTAAAATCTTTGGATTTGAATTGGGCTATCGTCAAATCAAACTCCGGCTAGCCTACTGAATGCATTAGTCTGACCAATACTTATGCCTCGCTCTGGTGAAATATGAGTCTACCGTCTTGGAGTATCTGGGTAAGTTTGTGGTTGAGCCCATCAACTACCTTCCTATCTTCTCCATGTTTGAGGAGATTTATATTGGATATTGGGCGTTAGCATTGGAAAATTGTTGGAACTAACTTTGTGTCTTCACAAGGTATGTGTTCTGAAGATTAGAAGTGATTTTCCTTGGTTCACGTGCAATTGCTGAAAGATGTCGCCGTGGATCTGAGTGAATTGTCTGGTTTCCTCGAAATCATTCCAACTCGATCATGCACGTGTGGAATATTCTCGGAATGGTATGTTGTTACCTCCATCCCCTGAGAATTTCATCTATGCATCCAAGCCACTGATTTAATTGTTCCAGAAAGAGAGGAAGTTTGAGAACTTCTTTCGTCTTCGTTGGTGTATTGCCGTGAGTAATTCAAGCAGGGCAGCTGTCCCCTGACAAGTTTCAAATCCGTGCGTTCCGCAATCTCGTTCCTCCTTTGGAGTTTGACATTGTAGTCCAACTCTTGGGGTGCTAGCAAAAGTAATCCGGTGGTATCTGTGGCAAAGACTCCCTATTCATCCATGTTGAGTCTGAAGTATCTCTACACCTGACCAGATCTAAATCTCAATCAGAAACGATAGTTGGTGATCCTCAAGAAGCTGGTTCCCGACGTCTAGAAAATCAAGAAGTTTTTCCCGATACTAACGTTCCCGGGGTTTCTAAAGTTCTCTCGGTCCCTCTTCATGATCCTTCCCCTGTGGATTGAAATGCTCCTCCGTTAGGAAAGTTCTACTCAAGCTGTTTGGTAGAAGTTGCCTCTTCAACTGTTGGAATCTTGTTTCAACACTCTCCATCAGAAATCCAAGGCCTTGTGCAAAGTGCATATTCTGAATCTTTGGGAAACAGTTGTCTACCAACTGGAAACTCCTTATCAATCTCCCGTCAAACGCATGTGTCTCCTAACTGTCAAATCAAGGGATGCTTGAAGTCTCTTCCTAAGTTCTACTAGGAGGTACTCCGTTGTGGTATATTCACCAAGATCCATCTTCCCGGTGAGGTTCCCTTCTTCTCCTATGGGGTACGTTGATAGTGACCTCGGGGTGAAGCCGATGAAGATTTTCAGGATGCGCTGAATCATTCTACACCGAGGAGACCGTGGAAGACCGTCGTAACCTTTCCCTCTTTCCTACTCTAAGAATCTCGGGACAAGATTCCTGTAAGGAGGGTAGAATTGTAACAGCCCAAAGTTGAAAACCTGAAAACCTGTGTAAAATTTCCACTTTTGTGTTCCTTGCATCATGGCATCCTTGCATCAAGTGTAACATTTGGAACCTTTAACTTGTCACTAGGGAATTGTGCTAGGGAATTGTGGTTGTTGCTAGGGAATTGTGGATGTTGGCAACATCTAAAAACAAAATTGCCAACTTTGCTTCAACCAATTTCAAAACAACAAAGGCACTCAATCTTGCAAACTAAAATTACTTTGACATCTCCTATTTGTCAAGGAAGTTCCAAGATCTCCAAAATAATATTTTGCACTTGCTCCAAAATAGTTAAATAGCAACATTTGGAAAATTAGCAAAATGCTATAATCCAACACTATGAACAAATGTTGTCAAAAACATTTTATTTGGAGACACCAAAATTAGGGGAGCTTCATATGGAGTTTGGGAGGCTACTAGAATTTCCTCACATTTTTATAAAATGTTTAAATGCCTCATTTAATTCAAAACATGTGCTGGTTTTAAATTTAAAACAGAAAAGGACCTTTTTGTAATTCCAGAAGGACCTGTCCGTGAGGTAAGAATTTCGGCCAGGGGCCTAATTGCAAAACCGGCGTCTTCTTCGCTGTAGCGACCGAGCAGAGCAGCTCGGCCGCACCAGCTCGACGCCGCTGCGTCCCCGATGCCGCGCCCGGGCCCCCTTGCCCTGCCTCCACGCGAGGAAGACAAGCACACGAGGCCCCCACTGCCCCTGCCCTATCCTCTGCTTCCCTCGTGCCCTATCTTCTTCCCGTTTCCTCTCCCCACCATGGCCGCTTGGAGCTCGAGCTCCGCCTCCTGCCGCCGCTGATTGAGGCCACCCCGGGCAAATCGAGGACCGTAGAGAGGTCCGCCGCGCCGTCCATGACCTAAATTCACGAATATCCGGGATGCGCCCCTGTAAGCACCCGAACTCCGTTTAATCTAAATAGTCGAATCATCCCCCTCCCGGGGATTTAAAATGTCATGTCATCATATGTTTGCGCATTGCACTTGTTAGTCATATGTGTGGTGATTGATTGTTCTCTCCCGATGTTTGTTTCTCGTTAGATCAAGCAGCCGGGGTTACGCCACAATACCCCGAAGAGCCGTACTACCAGCACGCTGAGCAAGGCAAGCGTAATCCCCCTCTGAGCATGTCTTATCCTAAATTTCCGCAAATATTTTCTCCACTATAATATTGCATGCGGTTCCAAATGTCAATTTTATTGGATTAGAGTATCCTATAGTTGCATTAAGATTCCGATGCCAATACCTGTTTTCCCTCCTAATATCCATAGGATTGTATTGTTGGCCGAGATACTTACTATGCTATGTTGATGCTTAGCCATGCTTATTTTAATTGCATAGCTATACGATGGATGGTTGGTGTTGGAAACAGGTGATGAGATAAATTGTTGATGGTGGAGGAAAGTGTGGTGAAGGATAATAAAATGCTTAAAGGTGGGGATGGGAGGCCACTGTGGTTGTGGTGTTTTGTCTCGTTCTTGCCGCTGTAACAGCCCAAAGCTGAGAACCTAAAAACTGGTGTAAATTTTTCACTTTTGTGTTAATTGCATCATGGCATCCATGCATAAAAATGGCTCTTCTGAGTTAATACAACCTTGATATCGAAATGATATGAAGTTGCTAAAACCAAATGCCAAAGTGCTTCAACAAAGTCCCCAAACAAAGAAGACACTTAAAGCTGCAAAACAAAAATACCTCGACATCCATATTGGTCAAGGGAGTTCTAAGAGTTCAAAATGTTATTTTGGACTGGCTCTAAATTTTTGCTAAAAGATTATATTTTGAGGAATTAGAAAATTGCCCGAATTGAAACCTATGAACAAAGTGGTACCAAACTATTTTATGTTGGAGCCCTAATTTTTGTGTAGCTTCTACTCAATATGGGGAGGCTCCCCAAATTTTCCCAAAATTTTATAAAATGTTGTGGTGCCCTAATAAAATTCAGGAACTGAAAGAGAAAAAAAAAACCCAGGCGGCGGTACTACCGCCCGGGAGCTGCCGCCACCGCTACCGCAGCCGCTACCACCAGAATCGGCGTCCGACGCGCTTGACCGGTACCCACAAGTACCGCTGCCGGTACCGCCGCTGGTACCGCCGAAGTGGGAAGAGCGAAACCAGACCGCGCCAGCGGTACCACCGCTGGGTTAAGCGGTAGTACTGCCGCTGCGTGATTTTTCAGCACGGCTTCGGGGCCACCCCGCTCTCCCATGCCCCATCCCTTCACTTGCTCCTCTTCCTCTCTCTCCTTTTTCCCCACGAGCTCCAAACCGAGCCCGCCATGGCCGAGCTCGCCGCCGGAGATTGAGCTAGGCCCGAGCAAATCGAAGACCATAGGAAGTTGCACCTCGACGTCCTCTACCATCTCACCGAAGGAATCAAGCCAAGGCATTGTACATTGCCCGGATTCACGTTCTTCGTCCGGGACGTGCGCCGCACTCCAAGCAAGTCGACGACAACTCCGACCTTCCCTTCCTTCGGCAAGCCTACCCACGAGTTCAGGGTGAGCATGCGAACCCTTCCATGTTTTTCCCTCGCTCCCTCTTGCTCTCTAGCTCAAATCCATCGAGGCTCGCCGTTGCACGGCTTCGGCGTGTGCATCGGATAATCCGAGTCCAACTCTATCGGATAATCCGACACACCGGATATTCCGGTTACTGTTTCCACCGGATAATCCGGCTGACCTGTTCTGACTTTAATACAAACCTGTTCTCCTCAATCGTTGTAATCCGGTTACAAGTATGTTTAATCCCCCCCCCAAACCATGCATCTTCACATGTTCATGTCATTAATATGCAAAGTTAACCATAGGGTTCATCTATTGTGATCAACAAGTAAAGTTGAAGCATTACTTAATTCCCCGGTATATTCGAGATGTGCCCCTTTTCGCATCCGAACTCCGTTTAAGTTGACTAGCTTGATTCATCCTTTTTTGGAGGATTTAAAATGTCATGTCATCATATGTTTGCGCATTGCATTTGTTACGCATATGTGTGGTGATTGATTGTTGTCTCCCGTGCGTTATGTTTCGATAGGTCAAGCAGACGGGGTTCCCCCGCAATACCCCGACGATCCCTACTACCAGCACCCTGGTCAAGGCAAGCGTAACCCCTCCTCTGAGCATGTCTTATCCTATATTTCCGCAAATATGTTCTCCACTATAATATTGCATGCGGTTCCAAATGTCAATTTTATTGGATTAGAGTATCCTATAGTTGCATTAAGATTCCGATGCCAATACCTGTTTTCCCTCCTAATATCCATAGGATTGTATTGTTGGCCAAGATACTTACTATGCTATGTTGATGCTTAGCCATGCTTAGATTAATTGCATAGCTATACGATGGATGGTTTGTGGTGGAAACAGGTGATGAAATAAGTGGTTGATGGTGGAGGAAATTGTGGAGATGGATAATAAAATGCTTAAAGGTGGGGATGAGAGGCCACTGTGGTTGTGGTGCTTTGTCTCGTTCACGCCGCCTAGGTGCGAGTTCTTTACCTCCCGAACCAAGACTGAGCGTGCAACCATGCGTGAGGCCTATGCATTCGCAGTGCAGGAACCCTCATAGACTAAATAACTCGAGCGGGGCTAGCCAGGGTCCTCTAGTTCGGGCCTCCATTTGCGCGTGCGTGATGATGGTGGTATGAACTGGGATGAGGATGGTGGTGTTAGGAAAATGAGTGGCTGTGGGGCGGGGTGTTGTGATCCTGGCAGTCCTACCGCCACTGATGATCCTGGAAAGTCTTTAACGAGGGAGAAGTCGACACCGTTCCCACCCAGCCGGCTTTCCAAGGAAGAGAGCTAATGCGCAGGTAATGGGCCGGGCGGTACGCGTGGCAAACATTTGTACACCCCTGCAGGGTTAAAATCTTTTCGAAAAGCCATGTCCACGGTTAAGGACGACTTGGGAAAGGACGATAAGACCATAGAATAACTTTAACGGAATGATTAAAAACTGGGTACTAAAGGTACCACTTCACGATTGCAAGGTGAGCTTCCTCGAGGGTGATTCGGGGAGGTGCCTTTGATGAACAGGTACAATGGTTGGTGATGGTTGATGTTGAGAAAGGTGATGAAAGAAAGAGTACTTCTTACCTCTTTTGAAAATACTCCGTTTAGTCAATGCCTTTGAGTTATGTTTTCATAAATAAAATCAGCTTCATGCAAAACAGCCATATAACTTTGAAAGCCTCATCGAGCTAAAGCTCTATATATAATCTTGCGAGTTCGTCGAACTCAACGTCGTTTGTTTTGTTTCAGAGGAGGACTTCACCGACCTCAAAGGTGGGTTCTTTGTGGACATCGACGAGTAGTCTGGGGTTCCCAGGTGGCAGCTTGGGACATCCCGGAGCAGCTGGCGCTGTGATGTTTATCTATAGGCCTCTTAGGCCATATTTTGGATCTTGTTGTTTAGAACAAGCTAAATTGCTTCCGCTTGATGTAATGTTGGGTCTGTGACCTCTGAATGTCATTTGCTATCTTTCTCTATTATAAGAGTTGAACTATATGATTTGTGTCGTAGAGTCTGTGATGTGCCAGTTGTTCCACAAGTCTTGATCTCTCTATTATACATTGAGGGTTGTGCCTGTGTTAAGGCATCAATCGGGGAGTTGCGTTGCCGATGATCCATTCCGAGCAACGCCTGCCAAAGGTTTTGGCCGGGGATTGGTAAACCCGTAACCTCCGGTTGTATCGCTTAACCGGTGACACACAGCATCACCGTATAGCAGTCGGGTCGGGGCGCCACAAATTTGTATCAGAGCAGTACTGCCTGTAGGAAACCCTTCTACTGGTCGATGTTGAGTCTAGTGTTTGTGAAAATATTTTTAACCTAAAAATGAGTTGTGAAAACCATCTTAGGATTGTTTTTACTCCTTATCTGGTTACCCTCTAATCTCGGAGCAATCTTACCTCGATTTGAGTTAAAGGTTTTACTTCTCATCTGTTACTTCAAAATGATTAGAAACGGGGTTGGGTTCGACCTTAGTGTTATGTGTCCAGTTGCTCCCGCTGCGTTGCAACCCCAAATCAACTCAGATGTTTCTACCGAATCAAATCATTTGATCCTTTCTTTGGGTTTTAACCCAAGGACTTGAACATAAGCTCCCGGATTGTGTCAACTAGAGTGTGTTAAGTTGTAATTTCTTAACTCTCACTAGTAGCACATGATGCTGATCTTTGACCCAAGTTCTATCTTGTTGTTTTCCTTCTCGCAAAGTATTATCGTCCCTAGTCTGTGTACTTGTGTAGATGCTAATGCTATTGTTCGACCATTCGGAGAAAGATACTAACTGTGTCATTGTCAAATCTCCAGAATGGCTCGAGGAGGTCGTGGAGGCCATGGTGGTCACGGTAACCACAATGATGATGAGGATGATCTGCCGCCACCACCCTCGATGGCTGAGGTCTTGATGGCCATTGAGGAGAACCGTGGGTGCAATGAGCGCTTGCTGGAACAGTTGGTGCAGCAGAATGCACGGAGGAACGAGTGCAACACTCTCACCGAGTTCCTGCGCTCGCAGCCACCCACCTTTGCTGATGCTAAGGAGCCACTGGAAGCTGATGATTGGCTTCGAGCTTTGGAGCGCAAGTTCTCCGCGCTGCATGTCCCATTGGCTGAACAAGTCAACTTTGCCACTTATCTCTTGGTTGGTGCTGCTGGCTGTTGGTGGGAAAGCCATGTGGCTTTGTTTCCAGCCAACCATGTCTTCACTTGGGCTGATTTTCGCACTGCCTTTCGAGCGGAGTACATTCCCCAGCCTATCATGGACTTGAAGAGGAGGGAGTTCCTGGATTTGCAACAAGGACGGATGGACCTCCGCACTTATGGTCGCGAGTTCAACCATCTCTCTCGTTACGCCCCAAGGGACGTGTCACATCCCAAATTTAGAAACTAAGAAAAACTTAGTTTCACAAGACCCAAAATTCAGAACCAACAAAAACTTTTTGAAATGTTTCACTGATGATTGTATTTTCCTTCCCATTGCTGTGTTTGAACTTGTGTGACTTGTTGTTTAAAGTTGTTGACTAGTAATTATAAGACACAACCAATATAAAAATATATTTAACTTTGGTGATCATGTTATGACAAGAAAATATTCCATGTATCTTTTCCATTCTTATTTTGGCCAACTCCATTTCGATGACACTTGGTTTATCAGCAACCAAAACTAATACCAGTATTTGAGAAAGTAAAAGTATTTCCAGAACTATGTGTTCCTACAAATGTGGAGATCTATATGATATCTCCTATCTATCTTTTAAAACTTGATATTTTGCATTTGTATGCAACTCCCATTTTATAAGCTTTGGTTATCATTTCATTTTAAAAGAGAACACCAGTGGGAAATATATTACCCCACATATTTTGTCTTGCTCAAAACCCTTTCCAAAAGTATCAAGGTGGAGTTGAGATAGTTTTAAACATCATCTTGTCATAATTGAGTGTGATCATTTCTACAAGATAGTATTGTTAATTATGGAAATGGTGGTATGATTAATTCTTGTGGTTTGATTTGTGTGGTCATAGGTGTGATGTTGATATTGTTGTGTTTGTTGCTTGTGAGGGTAATTCCTCAGTTGTGCCTAATACTAGAATAAGACACATTTGACAACAAATTTGGTATGTGACCTGAATAAAAACAAACCCTCTAGAAATATTCACACCTAAGTTGAAATCTTAAATTAAGGGAAATGATCTTATTTAATTTCCCTCTATCTCTATTCCTCTATTTGATGAGAACAATTATATTTCCTTATTCTAGGAATGAGATGAAATGATAATCATTTCAACCCCATCTCACTCCCTCCTCAAGTAAACATACTTTTTCAATTTTAAACCAAACTCTCAAAGTATTTAACAAAAAGAAATTAAGATCATGATAAATAAATGATCTTAATAAATTATTCCTCCCTATTTCTCTGTTTCTTTCAAACCAATATTTTCTCCATGAAAATATAACTTAATTGAAGTTACCTTATTTGTCAAGAAAGTTCCAAAAGTTCAAAACAATATTATATCACTTGTTTTAAAATATTAAAGAAATGTTAATTTAGTTTTACCAAAAATCATTTATTTAAATCCTATGAACAAAAATGGTTCAAAACATTTTATTTTCAAAAGCCAATTTTTGTGGAGCTTCTCCATGTATATGGGAGGCCACCTGAATATTTTCAAATTTTTATAAAATGTTTTAATGCCTCAATTAAATCACTGAAAAGCTTCTGGTTTTAAAAGAAATAAAGGAAAATCGGAAAAGGACGCAGTTGTAAATAAGAAAAGTTCTGCCAGGGGGGTTTTCAGAAATGTGCATCGCCCTCCTGTAGCTCGACAGTGGAGCTATGGCGCTAGACCGCCGTGTCGCCGCTCCCGTCGTTCGCCGCCCGGACCCCCCCTGCCGCACGCGTCCAGGCCCCCCCTCTCCTCGCCGCTGCGGAGGAGATAAGACCCCCACCGTCGCTCCTCTGCTCCCCCACCTCACTCGGTTACTCTCCCTCTCCCTCTCTTCTCCTCCATGGCCGAGCCCTAGGTACGGCCGCCGCACGCCGCCGTTGATTTAGAGCTCCCCGAGCAGATCGAAGTGGGGCATCGTCTTCGCCTCGTCGTCCTCTTCGCCCTCCTGCAAGGAATCGTTCCAGTTCGCCGTCATTGGAGCGCCCGGGTTCATCTTCTTCCTCTCCGTCCGCCGCACTCCGAGCTCCATTGCCGCCATTCCCGTCCACCGCCGTCCATTTCCAGCTCACGCACGCATCAAGGGTGAGCACACCGTGCTCCTGGATATCTCCGTCCCCTTCTTCTCCCCCTGGTTCGTCGCGTAGCTGTAGTCTCGCCGTAGCCCGTAGCACACCTCCGCCGTAGCTCGCCGCCGGAACACTTCCCGGCGACCTTTTTGGTCCTTAGCGACGCCGCTCGCCTCCCCGTAGCACGACGAGTCGTAGGCGCTCGTTTGCGAACACTGGATCGAGCCGTTGCGTCCAATACGTGCACGACGTCGCCGGTGATCACCGCGGCCACGCGCGACGTCGCCGTGCACCGTCTACACCTCTTATTTGCACGCGCCTGTAGTGTAACACAAGCACCGCACCAGCCCAGTGGCTAGCACACACGCACACGCACGCGAGGTCGCGAGTTCGATCCCCCGCGGCGCGCTGCCTTTTCGTTTATTTTCGCACGCTGACAGGCGGGCCCCACCGGTCAGCGACCGTGGTGGCCAGCACAGCCCGCATCCAGCCCAGTCAGCGCTAACGTGGCCACTGGCCCACGCGGCAGTGGCAGTGTGTAGAGCGCTGCTCGGTGCAAAACGTTTCGGCTAGATTTCTCTGGGAATAAAAGAAAAGTCAGAAAATGCTTTAAACTTCAAAAATCCATATCTTTTTAAATACTTGTCCAAAAATTACAAATAAGATACCAAAATGTTCAGAAGAATAAAACCTGTCTTTTGGTGTGATTCACCTATCCAAATAAATTAGTTCATTTAATGTTTTATTAAAATAAAGAAAATGGCAGAATATAAAACAAATTGGGAAAATTCATATCTTTAAAAATAATGATCCAAAAATTAAGTTTGACCTCTTAAAATGTTCAGCAAATGATAACCTTCATATTCCAGCTTGTTTCCAAACATGGATAAATATTTTGTAATGTTGTTTAAAATAAACTAACAAAAGGGCATAATTAAAAAGGATTTTATAAATTAATCTGTAATGATTTTTGGAGCAAATCTAATTTTGCTAGGTTCCTAGTGTTTCACTTTATCATATCCTCACTTGGTGTAATATTTTGATACACAGAAAATATATGGTAACTTAACTTTTGTCTGGAGTATTTCCCGTTCAACGGGAGGTGCTTGTTGTTAACCTTCGCCTCCGATAGTTTTGTGATCGATGTACCTAACTTGCGAATAGGTGATGGACTACTGACCAATATAATGCCCTCGTAAGTGTAGATCCTAGCTGTTGCCCGAACGATTAGCTCGAAGCTTACGGTTTGTTACTTGTCTGTATACCACTTGTGGTTTGGTTTGCTTAGTGATTGTTGTGTTATCCTCCTGTTTGCGACGCTAGATATAAACACTACCGGAGTGGTCTTTGGAACGGAATTATTGAGGAAGGGGAATTCGTTGAACCTGAAGATCAAGACCAAGTTCACTTTGCCGAGCAAGGCAAGCTATCCTCTGAGCTTGCATTTATATACATCTATTTTGGTTCACATGTTTTACTTATAAAGAGCAAAAGTTATTTATATGGTGTTTGCCACAAAAGCTATGATTTTGAAAACCCTTTTCCAAATTATAAGTATATTATTTTGACACCCTATATGGAGATATTAGCTGGAAATTCTTTTTCAAACTATAGGATGGGAAAAATATTGTTTACTCAAACTCCTTTGAAAATACTGTGTTGTGGAATACCGAGATGTCGGTGTGGAAATGGAGAATGGGAATGGGATGTTTATGAAAAATGCACATTGTGTCTTTGTACTATGACGACCAATCTACCCTGTGCGACCACATTTACCACATATGGGAAAAGGCGTAGTCATGTAGTTTGCTCTTATTAGTATGGGATACCTCATCGACGGAGATGACTCCGTTATGCATGAGGGGATGGTCCGAGGACCTACCCCTGACCCGGGTCCTCACACAAGTTGGTGGGGAGGATAGAAGGTTCCACCATAAACCGCCGGACAAAACTATGAGTCCTCACACTTAGGGTTTCTGACGGGAAACTGGACTGGGTGTCGATGGAAAGTGTCATATGGGAAGGATCCTGTACTAGCATGAGCAAATGAGAGGCTATGGTCGGTGGCTCACTTCGCATACACCTGGTATGGCGGACGTGGCTGACACGATGAGTTACCGGATGGGTGTGGGAAAAGCGTGCTACCTCTGCAGAGGGTTAAAACTATTCGAATAGCCGAGTCCTCGGATATGGACAGTTGGGAGGCTGTCCTCTGACCATGTGCAAGTTTTGGAAAAGTTTTTAAGTCTTAAAATAAAATAAAATGGAGATGTGTTGTATCCGCAACTCTACCGACGGGCTGGTACGAGGTTGCTGGAGAATGATTTGACCATGACGGGCTATGGTCGAGAAGTGCAGAGTTTTGTGATTGAAAAGTGGAAAATGTTTTATGCAACTATACCAAAGGGTCGGTATGAGGTTGTTGGGATTGAATGACCATGAAGGGTTATGGTCGAAAAAGGAGGAGTTTTGGGGAAATAAACAAAATGGTGATTTTCCGGGAAAGTGTTTTAAAAGAGACTTATTACAAAGACAGGTTTATGGGGAAAAGTTCTAAAAGCCTTCTTTTCTTCTTCAAGGAAGATATAGAGATTTCAAAACAAAATTTTAACAAAAGTATATCCTTCTCTTTTCAACAAGGATATAGAGTTTTCAAAGCAAACGAAGTTTTATTTAAACAATAAAAGAGTAGTGCATGCTCATTCCGGTGGTAGTTTGCGAGTACATTCAAATGTACTCATATTGGTTTCGTCCCTGGCTATTGTCTTAGCCAGATTCTGAAGAGGAGCAGTTCGAAGAAGAAGGGGGTTAATGACGTCAATGCGAACTAGGGCGCTTCCCAGTCAGCTGCCTGTAGGGTTGGCAAGTGACTTGGGCTCCACGTTGATTTGGTGAATTCCGCTGCGAGTACCTGATGAAGTTATGGCTTCAATCAAGTAAGTTAATTTATTCGGTATTTATGGGTGTTCTTTTGATACCAGTTTGATTGTGCTCAGCGGCGGACTGATCATGGGATCGCTGATGTTGTAGGCACAAGGGTATTTCGGACAGCTAATCCGGGGTCCCCACAGACTTGGTATCAGAGCCATCCTGACTGTAACAGACCTTAGTTAGCATGGACGTTAGTTAGGAAAGAAATATGTTGTTAAAAATATATTGTTACCAAAAACATATTTTTATCTACGGAAGTCCAAAAATAACTTCCACTCTTCTCACCTTCTCAACTATTTCTGAGTCTTATCCTTCTATTTAAGATTTTCCAAGGATTTCTCTACTCCCTCTTACCCGTTCAAAATACTTGACGATGAACCCAAGTGAGACCTGATTAGCTAGCACCTACAAGAAAAAGCTTCCATCTCAAATATTCAACATTCAGCATCAAGGTGATTGATCTGCAAATACCAAGATCGTCAGTATCAATAAAGCCAGAAACCTCGAAGACCTCAACTCAATATCGACAATTCCCCTCAGTTACTACCTCGACAATCCCAAGTATTCCAGCTGAAGACTAAGGCGATAAAATGAAGACTTCAACAGCCCTGTTTCACCAAGGCCCATATGAGAGAATTATTTTGGAAAGAAATATATTACTACCAAAATTATTTGTATCTAAGGAAGCCTAAGTAAAACTTCCATTCTTTTCAACTTCTCGAATTATTCTAAACCTTACCTCTTGTCTAAAGGTTTATCAAAAGTTTCTTCTGTTATCTTGTCCCCATTTAAATTTAGGTATATTTGACGATGAACCAGGAGATACCTTAGTACTTAGCCAGCAGAAGACCTCAACATCAAAACACGAAGACCGAGGATCCGAGCAACCTTCAGAAATCGCAGTAATATCACCGCCAAAGTTTTCCACTTGGACAAGGTGAAGAAAATCCTCGAGATACAAAGACCCATAGGATCAATAGGATAAGCTCGTTTTACTTGAGCAAAACCCATCTTCCACGGTATTAAACGCCTGTTGGTGCTAAAAGTGCCTTGATTGATTCTTGCTTGTGTGTTGCATTTATGTGTGTTGTTTTCCTGGTGTGTTTCACAAAACCCGCCTAGTCGGGAACCCAAAGTAACCACACTTTTATCTGTTGCTTTATTTTTGACAGTTAGCAACAAAACCTTTTTGCCTTGTTGGCCACAGATGTACTCTTTGTACCCTCTCAAACGCCCGACTTAGAAAACTCTTCGGAAAATTTTCTCCTAGTAAGAGAAACAAGGTATGGAATACTCTCTACCCCAAGATTCTGTGAACTTCTGCAAGACTGATAGCGGTCTCAATTCGTCGTTTTGTACAACCACATCAAGCCATCGAGAAAATGAAGATTCAAGACCCGACGGTAGATGACACTGGTCGTATCCCGTCGGACTAACAAAACAATATGAACAAAACTAACATAACTAACATAATTTATCTAACTTTAAATCTCTCGTCTAACCAAATTTTGCAAAGGTACTAACTGCTTTTCTAGACCAAGGGAATAAGTGCCATAGGACGACTCAAAACTAGTTGGTACAAAGGAGACTTTAGGAGGATATAAGAGTGCTGAACTATAAGTTTATTAGTTGAAAGGATCTTGAGGAAGTCGAAATTTGTTGGGTGATGTTGGTAATATCAAAAATTTGGGGTTTAGAATAGAAGTGAAAACTTGGAGTGGATCGATAAATTAAATTGGTTTGGACAGATGATATATTTGATTAATACTCTGGGGCTAACCAGTTGTGGACCCCCAACCATTGGTGGTTATCTGGAACTAGAAGACATGACCCTTGATTTAAGGTTTAGAAATAAAGGTGAAAGTTATTGGATTTTTAGGAAGCGCTTGCTGATAAAATGATGTTTGGATTGGTTAGAAGCAAGTAAATTAAGAAGAATACTCCGGTGTTGGAATGTTTAGGGTGATTCCTAGCGCAAGTGACCTTGTACTAAATTCTTATGGAATTATAGGAAGTGGTCAAAGATAAGTTAGCAAATGAGTAGATTGTTGGATGCAAGAAATAATTGGTGGAGGACAAGTGAATGTTTATCGGATTCTAGGAATCAATGTGACTTGGTCTAGTAGCAAGACATTTTAGGCGACAGTAGTTTTCGGAGCTTGTCACGCTCTGTTTGGATTATTCTTAGAAAGATCTTTTATCTTTGATTAAGAGATCAAGGCCCGAAAGTGTTGAGATGAAATCTGAAATTGGTTAGAAAGTGGGTCAAAATTCTTGATGGTATGATCACATGACTGTTGGATGCTTTATTTAGCTTTGACGATATGATCGTGGGGAAAATGGCAACCTGAAGGAGTCAGATAGTTGAGATATGCCCATCTAAGGAATTAATCAATCGAGAAATAATTGGTGAACCACTACGATTTCGGTGATAGAATGGGATGGGAAGACTATGCCTGAAAGGTTTGATGGGTATCCGATAGATTGAACTATACTATGATAAAGAGTTATGCCCGAAGAAGATGATGGTGGATTAATAACTTTAGCTCGGGCAAAGGCCGTGATTCAATTAACTAGTTGTAGTGGCCTTACCAGAGATGTTGGAATGGTATCTTGAAGATTCGAGAATTAGAGGCCTGTGCAAAGTTGGTTGTTTTGGATTTTAGGTATAAAAAGTTTGATGTTCAGAGTATAGCACCCCTACTCCCTTGACAACTAACTTAAGCCCTCAACCAGAAAGTTTTCCCGGAAACCCTAACTATTCTGGTGCACTCTAACTTACTGGTGAAGACACCTGCGAATCTTCGTGAAGACCCAAAACTAGAGAAGTCTTCCAGGACCAGCCTTTCCTCCGCCAAGCCGAAGGAAGAAAAGCGTGAAGAAGATCTACCGGAAGTCACCAAGAAGAATCAAACAACGGGAGCACCTGTTGTTGACGACATCAACCACTAAGAAAGTCCAGACGCATTTAGAAGTTATAACCTCCCTCTACTAACTAGAAACCAGAGAGAATCGAGTGCTCAGACTTGACGCATCTTGAGAACAACGCGTCCCTATCTGCGACCCTCGTAAGGAGAAAATATCAGGAAGTGATATCTGCACCAACTCCAAGCACCAAGGAGTGACACCAAGACGACGATCGTCAGGCTACTCAAGAAGAATGATGCCTCCAAGTCAACTCCAGCTGCAACCTTCAGGATGAACCTTTAAAACCCCTTTTTAAGGGGGGAAGACCTGCAATAGGTATACAGGAACATAGTAATGATTAGATCCTTGCGCCTTAGCCTTGTAGTATCTGGAAGCAACCAACCAAGACTGTCCATCCGAGTCAATCGTCAAGACAACCCCATCATCAAGGATCTGAACTCAGCACAGAAGATCGTCGACAAAGAAAGCCTCGCAACATCAATTTGTCAAGATCTCAAATGGCGACCACACTGAAGAAGCAACGACCTCGGAAGTTTAATCAGCCCAAAACCCGTGCCCTCGTACTCCCCTGTTACCACCGGGCAAATCTCGAGGACGAGATTTATTTTTAAGGGGGGAAGAGCTGTCACATCCCAAATTTAGAAACTAAGAAAAACTTAGTTTCACAAGACCCAAAATTCAGAACCAACAAAAACTTTTTGAAATGTTTCACTGATGATTGTATTTTCCTTCCCATTGCTGTGTTTGAACTTGTGTGACTTGTTGTTTAAAGTTGTTGACTAGTAATTATAAGACACAACCAATATAAAAATATATTTAACTTTGGTGATCATGTTATGACAAGAAAATATTCCATGTATCTTTTCCATTCTTATTTTGGCCAACTCCATTTCGATGACACTTGGTTTATCAGCAACCAAAACTAATACCAGTATTTGAGAAAGTAAAAGTATTTCCAGAACTATGTGTTCCTACAAATGTGGAGATCTATATGATATCTCCTATCTATCTTTTAAAACTTGATATTTTGCATTTGTATGCAACTCCCATTTTATAAGCTTTGGTTATCATTTCATTTTAAAAGAGAACACCAGTGGGAAATATATTACCCCACATATTTTGTCTTGCTCAAAACCCTTTCCAAAAGTATCAAGGTGGAGTTGAGATAGTTTTAAACATCATCTTGTCATAATTGAGTGTGATCATTTCTACAAGATAGTATTGTTAATTATGGAAATGGTGGTATGATTAATTCTTGTGGTTTGATTTGTGTGGTCATAGGTGTGATGTTGATATTGTTGTGTTTGTTGCTTGTGAGGGTAATTCCTCAGTTGTGCCTAATACTAGAATAAGACACATTTGACAACAAATTTGGTATGTGACCTGAATAAAAACAAACCCTCTAGAAATATTCACACCTAAGTTGAAATCTTAAATTAAGGGAAATGATCTTATTTAATTTCCCTCTATCTCTATTCCTCTATTTGATGAGAACAATTATATTTCCTTATTCTAGGAATGAGATGAAATGATAATCATTTCAACCCCATCTCACTCCCTCCTCAAGTAAACATACTTTTTCAATTTTAAACCAAACTCTCAAAGTATTTAACAAAAAGAAATTAAGATCATGATAAATAAATGATCTTAATAAATTATTCCTCCCTATTTCTCTGTTTCTTTCAAACCAATATTTTCTCCATGAAAATATAACTTAATTGAAGTTACCTTATTTGTCAAGAAAGTTCCAAAAGTTCAAAACAATATTATATCACTTGTTTTAAAATATTAAAGAAATGTTAATTTAGTTTTACCAAAAATCATTTATTTAAATCCTATGAACAAAAATGGTTCAAAACATTTTATTTTCAAAAGCCAATTTTTGTGGAGCTTCTCCATGTATATGGGAGGCCACCTGAATATTTTCAAATTTTTATAAAATGTTTTAATGCCTCAATTAAATCACTGAAAAGCTTCTGGTTTTAAAAGAAATAAAGGAAAATCGGAAAAGGACGCAGTTGTAAATAAGAAAAGTTCTGCCAGGGGGGTTTTCAGAAATGTGCATCGCCCTCCTGTAGCTCGACAGTGGAGCTATGGCGCTAGACCGCCGTGTCGCCGCTCCCGTCGTTCGCCGCCCGGACCCCCCCTGCCGCACGCGTCCAGGCCCCCCCTCTCCTCGCCGCTGCGGAGGAGATAAGACCCCCACCGTCGCTCCTCTGCTCCCCCACCTCACTCGGTTACTCTCCCTCTCCCTCTCTTCTCCTCCATGGCCGAGCCCTAGGTACGGCCGCCGCACGCCGCCGTTGATTTAGAGCTCCCCGAGCAGATCGAAGTGGGGCATCGTCTTCGCCTCGTCGTCCTCTTCGCCCTCCTGCAAGGAATCGTTCCAGTTCGCCGTCATTGGAGCGCCCGGGTTCATCTTCTTCCTCTCCGTCCGCCGCACTCCGAGCTCCATTGCCGCCATTCCCGTCCACCGCCGTCCATTTCCAGCTCACGCACGCATCAAGGGTGAGCACACCGTGCTCCTGGATATCTCCGTCCCCTTCTTCTCCCCCTGGTTCGTCGCGTAGCTGTAGTCTCGCCGTAGCCCGTAGCACACCTCCGCCGTAGCTCGCCGCCGGAACACTTCCCGGCGACCTTTTAGGTCCTTAGCGACGCCGCTCGCCTCCCCGTAGCACGACGAGTCGTAGGCGCTCGTTTGCGAACACTGGATCGAGCCGTTGCGTCCAATACGTGCACGACGTCGCCGGTGATCACCGCGGCCACGCGCGACGTCGCCGTGCACCGTCTACACCTCTTATTTGCACGCGCCTGTAGTGTAACACAAGCACCGCACCAGCCCAGTGGCTAGCACACACGCACACGCACGCGAGGTCGCGAGTTCGATCCCCCGCGGCGCGCTGCCTTTTCGTTTATTTTCGCACGCTGACAGGCGGGCCCCACCGGTCAGCGACCGTGGTGGCCAGCACAGCCCGCATCCAGCCCAGTCAGCGCTAACGTGGCCACTGGCCCACGCGGCAGTGGCAGTGTGTAGAGCGCTGCTCGGTGCAAAACGTTTCGGCTAGATTTCTCTGGGAATAAAAGAAAAGTCAGAAAATGCTTTAAACTTCAAAAATCCATATCTTTTTAAATACTTGTCCAAAAATTACAAATAAGATACCAAAATGTTCAGAAGAATAAAACCTGTCTTTTGGTGTGATTCACCTATCCAAATAAATTAGTTCATTTAATGTTTTATTAAAATAAAGAAAATGGCAGAATATAAAACAAATTGGGAAAATTCATATCTTTAAAAATAATGATCCAAAAATTAAGTTTGACCTCTTAAAATGTTCAGCAAATGATAACCTTCATATTCCAGCTTGTTTCCAAACATGGATAAATATTTTGTAATGTTGTTTAAAATAAACTAACAAAAGGGCATAATTAAAAAGGATTTTATAAATTAATCTGTAATGATTTTTGGAGCAAATCTAATTTTGCTAGGTTCCTAGTGTTTCACTTTATCATATCCTCACTTGGTGTAATATTTTGATACACAGAAAATATATGGTAACTTAACTTTTGTCTGGAGTATTTCCCGTTCAACGGGAGGTGCTTGTTGTTAACCTTCGCCTCCGATAGTTTTGTGATCGATGTACCTAACTTGCGAATAGGTGATGGACTACTGACCAATATAATGCCCTCGTAAGTGTAGATCCTAGCTGTTGCCCGAACGATTAGCTCGAAGCTTACGGTTTGTTACTTGTCTGTATACCACTTGTGGTTTGGTTTGCTTAGTGATTGTTGTGTTATCCTCCTGTTTGCGACGCTAGATATAAACACTACCGGAGTGGTCTTTGGAACGGAATTATTGAGGAAGGGGAATTCGTTGAACCTGAAGATCAAGACCAAGTTCACTTTGCCGAGCAAGGCAAGCTATCCTCTGAGCTTGCATTTATATACATCTATTTTGGTTCACATGTTTTACTTATAAAGAGCAAAAGTTATTTATGTGGTGTTTGCCACAAAAGCTATGATTTTGAAAACCCTTTTCCAAATTATAAGTATATTATTTTGACACCCTCTATGGAGATATTAGATGGAATTCTTTTTCAAACTATAGGATGGGAAAAATATTGTTTACTCAAAGCTCCTTTGAAAATACTCGTGAGGTTGTGGAATACCGAGATGTCGGTGTGGAAGGAGAATGGGAATGGGATGTTTATGAAAAATGCACATTGTGTCTTTGTACTATGACGACCAATCTACCCTGTGCGACCACATTTACCACATATGGGAAAAGGCGTAGTCATGTAGTTTGCTCTTATTAGTATGGGATACCTCATCGACGGAGATGACTCCGTTATGCATGAGGGGATGGTCCGAGGACTACCCCTGACCCGGGTCCTCACACAAGTTGGTGGGGAGGATAGAAGGTTCCACCATAAACCGCCGGACAAAACTATGAGTCCTCACACTTAGGGTTTCTGACGGGAAACCGGACTGGGTGTCGATGGAAAGTGTCATATGGGAAGGATCCTGTACTAGCATGAGCAAATGAGAGGCTATGGTCGGTGGCTCACTTCGCATACACCTGGTATGGCGAGACGTGGCAGACACGATGAGTTACCGGATGGTGTGGGAAAAGCGTGCTACCTCTGCAGAGGGTTAAAACTATTCGAATAGCCGAGTCCTCGGATATGGACAGTTGGGAGGCTGTCCTCTGACCATGTGCAAGTTTTGGAAAAGTTTTTAAGTCTTAAAATAAAATAAAATGGAGATGTGTTGTATCCGCAACTCTACCGACGGGCTGGTACGAGGTTGCTGGGAATGATTTGACCATGACGGGCTATGGTCGAGAAGTGCAGAGTTTTGTGATTGAAAAGTGGAAAATGTTTTATGCAACTATACCAAAGGGTCGGTATGAGGTTGTTGGGATTGAATGACCATGAAGGGTTATGGTCGAAAAAGGAGGAGTTTTGGGGAAATAAACAAAATGGTGATTTTCCGGGAAAGTGTTTTAAAAGAGACTTATTACAAAGACAGGTTTATGGGGAAAAGTTCTAAAAGCCTTCTTTTCTTCTTCAAGGAAGATATAGAGATTTCAAAACAAAATTTTAACAAAAGTATATCCTTCTCTTTTCAACAAGGATATAGAGTTTTCAAAGCAAACGAAGTTTTATTTAAACAATAAAAGAATAGTGCATGCTCATTCCGGTGGTAGTTGCGAGTACATTCAAATGTACTCATATTGGTTTCGTCCCTGGCTATTGTCTTAGCCAGATTCTGAAGAGGAGCAGTTCGAAGAAGAAGGGGGTTAATGACGTCAATGCGAACTAGGGCGCTTCCCAGTCAGCTGCCTGTAGGGTTGGCAAGTGACTTGGGCTCCACGTTGATTTGGTGAATTCCGCTGCGAGTACCTGATGAAGTTATGGCTTCAATCAAGTAAGTTAATTTATTCGGTATTTATGGGTGTTCTTTTGATACCAGTTTGATTGTGCTCAGCGGCGGACTGATCATGGGATCGCTGATGTTGTAGGCACAAGGGTATTTCGGACAGCTAATCCGGGGTCCCCACAGGACGTGACCAATGATGCTAACAAGCAAGAGCTGTTCCGCAAGGGTCTGACTCCGCAGCTCCGCTATGAGCTATTGCCCTTCAGATTCTAGACCTATCAGGAGCTGTTCAACCAGGCTTTTACTCTTGAGCAAGGAAGAAAGGAACTTGAAGCTTCGAAGAGGCCCGCACATGGGGACCACCAGAGTTCTTCGGGTTCTGAGAGCAAGAAGCGCAGGGTGTTTGTTCCCTACAGCACCGTACCTCGTGGTCCCTTCATGCCGAGGGCAACAGGATATAGGCCACCTCCTCCACGTCCCACTACTTCGACACTTGGGGTAGGCGGGAGTGGGTACCGTCCTATGCTACCTGCTCCACCTGGAGTCACTTGCTACACCTGTGGCCAGGCCGGTCACTACTCCAGGGAGTGCCCCCAGAAGGCCCTCTCTCGATAACTCCTGCACGAGCCCCTGCCACTCCAACTGGCAAGGCTGGACCTATGGTGCGTGGTCGCCTGAACCACGTCTCTGCTGAAGAAGCTGAAGACGACCCCGGCGTTCTTATGGGTGAGTTACGAATCAACGGCAATGCAGCTACAGTTATGTTTGACTCTGGGCATCGCATTATTCATATCCATAGCTTTTGCAAAGGACCACAAAATACCGTTGAGAAAATGAGCCATCCCTTGGTGATTGCCACTCCTGGCTCCAAATGGCAAACCGATGGGGTTACTCCTGAGGTCCAGATTAATATAGGTTCCTTGTCTTTTCCTTATGCTTGGTAGCTCTGAAGTCCAAAGGCATTGATGTCATACTGGGCATGAACTGGCTAACCAAATACCGGGCTAATCTCGACTGTGCCGCCAAGACCATTACTGTGACCGCTCCTGCCGGTGACATTGTGAAGTATTGGCCTGCAACATCAATACCTCGTCCGCCATCATACCCAAGTCACCGAGATCCTCCTTTGCCTTATGGAAGGTAATCCCCTGCGGAAATCCAGGACATACACGTGGTGTGTGACTTCCCGGATGTGTTCCCGGAAGAGTTGCCTGGCATGCCTCCTGACCGAAGTGTGGAGTTTGTCATAGAGCTATTCCCCGGTACCGCTCCAATTTCCAAGAAGCCCTACGTATGCCGGTGGAAGAGTTGGCTCTGTTGAAAGAGCAAATTGATCTGTTGCTAGCAAAGGAGTTCATCCAGCCTAGCAGTTCACCTTGGGGTTGTCCGGTACTCTTTGTGAAGAAGTGGGATTCTACCGTGCCTCGTCTAGTCTCTGACTATCGACCGTTGAATGCGGTGACAATCAAGAACAAGTATCCTATTCCTCGCATCAATGATCTGTTGGATCAGTTAGCTGGTGCAACGGTATTCTCCAAGATGGATCTGAGGTCAGGCTACCATCAGATAAAAATCAGAAAGGAGGATATTCCAAGACGGCTTTTGTTACTCGTTATGGCTCATATGAGTACACCGTCATGTCCTTTGGTCTCACAAATGCCCCAGCTACTTTCATGAGGCTCATGAACTCCATCTTCATGGATTATCTTGATAAGTTTGTTGTCATTTACATGATGACATTCTCATCTATTCCAAAACCAATGAAGAGCATGAGGAACATCTTCGTTTGGTTCTGACAAGACTTCGAGAACACCGCCTTTATGCCAAGTTCTCCAAGTGTGAGTTTTGGTTGGATAATCTTATCTTCCTTGGTCATGTGATATCCGCTAATGGTGTGGCTGTCATTCCCGACAAGATTCAGTCCATTCTGGATTGGAAAACTCCAATGTCAGTCAAGGACATCCGTAGCTTTCTCGGATTGGCAGGTTATTACCGCCGGTTCATCGAAGGTTTCTCCAAGATAGCCAAGGCCTGACTGACCTTCTCAAGAAGGATAAAAAGTTGTATGGTCGGCCGAAGCTGAAGAGAGTTTCAAAACACTGAAAGCCAAACTCACGTCCGCTCCTGTGCTTGTCCTGCCGGACACAAGCAAGGATTTCGTCGTCTTCTGTGACGCCTCTCTTCAAGGCTTGGGCTGTGTGCTAATGCAAGATGGCCATGTGGTGGCATATGCTTCTCGCCAACTTAAGCCGCATGAGCTCAATTACCCTACTCATGATCTAGAGCTTGCCGCGTGGTCTATGCTTTGAAGCAATGGAGACCATACTGTTTGGTAACCGTTGCGAGATCTTCTCGGATCACAAGAGTCTGAAGTACCTCTTCACCCAGCCGGATTTAAATCTCAGGCAAAGGCGTTGGTTGGAGTTAATCACGGACTAAATGTGAGTCTGAACTATCAACCCGGCAAAGCAAACGTCGTGGCTGACGCGCTAAGTCGAAGTCCTATTGCAACAATCTTATGATTGAGAAGGCCAACCTGCCTTCATGAAGAGTTTCCGCTTTGAACTTAGAAATGGTTCCCTCCGGTTATCTAGCAAATCTGGAGATCAAATACTCTTGTAGACCAGATTAAGGAGCTCAAACTCGTGACAAGGGTATTCATAAAATCAAAGAGAACATTGCTAGCGGGAAGGCAAAATGTTTTTCTGTCAATGAATCCGGAGTTGTTTATTTTGGTGACCGCTTGGTAGTGCCAAAGAAACGAAAATTGAGGGAGCTGATCCTCCAAGAAGCTCATGAATCTCCTCTCTCTATTCATCCCGGTAGTACCAAGATGTACCAAGACCTTCGACCACTATTCTGGTGGACTCGTATGAAACGAGAAATTGCCAAGTATGTTGCTGAATGCGACACCTGTCGACGGGTAAAAGCTGAACATCAAAGACCTGCCGGCACTCTTCGCCCTATTGCAGTCCCGAGTGGAAATGGGATGAAATTGGTATGGACTTCATCACCGGGTTTCCCCGATCTCAAAAGGGCAACAATGCTATCTGGGTAATCATTGATCGTCTTTCCAAGGTTGCTCACTTCCTACCCGTCCGTGATGATATACGTGCAAGTCAACTTGCTGATTTATATTTGGCTCGTATTGTTCCATTGCATGGGGTCCCTCTGAGGATCATATCGGACCGTGGAAGTATCTTTGTATCCAAGTTCTGGCAGAGTTTCCAAACTGCTATGGGGTCCCGTCTCAACTTCAGTACCGCCTACCATCCTCAAACTGATGGTCAAACCGAAAGAGTGAACCAAGTTTGGAAGACATGCTTCGGGCATGTGTATCTCTTTTGGCAAGGGTTGGGAAAAGTATCTCCCTTTCGCGGAGTTCTCCTACAACAATAGCTATCAAGCTAGTCTGGGCATGGCTCCATTCGAGGCTCTATATGGAAGAAAATGCCGTACTCCTCTGAATTGGTCCGAAACCGGAGAGAGAGCACTCTTTGGTCCTGAGTGATCAATGAAGCTGAGGAGAAGGTTCGATCATAAGAGAGAATCTGAAGATTGCTCAGTCTAGGCAGAAGAGCTACTATGATAAGCACATCAGGAAATTCACTACGAAATTGGTGATAAAGCTTATCTCCGTGTCTCTCCCCTTCGTGGCGTTCGCCGCTTCGGAATCAAAGGGAAATTGGCCCCTCGCTATGTTGGTCCTTTCACCGTTCTAGAAAAGCGAGGAGATCTTTCTTATAAGTTGGAGTTACCGGTCAAATTCCCAAATGTACATGATGTGTTTCATGTCTCCCAACTTCGCCGGTGTTTCAAGGATCCTATCCATGGGGTCAATCATGAAGAGCTAGACTCCAGGAAGATCTCACTTATCGCGAGCATCCTATCCGTGTCTTGGATGAAGCTGAAAGAAAGACCCGAACAAGACTACCAAGTTCCTCAAAGTTCAATGGTCTCACCATTCCGAGGAAGAAGCAACTTGGGAACGAGAGTCTAGTCTTCGTGAGGAGTATCCCGACTTCTTTTCCACTCTTAGAATCTCGGGGCGAGATTCCTGTAAGGAGGGTAGAGTTGTAACAGCCCAAAGCTGAGAACCTAAAAACCGGTGTAAATTTTTCACTTTTGTGTTAATTGCATCATGGCATCCATGCATAAACATGGCTCTTCTGAGTTAATACAACCTTGATATCGAAATGATATGAAGTTGCTAAAACCAAATGCCAAAGTGCTTCAACAAAGTCCCCAAACAAAGAAGACACTCAAAGCTGCAAAACAAAAATACTGGACATCCATATTGGTCAAGGGAGTTCTAAGAGTTCAAAATGTTATTTTGGACTTGCTCTAAATTTTTGCTAAAGATTATAATTTGGGGAATTAGAAAATTGCCCGAATTGAAACCTATGAACAAAGTGGTACCAAACTATTTTATGTTGGAGCCCTAATTTTTGTGTAGCTTCTACTCAATATGGGGAGGCTCCCCAAATTTTCCCAAAATTTTATAAAATGTGGTGCCCTAATAAAATTCAGGAACTGAAAGAGAGAAAAAAAACCCAGGCGGCGGTACCACCGCTGGGTTAAGTGGTACTACCGCCCGGGAGCTGCTGCCACCGCTACCACAGCCGCTACCGCCAGAATCAACGTCCGACACGCTTGACCGATGCCAACAAGTACCGCTGCCGGTACCGCCGCCGGTACCGCCAAAGTGGAAGAGCGAAACCAGACCACACCATCGGTACCACCGCTGGGTTAAGCGGTAGTACCGCCGCTGCGGGATTTTTCAGCATGGCTTCGGGCCACCCCGCTCTCCCCATGCCCCATCCCTTCACTTGCTCCTCTTCCTCTCTCCTTTTTCCCCACGAGCTCCAAACCGAGCCCGCCATGACCGAGCTCGCCGCCGGAGATTGAGCTAGGCCCGAGCAAATCGAAGACCATAGGAAGTTGCACCTCGACGTCCTCTACCATCTCACCGAAGGAATCAAGCCAAGGCGTTGTACATTGCCCGGATTCACGTTCTTCATCCGGGACGTGCGCCGCACTCCAAGCAAGTCGACGACGACTCCGACCTTCCCTTCCTTCGGCAAGCCTACCCACGAGTTCAGGGTGAGCATGAGAACCCTTCCATGTTTTTCCCTCGCTCCCTCTTGCTCTCTAGCTCAAATCCATCGAGGCTCGCCGTTGCATGGCTTCGGCGTGTGCATCGGATAATCCGAGTCCAACTCTATCGGATAATCCGACACACCGGATATTCCGGTTACTGTTTCCACCGGATAATCCGGCTGACCTGTTCTGACTTTAATACAAACCTGTTCTCCTCAATCGTTGTAATCCGGTTACAAGTATGTTTAATGCCCCCCCAAACCATGCATCTTCACATGTTCATGTCATTAATATGCAAAGTTTACCATAGGGTTCATCTATTGTGATCAACAAGTAAAGTTGAAGCATTACTTAATTCCCCGGTATATTCGAGATGTGCCCCTTTTCGCATCCGAACTCCGTTTAAGTTGACTAGCTTGATTCATCCTTTTCTGGAGGATTTAAAATGTCATGTCATCATATGTTTGCGCATTGCATTTGTTAAGCATATGTGTGGTGATTGATTGTTGTCTCCCGTGCGTTATGTTTCGATAGGTCAAGCAGACGGGGTTCCCCCGCAATACCCCGATGATCCCTACTACTAGCACCCTGGTTAAGGCAAGCGTAACCCCCCCCTCTGAGCATGTCTTATCCTATATTTCCGCAAATATTTTCTCCACTAATAAATTGCATACGGTTCCAAATGTCAATTTTATTGGATTAGAGTATCCTATAGTTGCATTAAGATTCCGATGCCAATACCTGTTTTCCCTCCTAATCTCTACTATATAATATCATTAAGCGACCGTACGTACGTCGCGCACTTTGCGTTTCAGCCCCTAAGAAAAAGAAAAATCAACCCGCAGTCCAACTTAAGTTGCCCACTTTTACATTTTAGCCCCCGATGCCCGATCCCTCCCTCCTCTCTGCTCTGGGCGACGGCGAATGTCAGGAGACGCCCCTCCAGCGATCTCCTCCCTCCTCGCCGTCGCTGCAGACCTCCCCGCGCACCTTCCCCTTCCACCGGAAGACCCCGGTCCATAACGGCGTCCCCGCCACCGGAAGCCCCCACAGCACCACCGCTAACCCGCTGCCGGCATCCCCCTACAATTTCCTCGCCCCAATCCCGCATCCCCATAGCTGTGTGAGAGGGAGATCGAGGAGATGGGGGCTGGGCGTTCTTCAGTGCCAGGATGTGGCAGAACTCGATTGCAGGCTGATCCGGGAGAGCGCGTCCGCGCGTGCAGCTCGACGTCGGGTGCGGCCTCGAGGAAGTGGTGGAGACGCTGCTGGATCCCGCACGGAGGAGCATCGATCCAGGCGCGGAGCGTGTCGACTGGTAGTCGCCGGATGCCGGCCGGGCGCGCGGTGAACTCCCTCGGAGTTAGATGCGGCCTCGGATCCCGGCTAGACGGCGCCACGGCGACCGGCCTGAAGCAGCGAATCACTGCCCAGATCGCGTCTCTTCCGAGCGCCTGCTGCGTGTCTCCTCCTCTGGACGTCGCCGACCTGCACCGCCTTCCCATGGAGTTCCTCAGGCGCACGTGTTGAAGCTTCTCCGGCCGGCGGTCCGGTGCTGCCGCTGCCGGGATTCAGCTCCCAAATGACGGCCGAAGAAAGATTATCAAGATGTATGTGCGGCTTTCTTCCGTTTATTCTTTTGTTTAATCTCTGCATCCGTCTCTCCGGCAGCGCCTTCCCGGGTACAGTCGGCTCTGATCCGCCTCCCTTGATTGTCCGATGTTTTTGTCAACGACAGATGGATGTGAATTTAGATTGTGGTTAATTGGTTCTGAAAATCTTCAGATTTTGCTTTTTCTGGTGAAGCAGGATCATGTCGGCAGGAGTTTCTTAGGATGATCAGCAGTGAGGTTCGGCCTGATGATTTCACCTTCGCTGCTGTCCTAGAGCAGTTTGTTGGTCTAGATGCTACCTAAGTAGTAAGTACACTCGGTTATTCTAAAACCTTGTACCTCAACGATCTATTTCTATGCAATACTTTGCTGCTGCGTGCGTATGTGAGATGTCATCACGTTGACTTGGCTAAGGATCCAATGATCCATTCGATGTTATGGTAGAAGTACCAGTTCATCTCTGCAGATTGTGCTGCTTGTGCAGACCAATACATCACAGCGTGTTTTTTTTTTTCATTTCACTTTGTTTAGTATATGAGCTGAATCCTAGATGGAATAAAGCTTGTTGGACTTAATTGTTGTAGTATATGGGGAGAGGCGTAATGAGAAACGACAACCACCACACCTAGAAACAACTAATCCGCCACACCACCGGAGTGACAGAAAACAAATCCCACAAGTCCCTCGACCTCGCCGCCGGGGACGCTGCCGAGATGGGGCTGGGACCGGAGAAGAATTATTCCAACGACCGCCGATGCCGCTGCCATCGAAGCGCCGCTGTGGGACACACAAAACCTAACCCTACTAGAGCAGCCAAAGCAGAGAGCCGGGGTTCACCCACCCTCCCCTCGCCGGAGCGGCGGACGGAGGGGGAGGGAACCCACGGCCTCGCCGGCGGGGTGAGGAGGAGAGGAACTGCTCCCCTTATCACCTGTGGAGAAAGAGTAACCGCTCGACATGGCTCGTCTGTTTAGGAGATAGGTAGAGTAGAGGTGTGAAGGCTTCGTTGTAATGAATAAATAAATAGGGGATTGTATCAATCGACAACATATGGATGCCAAATAGTTCCAAAGGCAAAAGAATACACATATTTAGATATAAACATGATTTATGCCTAAAATGATTGAGTTATGCGCATAGTTGCTTACATCGTCATCCCCTGTTAGTAGTAAATTCTTTTACGCCCTAACAAAGATATTTAATAATAAAAAATAACATGTAGCAACCCACAAGAGTTGGCATATATACAAATGGAGTTGCATGGCTATGCTGACAATCGGTGACAATATCAGTTTGATGTGTCCGGCCCGTTGCAGCGCACGGGCATTTTACTAGTATCCATAGGATTGTATTGTTGGCCGAGATACTTACTATGCTATGTTGATGCTTAGCCATGCTTAGTTTAATTGCATAGCTATACGATGGATGGTTTGTGGTGGAAACAGGTGATGAAATAAGTGGTTGATGGTGGAGGAAATTGTGGAGATGGATAATAAAATGCTAAAAGGTGGGGATGAGAGGCCACTGTGGTTGTGGTGCTTTGTCTCGTTCACGCCGCCTAGGTGCGAGTTCTGTACCTCCGAACCAAGACTGAGCGTGCAACCATGCGTGAGGCCTATGCATTCGCAGTGCAGGAACCCTCATAGACTAAATAACTCGAGCGGGGCTAGCCAGGGTCCTCTAGTTCGGGCTTCCATTTGCGCGTGCGTGATGATGGTGGTATGAACTGGGATGAGGATGGTGGTGTTAGGAAAATGAGGGGCTGTGGGGCGGGGTGTTGTGATCCTGGCAGTCCTACCGCCACTGATGATCCTGGAAAGTCCTTAACGAGGGAGAAGTCGACACCGTTCCCACCCAGCCGGCTTTCCAAGGAAGAGAGCTAATGCGCAGGTAATGGGCCGGGCGGTACGCGTGGCAAACATTTGTACACCCCTGTAGGGTTAAAATCTTTTCGAAAAGCCGTGTCCACGGTTAAGGACGACTTGGGAAAGGACGATAAGACCATAGAATAACTTTAACGGAATGATTAAAAACAGGGTACTAAAGGTACCACTTCACGATTGCAAGGTGAGCTTCCTCGAGGGTGATTCGGGGAGGTGCCTTTGATGAACAGGTACAATGGTTGGTGATGGTTGATGTTGAGAAAGGTGATGAAAGAAAGAGTACTTCTTACCTCTTTTGAAAATACTCTGTTTAGTCGATGCCTTTGAGTTATGTTTTCATAAATAAAATCAGCTTCATGCAAAACAGCCATATAACTTTGAAAGCCTCATCGAGCTAAAGCTCTATATATAATCTTGCGAGTTTTTCGAACTCAACATTGTTTATTTTGTTTCAGAGGAGGACTTCACCGACCTTGAAGGTGGGTTCTTTGTGGACGTCGACGAGTAGTCTGGGGTTCCCAGGTGGCAGCTTGGGACATCCCGGAGCAGCTGGCGCTGTGATGTTTATCTGTAGGCCTCTTAGACCATATTTTGGATCTTGTTGTTTAGAACAACCTAAATTGCTTCCGCTTGATGTAATGTTGGGTCTGTGACCTCTGAATGTCATTTGCTATCTTTCTCTATTATAAGAGTTGAACTATATGATTTGTGTCGTAGAGTCTGTGAGGTGCCAGTTGTTCCACAAGTCTTGATCTCTCTATTATACATTGAGGGTTGTGCCTATGTTAAGGCATCAATCGGGGAGTAGCGTTGCCGATGATCCATTCCGAGCAACGCCTGCCAAAGGTTTTGGCCGGGGATTGGTAAACCCGTAACCTCCGGTTGTATCGCTTAACCGGTGACACACATCATCACTGTATAGCAGTCGGGTCGGGGCGCCACAGCCGCCTAGGTGCGAGTTCTATACCTCTTGAACCAAGACTGAGCGTGCAACCATGCGTGAGGCCTATGCATTCGCAGTGCAGGAACCCTCATAGACTAAATAACTCGGGCGGGGCTAGCCAGGGTCCTCTAGTTCGGGCTTCCATTTGCGCGTGCGTGATGATGGTGGGATGAACTGAGATGAGGATTGTGGTATTAGGAAAATGAGTGGCCGTGGGGCGGGGTGTTGCAGGCACCTGGCAGTCCTGCCGCCACTGATGATCCTGGAAAGTCCTTAACGAGGGAGAAGTCGACACCGCTCCCACCCAGCCGGCTCTCCCAGGAAGAGAGCTAAAGGCCAGGCAATGGGCCGGACGGTACGCGTGGCAAACATTTGTACACCCCTGCAGGGTAAATCTTTTCGAAAAGCCGTGTCCGCGGTTATGGACGACTTGGGAAGTGAAGGTAAGATCATAGAATAACTTTAACGGAATAATTAAAAACTGGGTACTAGAGGTACCACTCACATATGCAAGGTGAGCTTCCTCGAGGGTGATTCGGGTAGGTGCCTTTGATGAACAGGTACAATGGTTGATGATGGTTGATGATGAGTAAGGTGATGAAAGAAAGAGTTACTTCTTACCCCTCTTTTAAAAGTATTCTGATTAGACGATGCCATTGAGTTATGTTTTTCTTAAATAAAATCAGCTTTATGCAAAACAGCCATATAACTTTGAAAGCCTCATCGAGCTAATGCTCTATATATAATCTTGCGAGTTCATCGAACTCAACGTCGTTTGTTTTGTTTCAGAGGAGGACTTCACCGACCTCGAAGGTGGGTTCTTTGTGGACGTCGAGGAGTAGTCTGGGGTTCCCAGGTGGCAGCTTGGGACATCCCGGAATAGCTGGCGCTGGATGTTTATTTGCAGGCCTCTTAGGGCATAATTTGGTTCTTGTTGTTTAGAACAACCTATTTTGCTTCCGCTTGTTGCAATGTTGGGTTTGTGACCTCTGGTTGTCATTTGCTATCTTTCTCTATTATAAGAGTTGAACTATAATGATTTGTGTCGTAGAGTCTGTGATGTGCCAGTTGTTCCACAAGTCTTGATCTTATTATTATGCTATGATAGCTGTGCCTGTGTGAAGGCATCAATCGGGGAGTTGTGTTGCCGATGATCAATTCCGAGCAACACCTGCCAAAGGTTTTGGCCGGGGAATGGTAAACCCGTAACCTCCGGTTGTATCGCTTAACCGGTTACACACAGCATCACTGCATAGTAGTCGGGTCGGGGCGCCACATAATGCAAGGTCCAGGTTGAGCCTCAAGTAAACTTGATAAAACAACTTGAAAAGTTGTAAGGTTTATTCTAAGCTTTCACAACTTTGGTCTTCAAATAATCTTCAACTCCTTTGTAGCTTCATTAATCTTCAATGGTCTTCAATTAGCACTCTAGGAACTTAGTCTTAAACAAAAAGGACTTGGTCCATGTCCAAAGTGAAAGGCAAATTATGATGGAGGAAAAAGATAGAAAGAAAGATGTAGTAGTTGGTCTTCCAAGAATCATCTTCAGGCTTCCTTGTCGCTTGCTCCTTGGTGTGTTGACTTCATTGAAATTTGTAGACTCGATGGTTCTGCAGACATGATTGTTGGTAGCATCAAGGTTGGTCTTGAATATAACTTAGTCACTATGAAGTCTAGGAGAAGGAGGAAGAACAGGAGAAAGAGAAGAAGACTTAGAAAAAAAATAGGATGGTTGGTCTTCATGAACTTCCTCTTGATTTCTTCTAAGTAATTTTCTTCTTAGAGATGCTTCTATAGTCTTGTTTTCTTGGCTAAGTCCTTCCTTGATTTCCACTAATTCGAACTTAGTGGTTTTTTACTAGGAGAGTCATAAGAAATAACATGCATCCTCAATTTTGCTAAGGAGGAATGTCATGTAATGAAGTGCAAAAATAATACTAAGGACTTAATATGCATGCCATGCTTATGAAAATGCTCTAAGGAATTGCAAGCAAGAAAGATGGTCAAAATATAGCTAAGGACCAAGGGTCAACAACAAGTCACTAAAATTATTCTAAGGAAAGTTAACGCATAAGAGATGCTAAAATTTTCTAAGGAATAAGTGTTGTCAAATACTTGTCAAATATTTTCTAAGGAAGAAATAGTTTTGTTTTGAGAGACAAAATATTTCTAAGTACTTTTTATAAACTAAAGTCATCAAAATATGACTAAGTCATTTTTCAGTCGAAATATAAGAAGAAAATAATTCTTAATACATTTTATTAATTAAATAACACCTAAAAAACATTTAATCACTATTTACTAAAAAATTCATTAAAAATAATTTTACAAAAATAATAGAGTATTCCTACGGCCAATACTTAGGCATACAAAACTATGGCATAAGAGTTTGCTCAAAAATCTATTTTTAAACTCAAGTTATAATCAAAATACTATTTAAAGCACTTTTGAAAATCAACCTAAATAATTTCGGCAAAACCTAGAAATAACTAAGCCAGAAGTTTCTACAAGTCCTAAGCTTTCCAAAAATATATTTTTCATAAAATTTGGATAAACGAGTACAAATTAATAGTAGATCTAAAACACAGGGACTAATCTGTGATGTGCAGGGGCTAAACTGTGAGGAAAACAGAATAAAGCTTCGCGCTGAAGTCCCTGGCGGCTGTAGTCCACGCGGCGCGATCTGATTGGTGCGCGTCTCCTTCGCGGGTGATGCGGCGCGGACGGGTTGCGGGCGCGGTTGTACGGTGTGGGGACCCCGGACTAGCTGTCCGAAATACCCGATTATGCTTAACACAACGATCCCGTGATCAGTCTGTCGTTGCACATAATCCGAATTGGATACCAAAGTTTACATCCATTACAGTACCAAATTAAAAGTCTTACATATATGGTCCTTAGACCAAGTTCTTACATAGGTGCCTTTAAGGGCCAAACCAAAATATCAGCGGAAGCTACGGCGTAGTAGACATCATATTCTAACGAAGACGACCCGACAGGCAGCTGACTTGTGGAGATCCTCAGTTCGCATAGAAGTCGCCATACTCCTGCTCGGCGTAGTGCTCCTTCTCGTAGTCTGGCTAGGACAATAGCCAGGGACGAAACCAATATGAGTACATTTGAATGTACTCGCAAACTACCCCAACATGAGTATGCACTAGTTTTGTTTTAACTTACAACTTTTCTTTATTTAAAACATCTCTATATCTTTATTGAAAAAGGTAAGAAGAGTTTTATAACTGTTTTTAAAAGAAGTCATCATCTCCTTTGTTTCTCCCAAAAACTCCTCCTCTTTCTGACCATGGCTCACCATGGTCCATTTATTTCAACAACTCATACCACTCCATTTGGTATAGCTGTGTAACACCATCTCTGTTTCAGTTTCTTTTTAAACTTAAAAGCTTTTCCAAAAACTTGCACATGATCTTAGGACAGCCTCCCAATTGTCCATATCCGAGGACTCGGCTATTCAAATAGTTTTGACCCTCTGCAGAGGTAGCACGCTTTTAACCCACATCCATCCGGTAACTCATCGTGTCAGCCACGTCCCGCCATACAAGGTGTATGCGAAGTTGAGCCACCGACCCTAGCCTCTCCTTTGCTCATGCTAGTATAGGATCCTACCCATATGATAATTCCCATCGACACTCAGTCCGGTCCCCGTCGGCAACACTAAGTGTGAGGACTCATATGTTTTTCCCGGCGACCACATTTATGAAGTCTTCAATCCTCCTCCTTATCTTTCCATAGAGTTTGAGCGAGGACCCAGGTCAGGGGAGTTCACAAACCATCCCCTCACGCATAACGGAGTCATCTCCGTCGATGAGGTATCCCATACTAATAAGAGCAAATTATATGACTAAGCCCCGTTCCCACATGGGGGTAAATGTGGTCGCACAGATTAAGATTGGTTGTCATAGTACTAGGACACTGTGCATTTTTCATAAACATCATCATCCTCCATTTCTCCACTTCAATACCGACATCTCGGTATTCCATAACCACACAAGTGATTTCAAAGGAGTTTTGAGTAAACAATATTTTTCCCATCCTATAGTTTGAAAAAGAATTTCCATCTAATATCTCCATATAGGGTGTCAAAATAATATACTTGTATTTTTAAAACAAAGGGTTTTCAAAATCATAGCTTTAGTGGCAAACACCACATAAGTCACTTATGCTCTTTATAAGTAAAACATGTGAACCAAAATAGATGTATATAGATGCAAGCTCAGAGAATAGCCTGCCTTGCTCGGCAAAGTGACCTTGGTCTTGATCTTCAGGTTCAACAAATTCCCCCTCCTCGATAACTCCAGCAACGTTCTCGTCTAATCGATAAACAAACAAATACAAGCAATCACTAAACTACTCAAACAACATCACAACATCACAATCATAAGCATTACAAATAGCTACTGCACACACCAACCATACCATTTGGTTTCAAAAATTTAATTGAATTAAACATTAGTTGTTTATGTCCAAATTATGGCAGAAACTTGTTAAACATGCTTAATTTCACAACTTGAGTTCTGTTGGTCACAAAAATACAAACTAAACTTCTATAGAAAGCTACTGATGTGTAGAAGACAACCCCATTTGATTTGGAGTCATTGGAGTTACCAAACTCCCTACACAAAGGTTTTAGTCCAGTAACTTAATAATCAATTTTTGGCAACCAAACAAGTTCTGTTGCTCCTAAAATTAAATCCTTTTAGGGGTAACTAAACATGACTAACTGTGATCCAACAAAATTGGTCCTAATTCATTTGGGTTAACAATTAAACAAATTTAAATGTTTGAGTGCAGAAGGGTGTTTAAACTTCTACTTTAAACTAAACAAATACTACTGCACAAATAATTCTACCAAAATTAGGGAAGCTAATACATGGCAGTACTAAGCTAAAACAATTGGTTTGGAATTATTTGGACTAACAGAGTACCAGAAACAAACAAGTTAGGATTTAAACCTTCTGTAGTATTTTTAATAACACTTTTTAACTATTTAATTAAATGACATGAGACCAATTGGGTTGGTTAAATATTTTCATAAGCTTTCCAGAACAATTGAGTTTGATTTATTTGGATGCCTAAATCTCAAGGTATTGAATTTACAATTTGGGTCCAGTACTGAATTCCATAGAAACTAGAAATTCGAAATTAATCAAACTAGTGGATAATGTTGAGAACCCTGACATGTGGGGTCTACACGTCAGCGTCTCACGGAGAAAAGTCTCCCGCGCGGAATTGTTTAAAATGCTGACAGTGGGTCCCACATGGCAGTGTAACTAGGCACGAAACGGTACGTGGCCGTAGATCTTAGATCCAACGGCGCACGGAGGCTACCATCGGCGACGACCTAAAATAGGCGGCGCCGTGGCTCCGGCGACGGCGAGCAGCACGATTCGCTCACCTGAGAGGGCTAGGGACGGCGGAGATGGTGCAGATCGACGGTGGCGCCGTGGGGGAAGTTCCTGGCGGAGTCCTGCTTGCTGGGACGGCGTCTAGCTCCGGCGACGATCAACTCCTTCTTCTCCGCGGTCGTGCGCCAACTCCGGCGACGTCCTGGCGAGGTGTCTGTGCACGAGCAGAGGGGAAAGAGGGGCAGATGAGCACGGTGATAATGGGGATGCGAGTGAGGGCCAGAGAAGTGAGAGGGAAGCAGCAGCACGGCACAGCCGTGTCGTCGCCTACGTCGGGCTGTCGAGCACGGGCACGAGCAGCAGCGAGCTCGCGGCAGCGGCTCCGCCCTCCTGGTGGTGCACGGGCGAGTGGAGGGTGTGGTGGAGCAAGGGAGAGGCAGTGGGGCGTGGGGAAATGCGAGGTGCGGGCTCGAGTTTAAATAGGCGCGACGGCGACGCACGGTGTTCGCGGTCCAACGGCGTCCAGAGGGCGGGTGAGGCCGGCGCGCGGTGTCTGGGGGTCCGGGCGTGGGCTAGGGTTCGCGGCGTAGAGGATTGTGTGGCGAGGTGCAGCGAGCTGGGCCAATTTTGGCCAGCGCCGTCCGTTTAACAACAGCGGAGAAACGGGAGACAGCGGCATAATGGCGAGGGGAGAGGCTCTCCTCTGCCAGCAGAGGGTGCAGAGGCACGGGGCGAGGGAGAACGCGAGCAGGGGGGCCCTGGGGGGCCTGGGAACGGCGACGAGCGCGCTGCGGCCATGGCGACACGCACGGCGACAGTGAGCTAGGGGAGGTAGGAGACGATGCACTATTTGCAGAAAACCCCATGCGTCTTCTTTTCTGTTTTTCTTTCATTTCTTTTTCAAAACCAGAAGCATTTCTCGAATTTATTTAGGGCACTAAATCTTTTTATAAAAATTTAAGAAAATTTGTGAAGCCTTCCCATAGCATGCAGAAGCTCCACAAAAATTGGCATTTCAAAATAAAATGTTTTGATTCATTTTTTGTTCATAGGGTTTTAATTATGGTATTTTGATTTATTTCAAATTGATTTTTACTTTAGAATTTTTAAACTAGTGTAAAATATTATTTGAGAGGGAAAAGTAGTAAGAATAAAATGGGAGTGTTTATATAACCTCTCCACTTAATTTTGTTTAAACAAAATTAATTTCTTACTTGGAGAATTTTGTGTGACACTTATCACATTACTTTTCTTGCTTTAAGTTTTTATTTTGTTTCCTTTCTTTTCTTCATGTGTTCATTAGAGCAAGCAACACACAAGCAAAAAGAATAAATATCACAAGCAACAAACACAACAATATCAATATCACAATCATGACCACACAAATCACATCACCATTTCCATAATTAACAATACTATCTTATGAAAATGATCATACTTAATGATGACAAGATGATGTTTAAAATTATCTCAACTCTACCTTTGTATTTTTGAAAAGGGTTTTGAGCAAGACAAAATTTGTGGGGTAATATATTTCCCACTTGTGTTCTTTTTAAAATGTAATGATATTCAAAGCTTATAAAATGGGAGTTGCACACAGATGCAAAATATCAAGTTTAAAGGATAGATAGGAGATAGCATATAGATCTCCATATTTGTGGGGACACATAGTTTTGGAAATACTTTTACTTTCTCAAATAATGGGTATTAGTTTTGGTTGTTGCTAAACCAAGCATCACTGAAATGGAGTTGGTCAAAATAAGAATGGAAAAGATACATGGAATATTTTTCTTGTCATGACATGATCACCAAAGTTAAATATATTTTTATATTGGTTGGGTCTTATATTTACTAGTCAAATAACTTAAACAACAAGTCACACAAGGTCAACATATCAATGGGAAAGAAAACACAATCATTAGTGAAAACATTTCAAAAAGTTTTTGTTGGTTCTGAATTTTGGGTCTTGTAAAACTAAGTTTTTCTTAGTTCCAAAATTTGGGATGTTACAGACGGACACGGCGCGGGTCTACGCGGACGGAGCGACGTGGCGCACTGCGGCTGGCTCGCACCATTTCGTCCAGATCTAATCCTACGCGTCGAAATCAGATCGAACGGCTACGAGGCGCTGACCCATACCTGCCGGCGGAAGTCGCCGGAGAATGGAGTTGGGGCGGCGCTGGCGATCGGCCGTGGACGCGCTCGATGCTCCGGTGACGCCTGGGCTCGGGAAAGGCCTCCACGGGTTGCGGCGCGGTGTGGCGGAGGCGATGGAGGTGGCGGTGCACTCGATGGCATCCTGGAACGGCGTGGAGTAGTGGCCGGAGTCGTCCAGTTGCCGATGAGCTTCTGTCGAGCACGGGCTCGTCGTTCCGCTGCGTAACAAAATAGAAGGAGGGGGTCAGGGAGGTGCGCCAGGGCGTGGGGGAGAGGTTGAGAGGACTTGGGGCTCAGGAGCTGGCTCACCTCGTCGGGAAAAGCAAAACACGGTGGCGGTGCGGATGAACTCCGGCGAGGAATCGTGGCGGCCTGGTGGCGTATTTGGGCTAGGGTTTGGGGGCAAAAGAGAGGCCAGAACGTGGGGTTTATATGGATGAGGGATGGGAGCAAATCCCGTAGCAAATCGCAACAGATTCGCTCCGATTTTTGCTAGGTCTCGATGAGGTCTCCGTGCGCGACACGGCTTGGGCAGGAAGGTGACATGTGGGCCCGGGGTATCAGTGAGAGAGGGAGAGAGAAGCGGGCCTGGGCTATTTGCGTGCTGCGCTACGCGTAAGAGAAGAGATGGGCTTGGCCCATTTAGCTAGGGTTCGCATTTTTTTTTGTTCAAAATCTTTTCCTTTTCCTTTTTCCGAAAATTTTCTAAAATCCAAAACTTTTAAAATATGAATCCTTTTGGATTCAAACCAAAACCTATAGTTTTGTAAAATCAAACACTTGATTTTGGAACTCTCAAAACACATTTTCCAAAACATTTTATAAACAAACTTTTTGAAATGTGTTTCAATGGAATTTTGGACATTATAATGTCATTTAAAAACTAGAGGGTTTTTATAAATTCCTTTTGAACTTATACTTTAAACCAAGCAGAATATGAGTAATATGATTAATATCACTCAATAAAATAATTTTGTATAAAACTCAAATAGTTTAAAAGGGGTTTGATAAATCAAAATGATTTCAAAACTCATTTTAAAATCCAAATAAATATTTTCTTTCAAAAGCAAAACTATAAAACTTGAAAATAGAGAATAGGTAAGTAATAGAATAAATCATAATACATACAAACAAATCTTAGCCACACACACTATTTTCAAATAGAGATCATTTTGATTTCCAAACTAGTTTTAATAAACAATATGACACTTGTTGTCAAAACTAAAATAGGTTTTAAAACAAATCAAATGTGGCTTGAATAAACTTATCAACGAATACAATCACTTCACAAGCAACTATTAACAGAACAAAAGTTCAAAGTCAAAAGAGATTTGGAGCATAACTTGTTCTACTAATAATTTTCTTAAATATGTTTTCAAGTGGAAATTTATTTCCCACTTTTGAATTATCCAAATGCAAACAAGCTATATGATGATGAATGCATGCATGAATTTTCTTTTCAAAGCAAAATACATAATAGTTTTCAAAAGTTTTAAATTTTTCTGATTTTTCAACTTTTTGAAAAACTTGGGATGTTACATACTACCACCCTTAAAAGGAATCTCGTCCTGAGATTCGGGAAGGCTAGCAAAAGGTTGTGACTAGGATATCTGGGTGGCTACAACCCTTAAAGAAATTTGTGTTGGCAGTCAACTTCAAGATGCAAACTTGATTGATAACGTACGGTTCACCAAGCTAGGTTCCTCAAACACTTCTTCCACCTTGGTGTGGTTCACATATCCTTTACCAAAAGGCTTTGACTTGGCAGTTTCTTCTGTCTTTTTCTTTTCTGGGCACTCATTGGCATAATGGCCCTTGTTACTGCACTTGTAGCAAAGCACTTGGCTGATATCTCTCTTGAACTCGGAATTTGGGCGGTGCTGTCCATTATTATGCTGATGGCCAGCATGTCCATTTCCCTTGTGGTCTCCATTGTTTCCCTTGAATCCACCATTGTGATCAAGATGCTTGAGGTGACTTCTTCCACCATGGTGATTCCCATATTTGTGAACATGGTTCACATCAGGAGTAATGTGTCTTTTGAATGAAGGCTGAGAAAGATGTTTATTGTAACTCCGCTTTATGTTCTTTTTAGGTCTTTGTAGTACTAAAAGGTCCTCTATCTCTTATTTATCATATTCTATCACAAAGGCTGACGATCTGGTTCGCTTGATGGGACAATCCCGAGAAAAATGACCTTCCTCTTCACATGAGTAACAACATTTAGTGGTGACCTTCGAAGTGTGGGGGTGAGTTCTGAGTCTGGCTTCATTCATCTTCTCGGGGCAGTTATTGGCATAGTGCCCTGTGTTCTTGCATTTGAAGCACATCACTTGACTAATGTCTCTCTTGTGGGGGTTGTTCTGGAGTTCCTTCTTCTGTCCTTGTACTTCCAAAGACTTCTTGAGAATTTGTTGCATTCCCTCTTTGGCTTGTTGACTGACTTCTTGCACCATGGGGTAGAGTTGACATTGGGTTGGGACATGATTTGTTGCCTCACATAAAAAGCAAGTAACCATGGTTGAAGGGCATCCGTTGATTGGATAGATTGAGACACCATGGGGCCATTCATCATGACATTCCTTGGATGTGTGTCCTATTTCTCCACACGTTTTGCAGGCGTGAGGTTTTGTAAAAGTACTTCCTTTGAACTCCTTGTTACCAATGTCAATCTGTGGTGAGTTGACCTTATTGTTGGCCATGGTGTGACACATCATCTGCACAATGTGGGTTTGGTTGTCCAACAGTTGTTGCATTCCCTGGGGTATCTCTTTGTTGTGGTTGTTGACTTGATTCTGGGCCATGAGTTGCATCAACTGATTCTGAGCTTCTAACAGTTGAATTGCATTTTTCATCTCATCATCGTTGGTGCTTTGGCGAGGCATCTGTTTGGGGTTAGCAGAGATGAGTAAAAGATAGACAGATCTAGGAGAATTATTCCTACCCATACAAGCAATTTGACACAAACAATCACACATGATAAACACTCACACATGATAATGTGTGATATAAATCTTATTACTCATATTTTGCTTTGGTTTAAAATATAAGTCCAAAAGGAATTTATAAAACCCTATAGTTTTCAAATGGCATTAATATGTCCAAAATTCATTTAAGCACATTTCAAAAATTTAGTTGACACAATGTTTTGGAAAATGCTATTTGAAAGTTTCATAACAAAGAGTTTTATTTTACAAAACTATAGAAATTGGTTTGACTTAATTTGGTTTTGTATTTAAAAAGATATTAAAGTTTTTATGAAAAGAAAAGCTTTTGAACAAAAAAAATAGGAACCCTAGCTAACTGGGCCAAGCCCAACTACCTAACCGACTCGCAGCGCAGCGCGTAGCGGGCCAGGAAGCCCACTCCGGCCTCAGTCACCCCACTCCCGCTGACAAGGTGACCCCACCTGTCATCCCCCTCCCCTTAACCGTGTCGAGCATGAAGCCCTCACGAACCCTAGCCAAATCCGCAACGAATTCGTTGAGATTCGCAGCACGATTAGATGGACTCCTGCCCCATATAAACCCCCCAACCCTCCTCTCTTTTTCGCCCCAAAAACCCTAGCCAAATCGCCGCAAGGCTGCGCGCATTGCGCCGCCACCTTCCGCCATTGCCGCCAGCGTCTTCTTCAAATTCCGGTGAGCATGGACTACCCCGAGCCTCCCTATCCCTCCCATCCTTCTTCTCTAGTTGTTGCGCATCCGTGTGACCTTGTCCCGATTTTTTTGTGTGCACCAGATCGTGCCGCCCGTGCTCGACCCGAAGCTCCGTCCGCCGTCTCGACTCCGGTGAGGAATCTCCGGCGCACCCGACCGCCCCCATCCGCCGCGACACATTCCTCGGCTTCACCTCGACGAGCTGCACCCAGTGGTATGAACCGCGCGTCCCGAACTCCTCTCTTTCGTCGTCTTAGAGTACGCTGGCCATGGCGCCGCCACAGGAATTGGTCACCGGAGCAGCTCCGGCCAGCCGCGCCACTCACTTTATGTCAAGCAAATTCCGGCCGTTAGATCTAAATCCTACGGCGTAGAATAGATGCATTAGGCGAAGGGGTACCAGCCAACCGCAGCGCGCCATGTCGCAGCCTCGTCAGCAGCCTCGTCAGCGCTTCGTCAGCAGCAGCGTCAGCAAGATCCAGCCAATCAGAAGATGCCACGTTGCCAGGGACTGCAGCGAGAAGATTTTTATTTGTTTTCCTCACAGTTTAGCCCCTGCGTATCACAGATTAGTCCCTGCGTTTTAGATCTATTATTAATTTTTACTCGTTCATCCAAATTTTATGAAAAATATATTTTTGGAAAGCTTAGGACTTGTAGAAACTTTGGCATAGTTATTTCTAGGTTTTGTCAAAATTATTTAGGTTGATTTTCAAAAGTGCTTTAAATAGTATTTCGATTTTAACTTGAGTTTAAAAATAGATTTTTGAGCAAACTCTTTTGCTATAATTTTGTATGCCTAAGTATTGGCCGTAGGATTACTCTACTATTTTTGTAAAAGTATTTTCAATGATTTTGAGTAAATATTGATTAAATGCTTTTTATGTGTTATTTTAATAATTAAAAATTATTAAAAATTATTCTTCCTATATTTTCGACTAATAAATGACTTAGTCATATTTTGATCGCTTTAGATACAAAAGTACTTAGAAATATTTTGTCCCTCAAAACAAAACTATTTCTTCCTTAGGAAAATATTTGATAAGTATTTTTGACAACACTTTTCCTTAGAAAATTTTAGCATCTCTTATTTTGTTTACTTTTCCTTAGAATATTTGACTTATTGTTTGTCCTCTTTGGTCCTTAGTCATTTTTGGACCATCTTACTTGTCTTCCATTAACTTAGAATAATTTCATGGCATGGCATGCATCTCTAGTCCTTAGAAATATTTTGCATTTCTTACATGACTTTCCTCCTTAGAATTTTGGAGGTGATGCTTGTTAGCCCTTTTAACCCTCCTAGTCAAAAACCACTAAGTTAGAAATTAGTGGAAAAAGTTTGCATTGTTATCCTTGGAGAATTCAACATGAAGTTAGAGGACCATTGAAGGACTTAGCCAAGAAAAACAAACTCCAGAAGCATCTCCAAGAAGTCAAGGTACTTAGAAGAAAATCAAAGGGAAGTTCACGAAGACCAACCACCTACATTTTTCTAAGTCTTTCTTTCCTTTCTCTCTTTTCTTCCTTCTTCTCTTAAACTCCATGGTGGATTATCTACATTCAAGTCCAACCTTGATGCTACCAACAATCAAGTCTTCAGAACCATCAAGTCTACATTTTTCAATGGAGTCAATACACCAAGGAGAAAGTTACAAATAAATTGAAGATGCTCAGAAGACCAACTACTACATTCTTTCTAACTTTTCTTCTTTCTAATTTCTATCTCTCACCTTGGACAAAGATCAATGAAGACCATTGAAGATCAATTATGCTACCAAGGAGTTGAAGATTAATTAAAGACCAAAATTGTGTTATCCAGTTTATTTTACTCAACCTTGACCTTGCCTTAGACATTTTGGATTAAGTTAGTTTATGTCTCCTTCCTTATTTATTTGCTGGTCTTGCATACCATAACTCTTTGTATCATCCTGCATCGCATGCACATCATAATTTTTTCTAAGTGTTGCATTTATGATTGTATGTTTATTTGTGGTTTGTTTGACTTGTTAGAAATTCCGGAGAGAGACGAAAGTGGTTGCAACTGCTACTTCTACACTTCTGTTTGCCAAGGCAAGTGGCACACCTCATGAAATCTCCTAAGTATTTTTATATGCATTACTTAGTGTATTTCTTTATATGCATGTGTTGGATAGTATTATTACTATATGCTAAGCCCATAATACCTTTACACTAGTTGTGTCTAGAATCCTATTGATAACTTAGTAGAATCATTGATGCTATGCAAAGTTGTTTTATTGAAAGCTTAATTCTACTAAGTTAATTTATCACTTGGGTGGAATTGGGCTTGAACGGCTGACAGAGTTGAGTGTTTATTCACTTGTGGATTGCCACCCAGGGTATTAAAGGGACCAAAGTTTTCTCTAAGTGAAGATGCTTCCAGTGCAGCCATGTGGTATAATGGCTCTGCCTTGACTAAGTAAGTTCTAGGAACCTGATTCCGGACGCAGGCAAGCACCGGCCAGCCACCGCAGGGGCGAGCACGAGCCCGGCTAGGCCTAGGCCAGCCATGGCGTGTACGCGGGTAAGCGCCGGTCGACCATGGGCGCGGGCGAGCTCGAGCTGGCCAGGCCTGGGCCGGCCACGGTCGCGGGCGAGTGATGACCCACAAGTATAGGGGGTGTATCGTAGTACTTTCGATAAATAAGAGTGTCGAACCCAACGAGGAGCAGAAGGTGTTGACAAACAGTTTCGATATGGAATTCACTGTAAATACTAGCAGACAAGTTTTTAAGGGTTTTTGATATAGCAGATAAATAAAGTACAAGTAAATAAAATGCAGTAATAATAATTAAAGCAAGTGGCCCAATCCTTTCTACAGCAAAGGACAACCCGGTAGGTTTACTTATGATGACCAAACGTTCTTGAGTACACACGGGAATTTCGTCAAGTGCTTTCGCTTCATATAGTTGATTAATCTTCATTGTTTTGATAAGTGTTGTGTGGGTGAACCTATGCTAATGCACCGCCCTTCCTAGGACTAATACATACTTGTGACTATACCGCTTGCAAGCATCCGCAAATATAAGAAAGTAATTAAGATAAATCTAACCACAAGCTTAAACTCTGAGATCCTGCTATCCCTCATGCATCGATATACCAACGGAGGTTTCTGTCACTCCGGCAACCCCACAATTGGCAACCGAATACACAATGCATTCCCCTAGACCCATAAAGGTGAAGTGTCATGTAGTCGACGTTCACATGACACCACTAGAAGAATAACACCACAACTTAAATATCAAACTATTAAATATTACTCAACATAATTCACTACTAACATCAAGACTTCTCCCATGTCCTCAAGAACTAAACGAACTACTCACAAGACATCATATGGAACATGATCAGAGGTGATATAATGATGAATAAAAATCTGGACATAAACCTTAATTCAACGGTTTCACTCAATAGAATCAACCACAAGGAGTAATTAACACCGGGAAAGCTTCCCCTATGAACTAGACAAGATTCAACCCTATATGTTACAGCGGAACGGAGTGGAGTGGCAGAGATGATGGTGCTGGCGGTGGAGATGATGATGATGATCCCAATGAAGTCTAGCTCGATGACGGTGACGATGGTGACGATTTCCCCCCTCCGGGAAGGAATTTCCCTGGCAGATTTCTCCCTGTCGGAGAGCTTTTCTCTCTGGTGTTTTCCGCCTCGTGGAGGCGGCGGAATATTTTCTCGACGATACCCCTAGGCTTAGGGTTTCCTGGGGATGATGTACGCGAAGGGGCACTGGCAGAGGTGGGCCAGGGCCTCCTCACCACCGAGCGGCGCGACAGCAAGGTGGGCCGCGCCACCACATGGTGCCCACCTTGGCCTCCCCTTTTGGCTGCCTCCGTCATCTGACAAAATAGGAACTTCGGGATGTTTTCCTCGAATTATTGATCTTCAGAAATATGGTGTCTTGACGGTCCTTTTTTCCAGCAGAAATCTGACTCCGGTGGTTAATTCTCCAATAATCATCAAACATGCAAAATAGGTAAAATAACATAAGTATCATCTCTAAATATGATATATATCAATGAATAACAGTAAATTATTATATAAAATAGTGATGCAAAATGGACGTATCAGCGAGCGCCGGCCATGGCGCGGACGTGGGCAAGCGCCACCCTGCCACCGCACGGGTGAGCTCGAGCCGGCCAGGCTTGGGCCGGCCACGTGCGTGGGTGAGCGCCGGCCATGGCGCGGACGCGGGCAAGTACCGGCCACCGCCGCTGCAGTCCTCGCATCGCTCGCCGGCCCTGGGTAGTGATGCGTGTAAAGCACACGTTCGTCAGGAGACCCCAAGGTTAAGGTTTGATGAGTGTAGCAGCAAGTCTTCCCTCAGTAAGAAACCAAGGTTATCAATCCCGTAGGAGGTGAAGACACTTCTGAAGGTGTCAACGGCGCCAGGAAACTTGCTTGCGTCGAATGGGAGGTCATGGTGGTTGACTTGGATCCTGCACACAAGACAATCAAACTACTTTGCCCCAACGAATCAGTGAGGGTGTCAATCTCACCGGCTTGCTGAAAACAAAGGATTAAAAGTGTGGTGTGGAAAATGATGTTTGTTTGCAGAGAATGAAAGAGAACAATGATTGCAGTAGGTTGTATTATCAGATGTAAAAGAATGGACCAGGGTCCACAGTTCACTAGTGGTGTCTCTCCATAAAGATAACTAGCATGCTGGGTAAACAAATTACAGCTGGGCAATTGACAATACTGAAAGTGCATAATAACAATGCATGTGCAAGTAGTGTCTACTATGAGATTCATTTGGGCATTACGACAAAGTACACAGACCGCTATCCAGCATGCATCCGTGCCTAAATAGTCCACCTTCAGGTTAACATCCGTACCCCTTCCAGTATTAAGTTGCAAGCAACAGACAATTGCGTTAAGTAAAGTGCATAATGTAAACAACACATTTATCCTCAGACAAATCATCATTAGGTTACCCCTAGTGGCAACAGCACATCCACAACCTTAGAACTTTCTGTCACTGTCCAGATTAAATGGAGGCATGAACCCACTATCTAGTATAAATACTCTCTCTTGGAGTCACAAGTATCAACTTGGCCAGAGTATCAACAAGCAACGGAGAGCATGGAAGATCATAAATAACATAGACATGATAATTCAATATTCAACTTGACATTGTATCAATATTCATCAGATCCCAGCAAACACAACATGTAGCATTACAATAAGATGATCTTGATCATGATAGGCAGCTCACAAGATCTAAACATGATGGCACAAGAGGAGAAGACAACCATCTAGCTACTGCTATGGACCCATAGTCCAAAAATGAACTACTCACGCATCACTCGGGCATGGCACAAGAGGCAGGCATGGCGATGTAGAGCCCTCCGGTGATGATTCCCCTCTGTGGAAGGGTGCCAGGAAGAGCTTCAGAACCCTCCCGAGTTAGGGTTGACGGCGGCGGCGGCTTTGGAACTTTTAGTGGATAATGACTCGGGCACTTAGGGTTTTCCCGAAAACATCAATTTATAGGCGAAGGGGCGACATCGGCGGAAGCCCGAGGGGCCCACACCACGTCACGGCGCGGCAGATGGTGGGACCGCGCCGCCACGTGGTGTGGCCACCTCCTCGTCCCCCTTCGTGTCTCCTTCGGACTCCGTGTACGTGACAGAAAAATAGGGACCTGGGTTTTTGTTTCGTCCAGTTCCGAGAATATTTTCAGAACAACTTTTCTAAAACCAAAAACAGCAGAAAACGGGAACTAGCACTGTGGCATCTTGTTAATAGGTTAGTCCCAGAAAATGCATAAAAATGATATAAAGTGTATATAAAACATGTAGCAATTGGCATAATATAAGCATGGAACATCAGAAATTATAGATACGTTGGAGACGTATCGGGTAGCTGAAAGGATAATGATGTCGCCTAGAGGGGGGGTGAATAGGCAGTTTAAAACTTTTCCGGTTTAGGCTTGATAATTGCGGAATAAAACTATGTGTTTAAATTAACAAGCCGGCAACCTAAATAAACTAGGCTCGCCTATGTGCACCAACAACTTATGCTAAGCAAGACAAACAACAAGGTGATAGCAATAGAATACTTCAAGCACGAAGGCTATCACAATGTAATGTGCATAAGTAAATAGCTCGGGTATAGAAATAACCGAGGCACGCGGAGACGAGGAAGTATTCCCGAGTTCCTCCTTGTTAAGGGAGTACGTCTCGTTGGAGAGGTGTGAGGCACCACAAAGGTCGATCTCAACGCCACAAAGTCTCACCCTATTCTCCGATGAACGGCACCACAAAGGCTTGGTTCACCTTCCACTATCGGAATCCTTCGAGGCGGAATCTGGAGCCTTTCAACAACAATCTGGGGCACAACCCACAATGGGATTAGGGGCTCCCGAATGGCTTTCAACAACAATCCGCAGCACAACCCACAACGGGATTGGGGGCTCCCGAACGGCTTTACAAGTGACCACAAAGGTCCAACCACCACACGGCGTCTTGGGTCCAAGGACCCAAGAGAAACAAGCTCACAAACTTTCAACTTCCACGAATTCTCGTGGAGAGCACACCGATGCACCAAATGCAAAAGGCAAGAGCACAAGTGCTCAAATCCTTCACTCTCAAATCTCACCAAAAGCAACTAATGTTATGGTGGGGAGAAGAGAGGAAGAACAAAGAAGAGAACTACACAAGAACTCCAAGATCTAGATCCACTAGGTTCCCCTCACTAAGAGGAGAGATGGATTGGTGGAAATGTAGATCTAGATCTCCTCTCTCAAATCCCTCAAAGATATGCAAGAATCATGGGAGGCATTGGGAGAGAGGCAAGCTTTCCAAGGTCAAACAATGGAGTAGAGAGAGGAAAAAACGAGCTGCACAAGGTTGAAGAAGGGGAGGGGTACTTATAGTCCCTCCCACGAAAATAGCCGTTGCAGGCTCACTTAGACCGGAACTTCCGGTCCAGGGCCGAAACTTCCTGTCCTGAGGCCGGAACTTCCGGCCAAGAACTTCCAGGCCCCCAGAAAAGCGACTAAAAAACGGTTCTGCATTTGGCCGGAACTTTTGCCGGAAATTTAGCCGGATCTTCCGGATGGCCGGAATTTCCAGCCAAATCAGGACTTCTGCCCCTCAGAAAACTGCAGAAACACTGAACACGAAAACGAAGATAACTTGATCATCCGGACTCCGTTATCGATGTTCTCAGGCTCGTTGGAATCACAACGAAGAGCTTTACAAGATCATGCAGAGAAACATCATAGTACAACAATGGAAGATAAAACCAAATGGATAAAGGTAAAACCTCTCTTAAAAGGAATAACCGGCAAACCTCCAAAACCAAAAACGCAACAAGTTTTCCATACGAAATTCATTTTCGGTGAACTTGGGTTTGTCGTGAAGATCACAACAAGCACCAAACCCAACAAGGAGAAAACCAAATAAGAACCAAGAAAGATGATATGGGAGTATGCAAAGGTTTGAGCTCTCCACAAAGATGTGATCAAATTACTCACTTGAGAGCCCCTCTTGATAGTACGTCGTCTATCCTATAACCCAGTCTCTCACTAACACCATGAGACCGGTAAAATAGAAAACCTATCAATATCATACCTTTGCCTTGCGCATTCCACTTGAGCTCGATGATGACGATCTTGACTCTCTCAAGTTGAAGCACCTTTCTTGATTGTGCTTGCTAGCACATGCTTGACGAAGACTTCTTCAAATGCTCCCCCATACTCCATTATGGGAGAGCCTCGCTAAGCTCCATCTTCGTGTCTCCTTTGCAAGCTTCAATCAAATGATATCTTCCGAGATGCATCATATTGAGTTTGCACTTCATCTTCTTCTCTTGATATGTATGATGGCTTGGAGATAAACATTATTGTTCACTCAATCTTCTTTTCCAATCCATACTTGCAATAAGCTTAACTCTACACATGACCATTCTTCAAGAGTCCAACACATGAACTCTAATCTTTTCACATGGACAAGATCTATAGGAATATCTCAATGTAAACATTAGTCCATAAGGATTGTCATTAATTACCAAAACCACGCATGGGGGCAACAAGCACTTTCAATCTCCCCATTTTGGTAATTGATGACAATCCCTTTTACGAGGGTTTATATAATGAATTTAGAAACCATGCAACACAAAGAGCAAGGATGCAAGAGAACCACAAGAGAACAAACCCATATTCCCTTAAACCCTCTAAATTTCTCCCCCATTGGCATCGATTGCCGAAATGAGGAAAAACGTAGAAGGCCAATATAGTGAGAGCTCCCCCATAATGTGTGCATTTCTCATAATATGAGTGAAATCAAATGCACATATCCAATGAAGAATAGACGTAGGGAGATCAAACTATATTGAGGATCCAAAGATTGCAAAAGAATATCAACTAGATAGATACTTCAACGAAAGAAGCAAGCAAACAAAAAGATCCGAAAATGTTCTAAATATCAAGAGGGAACTCCCCAAGGTACGTGCACAAATAGGATTTGAATTTCAACATAGTGTGCACGACATGGAATCCTCACTCCCTCCTAGATAAATTCGAACACACGCATATGCATGAGAATATAAATGAGAAAAGAGGCAAAACAAACTTGCAACAAATAAAATGTTTTGCAATATGAGTAAGGAGCGGCAAATAAAAGGATGGGTGTGAGGTACAAAGACATTTTAGGAGACTAATACAAGGATGAGCCAAAGAATCAACACAGTCTTTCAAAAAGAGTTGCACATAGTGCATAACATGTCTTTCCCATACCCACACACCAAAAGTGATATAGCAAATAGCTCCACAAGTTTAGTAAAAAGCAAAAAGCATAACACAAGAAAAATAAAGCTTGTGCCTTTTAGAAACCACCAAAGAATCAAAAGCAAAAAGAGGTGGTCACTAAAGAATTGGAATATCAATTAAAGGTGTAACTATTCTCATGTGTATAAGTTTCTAAGTAGACACGAATCACTAAGATATGGATCTACAAATAAACATGTACACACAAGATAGGTACAAGGGGTAAAGATCATGATATCCAAGAGGAAGTCATAAATACACCAATAAGATCTTTGCTCAAAAGCATAGCACAAAGCTCAATTTTATCATAAAGGAATATAGATGAACTCCCAACACACACTCATCATAGCATCAAAAAATATCCACAAGGGATAAAGATTAATGAACGGATGCTCCGAGTATGATAACAAGTATCCCAAAAGGCAAATGATTTTGAAAATTCATCAATGTTGCACATGAGAGACTTTAAGTAGAAAGTGCTAGATGGACATAATTGGGATCGATGAATCATAGAAATGAATATATAGTCCCCTTATATGTAATCATCCTGACTTACTCACATTTGCAATAAAGACGCTTTGCAAGAACCAAATTAATTACAACAAAAAGATTCATGCCAAGATACAACCTACACAAGGTTGAAAGCTCAAAATGTATGCATGAGGTAGATACTTGTTACCGAGATAGCATTGGTGATGTAGAAGATAAGAGTTAACCATCATCCAAACTTGGCTCCAATGAACACATGGTGACACCACCTTCCTTGTAAATGAGACAAGCTACCAATGCATCTCCAATGTACCTAAAACAAATTCAAGTACACCATGGTACCCAAACTCATTGGGTCCAAAGTAGTTAGAGCAACTACAATACATAGGACAAAATCCACATAAATATGTGCATATTAATGTGAAATTGAATTTCATGCACATCTTAGCCATATAGGATTTGATGGAGTTTATCCCATATATTGGGCCATCAGCATAATAATGGACAGCACCGCCCAAATTCCAAGTTCAAGAGAGATATCAGCCAAGTGCTTTGCTACAAGTGCAACAACAAGGACCATTATGCCAATGAATGCCCAGAAAAGAAAGGAGCTGAAGCAGCTGCCAAACCCAATCCTTTTGGTAAAGGATATGTGAACCACACCAAGGTGGAAGAAGTGTTTGAGGAACCTAGCTTGGTGAATGGTACGTTATCAATCAAGTTTGCATCTTGAAGTTGACTGCCAACACCAATTTCTTTTAAGGGTGGTAGCCACCAGATATCCTAGTCACAACCTTTTGCTAGCCTTCCGAATCTCGGGACGAGATTCCTTTTAAGGGTGGTAGTATGTAACATCCCAAGTTTTTCAAAAAGTTGAAAAATCAGAAAAATTTAAAACTTTTGAAAACTATTATGTATTTTGCTTTGAAAAGAAAAATCATGCAAGCATTCATCATCATATAGCATTGCTTGCATTTGAAAATTTCAAAAGTGGGGAATTATTTCCACTTGAAAACATATTTAAGAAAATATATTAAAAGGGCAGGTGATGCCCTATATATTGTTTTTAATTATTATGGTTTTATTTGTAATGTCTAATGTTTGGTTGTGAATTGTTTGTATGAATGGGAAGTTATTCTATTACTTACCTATTCTCTATTTTTAAGTTTAATAGTTTTGTTTTGAAAGAAAATATTTATTTGGATTTTAATTTGAGTTTTGAATTCATTTTGAATTATCGAATTCTTTTATAAACAAAATGACTTTGTGAAAAATTATCTTGGAGGGATATGGAATCTTATTACTCATATTTTGTTTTGGATTTTAAATATAAAGTTCAAAAGGAATTTATAAAATCCTACTTATAAAATTTAGCATAAAGCTCTAATTAAACCTGTATACATTATTTGAAATTCGAATTTTGAAATGTTTTGGAAAAGTGTATTTGAAAGTTCTAACAGACAGGTTTTGTTTTTACAAATTTTGTAAAATGACTTTGTGAAAAATTCTTTTATAAACAAAATGACTTTGTGAAAAATTATCTTGGAGGGATATGGAATCTTATTACTCATATTTTGTTTTGGATTTTAAATATAAAGTTCAAAAGGAATTTATAAAATCCAACTTATAAAATTTAGCATAAAGCTCTAATTAAACCTGTATACATTCATTTTGAATTCATTTTGAATTATCGAATTCTTTTATAAACAAAATGACTTTGTGAAAAATTAACTTGGAGGGATATGGAATCTTATTACTCATATTTTGTTTTGGATTTTAAATATAAAGTTCAAAAGGAATTTATAAAATCCTACTTATAAAATTTAGCATAAAGCTCTAATTAAACCTGTATACATTCATTTTGAATTCATTTTGAATTATCGAATTCTTTTATAAACAAAATGACTTTGTGAAAAATTATCTTGGAGGGATATGGAATCTTATTACTCATATTTTGTTTTGGATTTTAAATATAAAGTTCAAAAGGAATTTATAAAATCCTACTTATAAAATTTAGCATAAAGCTCTAATTAAACCTGTATACATTCATTTTGAATTCATTTTGAATTATCGAATTCTTTTATAAACAAAATGACTTTGTGAAAAATTATCTTGGAGGGATATGGAATCTTATTACTCATATTTTGTTTTGGATTTTAAATATAAAGTTCAAAAGGAATTTATAAAATCCTACTTATAAAATTTAGCATAAAGCTCTAATTAAACCTGTATACATTCATTTTGAATTCATTTTGAATTATCGAATTCTTTTATAAACAAAATGACTTTGTGAAAAATTATCTTGGAGGGATATGGAATCTTATTACTCATATTTTGTTTTGGATTTTAAATATAAAGTTCAAAAGGAATTTATAAAATCCTACTTATAAAATTTAGCATAAAGCTCTAATTAAACCTGTATACATTCATTTTGAATTATCGAATTCTTTTATAAACAAAATGACTTTGTGAAAAATTATCTTGGAGGGATATGGAATCTTATTACTCATATTTTGTTTTGGATTTTAAATATAAAGTTCAAAAGGAATTTATAAAATCCTACTTATAAAATTTAGCATAAAGCTCTAATTAAACCTGTATACATTATTTGAAATTCGAATTTTGAAATGTTTTGGAAAAGTGTATTTGAAAGTTCTAACAGACAGGTTTTGTTTTTACAAATTATTAGAAATTGGTTTGAGGTCATTTGGAGTTTTAAAACAAAAGTTATAAATGTTTTACTGTTTTCAGAAAACAGAAAAGGAAAAAGGATTTAAGAAAAAAAAGGGCGCTCATCCTATTGGGCCGAGCCGACCTACCATCCCGTTATCTGCCGCACGCGCGCACGCAGCCAGCCCATCTGTTTTTTTTCCTTTCTTCGTATTTTTTGGCTGGGCTGAAATCTGGCCCATCTAGGAAGGTTAGCCGGACTGAACTCGGTTCGAACCCGATGGAAATTTCAGGATTTTTCCAGAATTCCAAATCCTCTCCGCTTAAAATCCTTTTTCTTAATAAATATAACTCCAAATCCGGATCCGTTTGATCCTACGCGTTCATAACTTCGAGCCCAAGCTATTCCACCGACCCTTGGCCTATATAAACCCATGTAGCCGCCGTCATCTCTCTTCCCCTTTTCGTTCCACCGAAACCCTAACCAGCAAAATTGTATTTCGTTTATTTACCCACCAAAACGATCTCGAATCGCACCGGAGGCTGAAGCAATATTGCAGATCTGTTCAATATCTTTCCATCCCGAGAAACCTCAACTCTTTTCATCAACCGTGGAGGAAGAATTTCGAATCGCCATCCTTCAGATCTGAAGTCGTATTTCTTAGATCTCTTCGCGCTCGGTTCTTCAAATTGAAATTCCTTTGGTGAGAAGTCAGATCTAACCCTTACCTACAACTTTGCTATTGCACTCTTTTGGTTTTGACGTACGGAATTCTCTGTACAATACAGTTTGCTTTTGACGATTTTCGGAGGAGAAAACAATCTCAAATCTTCGGGCCGTAGTTACGAAAGTTGTTCCCCTGATCAAGACCTTTCTTTTGCCCCTAGCCTCACCTCTTTTGGTCAAGCGAGTTAGGAGATTTATGAGTTTGAAGTTTCGGATCAGAAAGGTAATTTGCGATTTGTGCCCAATCTATTCATCCACTTATGGTATATTTGTGATAGTTAGAAAGAGCACGCAATTCTCTACAACTTTCATTAAGCATGTTTTTCCATCCGAGCAATTTTATTTTTGGTCAAAATTCGTAGTCAAAGCCCAGTCAGTCTGCCACGTCAGCGAGTCAACCTCCACGTCAGCGGTCAGAGTCAACAGTCAACCGAAGACCGGCAGTTTTGCAGAAAAACCCTAATTCTTAGATCTATCACTACTTTTTATTGGTTTGGCCAAATTTTACAAATAAAATATTTTTGGAAAGGTTATGACACGTAGAAACGTTTGGCATATTTATTTTGAGGTTTTGTCGAAATTAATTTGGATAAATTTTAAAAGTTGTTTAAATAGTATTTTGGCTATAATTTGAATTTAAAAATAGATGTTTGAGCAAACTCTTTTGCCATAGTTTTGTATGCCTAAGTATTGGCTGTAGGAATACTCTATTATTTTTGTAAAATTATTTTTAATGAATTTTGAGTAAATAGTGATTAAATGCTTTTTAGGTGTTATTTAATTAATAAAATGTATTAAGAATTATTTTCTTCTTATATTTCGACTGAAACATGACTTAGTCATATTTTGATGATTTTAGTTGATAAAAAGTACTTAGAAATATTTTGTCTCTCAAAACAAAACTATTTTCTTCCTTAGTAAATTTTTGACAAGTGTTTTGACAACACTTTTCCTTAGAGAATTTTAGCCTCGCTTATTGTTTTACTTAGAATTTTTACTTAGAATTTATTTGTGACAAAACTTATTGTTTTACTTAGAATTTTAGCCTCGCTTATTGTTTTACTTAGAATTTATTTGTGACTTATTGTTTGACCCTTGGTCCTTAGTTATTTTGGATCATCCTTATTTCTTGCATTTCCTTAGAGCATTTTCATAAGCATGGCATGCATATTAAGTCCTTAGTATTATTTTTGTACTTCTTACATGACTTCCTCCTTAGAAATTTTGAGGATACATGTTAGCCTTTTGACCCTCCTAGTTGAAAACCACTAAGTTAGAACTAGTGAAAGACCAAAGAAGGACTTAGCCAAGAAGATAAGACTCCAGAAGAATCTCCAAGAAGAAAAGTACTTAGAAGAAATCAAGAGGGAGTTCATGAAGACTAACCACCCTACTTTCTCTAAGTTTTTCTCTCCTTCTATTTCTTCTTCCCTTATACTTCTTGGTGGCTAAGTTATTCAAGACCAACCTTGTTGCTGCCAACATCATCAAGTCTTCAGAATCAACAAGTCCACAAAGTGCAATGAAGTCATCACAACAAGTAAAACTACAAGGAAGCAAGGAGAAGAATTTTAGAAGACCAACTACTTTCTTTTTATCTTCTTTCTTTCTATCTTTGTCTCACTTTGGACATAGACCAAGTCCTTGGTGTTTAAGACTAAGTTCATAGAGTGTTATTTGAAGATCAATGAAGCTGCAAAGGAGTTGAAGATTTTTTTTGAAGACCAAACTTGTGAAGACTTAGAGTATCTTTACAACCTTCAAGTGGTGGTTTTATCAAATTTATTTTACTCTACCTTGACCTTGCCTTAGCTGAATGGGATAATGTTATTTTGTTGTCTTTCCCTTATTTTGTTTTGCTTGTCTTTCATACCACATTTCTTAGTATCATCGTGCATCTCATGCATGTCATATGTTTCTAAGTGTTGCATTTATGATTGTATGTTTATTTGTGATTTGTTTGTCTTGTTAGAAATTCCGGAGAGAGACGAAAGTGGTTGCAACTGCTACTACTACACTTCTGTTTGCCAAGGCAAGTGGCACACCTCATGAAATCTCCTAAGTATTTTTATATGCATTACTTAGTGTATTTCTTTATATGCATGTGTTGGATAGTATTATTACTATATGCTAAGCCCATAATACCTTTACACTAGTTGTGTCTAGAATCCTATTGATAACTTAGTAGAATCATTGATGCTATGCAAAGTTGTTTTATTGAAAGCTTAATTCTACTAAGTTAATTTATCACCTGGGTGGAATTGGGCTTGAACGGCTGACAGAGTTGAGTGTTTATTCACTTTTGGATTGCCACCCAGGGTATTAAGGGGACCAAAGTTTTCTCTAAGTGAAGATGCTTCCAGTGCAGCCATGTGGTATAATGGCTCTGCCTTGACTTTTCCCCAAAGGTCTCGTCTCAACTCTCTCCTTTTCCTTAGCACAAATCGAGTGCTTGAGGATAGTTTGGGTTTGTTGGGTCTCATGGTGAAAGTGCACAACCTCTCGAGAGTTAAAACTAAGTACTTAGCCGTGTCCCCGGTTACGGACAATTTGAGCAGCTGATCAAGGATGCAACGGAGGCTCCCATCATTCCAATTTCTTGAATTAAAATTTGGAAGGTTGAACAGAGGTAGACAAAAGGGTGGTTTTCATGCCATACCTGTTTTGACAAAAGAAAGTGTTTTAAAAGTGTTAGACAAAATTGGCTTTATGCAAAATAGCCTTGAACTCCACCAGCCAAATATGCATATAGGTTATTAGAGTTATTCCATTAAGTGTCCACATAGTGTCACTTGCCAGATCCATTTTTAATGGTATCTGACCCACTCTGTTGCAAAAATTTATTTGTTGCAGATTGTTCTGACGACGAGTGAGTTTTCGTTAAGGTTTCGAGTCTGCTACCAACATGTTTTTCGCCTGTGGCACATGCTAAGGATGAGGACTCCATGAAGATTATTATTCCACTGCTTTACTCTTTCAAAGCTAGCTTTGTGCTATGCAATTTGTAAAGGATATTTTCCTAAGTACTGGATCCATGTGTAATAATTGATACAATGTTGTGATATTTCATCTTAGACTGTGTGTGCAAATGAATCGATCCAGGGGTTTGCACTATACACAGGTACCTTGCCATATTTTAAGTGCAGGTACGCTATAGATGGTATCAGAGCACTGTGTTGCCTGTAGATTCGAGACCCTAGACATGGATAGAAATAGGTTTAACCATAGGATTAAAATCTATTTTTATTCAGGTTACTAAAACAAAACTTTTCATTTTATCCTTTCTAGTACTCTCATCTACTATCAACCTTCTAGAATTTTTTTTATATATCTTATTCTAGATGACCTACCTCTTTGTATCCATGAAGACATGTTTGGTGATGACCAAGGGTAAAGTATGATACTTCCTGGAGAAATGCTACAACTCAACATGAAGCACTACCTGCATGGAAGATCATTGAAGAAATCAGATTATGAGCTCAAGCACTTAGAAGATTTTGAAGACAGCTGAAGAAGAACTTGAAGCACTCAAGAAGGAGATAGACTAGACCACCTATTTATTAGAATAACGAGATCCCAATGATGTATTGATCTATCAAATTGTGGTATGGCAGTACTATCATATTGTTTCCCCATATCCTAGGTGTACTTCGATCCAAAAACGACTAGTTTGGTTTTCTCAAAAGTTTGTGAGTTTTTATCATGTGTGGTTGATTGCATCAAATTGCTTGTATGGGTATAAATATTTCTCTTAGATCTGTCTATCTTATACTCATCTATTCTAAAATCCACAGATGTCTCCCCATAGTGCACCTGAGAACAATAACAACAACAACATTGAAGCAATGTTGCAGCAGATGATGGCAGCACAAACCCAGCTGATGACCATGATGGCTCAGATCAAGGCAAATCAAAGTGAACCACCACCACCCCTAACCCACCATGATAGACTTGTCAAATTTTTAAGTCTTGAACCTTACACTTTCGACCCTACAAATGAGCCAATTGCGGCAATCGACTGGCTACAATCAGTAGAAAAGGATCTGGTAACTTGTGGGTGCACCGACACAGAGAAAGTAAGTTTTGCATCTTATTTCTTGGAAGGACCTGCTGCTCAATGGTGGAGAACTTATCATAGCACTCGCACATGTGATACTTTAACCTGGAAGGAGTTCAAGGAAGGATTTTGTAATGCTCACATCTCCTCTGACATTTTGAAACTGAAGCAAGAAGAGTTCCTAAACCTGAGGCAAGAGGACAGGACACTCAAGGAGTATAGAGATGACTTTTATACATTGTCTCGTTATGCCCCTGAAAGCATAGATACCGAGGAGAAGAGGAAGGAAAGTTTTCTCAAGAGACTATGCGACGAGATGAAAGTCCCTTTCACAGTCACACACGCTTCAGATTATCAGGCCTTATTGGACCAAGCACTCATACTGGAGGATAATATCAGGAAGACTGGAAATATGAAGGGAAAGCTGGGTATCAACAAACACCATTCTGAGCCTTCATTCAAAAGACACCATACTCCTGAGGTGAACCATAGTCACCAACGGAGGAATCACCATAATAAAGTGAGTCACCTCAAACATCATGATCACAACGGTGGATCCAAAGGAAACAATGGAGACCACAAGGGAAATGGACGTGCTGGCCATCAGTATAATAATGGACAGCACCGCCCAAATTCCGAGTTCAAGAGAGATATCAGCCAAGTGCTTTGCTACAAGTGCAACAACAAGGACCATTATGCCAATGAATGCCCAGAAAAGAAAGGAGCTGAAGCAGCTGCCAAACCCAATCCTTTTGGTAAAGGATATGTGAACCACACCAAGGTGGAAGAAGTGTTTGAGGAACCTAGCTTGGTGAACGGTACGTTATCAATCAAGTTTGCATCTTGAAGTTGACTGCCAACACCAATTTCTTTTAAGGGTGGTAGCCACCCAGATATCCTAGTCACAACCTGTTGCTAGCCTTCCCGAATCTCGGGACGAGATTCCTTTTAAGGGTGGTAGTATGTAACATCCCAAGTTTTTCAAAAAGTTGAAAAATCAGAAAAATTTAAAACTTTCGAAAACTATTATGTATTTTGCTTTGAAAAGAAAAATCATGCAAGCATTCATCATCATATAGCATTGCTTGCATTTGAAAATTTCAAAAGTGGGGAATTATTTCCACTTGAAAACATATTTAAGAAAATATATTAAAAGGGCAGGTGATGCCCTATATATTGTTTTTAATTATTATGGTTTTATTTGTAATGTCTAATGTTTGATTGTGAATTGTTTGTATGAATGGGAAGTTATTCTATTACTTACCTATTCTCTATTTTTAAGTTTAATAGTTTTGTTTTGAAAGAAAATATTTATTTGGATTTTAATTTGAGTTTTGAATTCATTTTGAATTATCGAATTATTTTATAAACAAAATGACTTTGTGAAAAATTATCTTGGAGGGATATGGAATCTTATTACTCATATTTTGTTTTGGATTTTAAATATAAAGTTCAAAAGGAATTTATAAAATCCTACTTATAAAATTTAGCATAAAGCTCTAATTAAACCTTTATACATTATTTGAAATTCGAATTTTGAAATGTTTTGGAAAATTGTATTTGAAAGTTCTAACAGACAAGTTTTGTTTTTACAAATTTTTAGAAATTGGTTTGAGCTCATTTGGAGTTTTAAAACAAAAGTTATAAATGTTTTACTGTTTTCAGAAAACAGAAAAGGAAAAAGGATTTAAGAAAAAAAGGGCGCTCAGCCTATTGGGCCGAGCCCACCTACCATCCCGTTATCTGCCGCACGCGCGCACGCAACTAGCCCATCTGTTTTTTTCCTTTCTTTGTATTTTCTGGCTGGGCTGAAATCTGGCCCATCTAGGAAGGTTAGCCGGACCGAACTCGGTTCAAACGCGATGGAAATTTCAGGATTTTTCCAGAATTCCAAATCCGCTCCACTTAAACTCCTTTTTCTTAATAAATAAAACTCCAAATCCGGATCCGTTTGATCCTACGCATTCATAATTTCGAGCCCAAGCTATTCCACCGACCCTTGGCCTATATAAACCCCTGTAGCCGCCGTCATCTCTCTTCCCCTTTTCGTTCCACCGAAACCCTAACCAGCAAAATCGTATTTCGTTTATTTACCCACCAAAACGATCTCGAATCGCACCGGAGGCTGAAGCAATATTGCAGATCTGTTCAATATCTTTCCATCCCGGAAACCTCAACTCTTTTCATTAACCGTGGAGGAAGAATTTCGAATCGCCATCCTTCAGATCTGAAGTCGTATTTCTTAGATCTCTTCGCGCTCGGTTCTTCAAATCGAAATTCCTTTGGTGAGAAGTCAGATCTAACCCTTACCTACAACTTTGCTTTTGCACTCTTTTGGTTTTGACGTACGGAATTCTCTGTACAATACAGTTTGTTTTTGACGATTTTCGGAGGAGAAAACAATCTCAAATCTTCGGGCCGTAGTTACGAAAGTTGTTCCCCTGATCAAGACCTTTCTTTTGCCCCAAGCCTCACCTCTTTTGGTCAAGCGAGCTAGGAGATTTTCGAGTTTGAAGTTTCGGATCAGAAAGGTAATTTGCGATTTGTGCCCAATCTATTCGTCCACTTATGATATATTTGTGATAGTTAGAAAGAGCACGCAATTCTCTACAACTTTCATTAAGCATGTTTTTCCATCCGAGCAACTTTATTTTTGGTCAAAATTCGTAGTCAAAGCCCAGTCAGTCTGCCACGTCAGGGAGTCAACCTCCACGTCAGCGGTCAGAGTCAACAGTCAACCGAAGACCGGCAGTTTTGCAGAAAAACCCTAAATCTTAGATCTATCACTACTTTTTATTGGTTTGGCAAAATTTTACAAATAAAATATTTTTGGAAAGGTTATGACACGTAGAAACTTTTGGCATATTTATTTTGAGGTTTTGTCGAAATTAATTTGGATAAATTTTAAAAGTTGTTTAAATAGTATTTTGGCTATAATTTGAATTTAAAAATAGATGTTTGAGCAAACTCTTTTGCCATAGTTTTGTATGCCTAAGTATTGGCTGTAGGAATACTCTATTATTTTTGTAAAATTATTTTTAATGAATTTTGAGTAAATAGTGATTAAATGCTTTTTAGGTGTTATTTAATTAATAAAATGTATTAAGAATTATTTTCTTCTTATATTTCGACTGAAACATGACTTAGTCATATTTTGATGATTTTAGTTGATAAAAAGTACTTAGAAATATTTTGTCTCTCAAAACAAAACTATTTTCTTCCTTAGTAAATTTTTGACAAGTGTTTTGACAACACTTTTCCTTAGAGAATTTTAGCCTCGCCTTGTATTTCTCTCCTTCTATTTCTTCTTCCCTTAGACTTCTTGGTGGCTAAGTTATTCAAGACCAACCTTGTTGCTGCCAACATCATCAAGTCTTCAGAATCAACAAGTCCACAAAGTGCAATGAAGTCATCACAACAAGTAAAACTACAAGGAAGCAAGGAGAAGAATTTTAGAAGACCAACTACTTTCTTTCTATCTTCTTTCTTTCTGTCTTTGTCTCACTTTGGACATAGACCAAGTCCTTGGTGTTTAAGACTAAGTTCATAGAGTGCTATTTGAAGATCAATGAAGCTGCAAAGGAGTTGAAGATTTTTTTTGAAGACCAAACTTGTGAAGACTTAGAGTATCTTTACAACCTTCAAGTGGTGGTTTTATCAAATATATTTTACTCTACCTTGACCTTGCCTTAGCTGAATGGGATAATGTTATTTTGTTGTCTTTCCCTTATTTTGTTTTGCTTGTCTTTCATACCACATTTCTTAGTATCATCGTGCATCTCATGCATGTCATATTTTTCTAAGTGTTGCATTTATGATTGTATGTTTATTTGTGATTTGTTTGTCTTGTTAGAAATTCCGGAGAGAGACGAAAGTGGTTGCAACTGCTACTACTACACTTCTGTTTGCCAAGGCAAGTGGCACACCTCATGAAATCTCCTAAGTATTTTTATATGCATTACTTAGTGTATTTCTTTATATGCATGTGTTGGATAGTATTATTACTATATGCTAAGCCCATAATACCTTTACACTAGTTGTGTCTAGAATCCTATTGATAACTTAGTAGAATCATTGATGCTATGCAAAGTTGTTTTATTGAAAGCTTAATTCTACTAAGTTAATTTATCACCTGGGTGGAATTGGGCTTGAACGGCTGACAGAGTTGAGTGTTTATTCACTTGTGGATTGCCACCCAGGGTATTAAAGGGACCAAAGTTTTCTCTAAGTGAAGATGCTTCCAGTGCAGCCATGTGGTATAATGGCTCTGCCTTGACTTTTCCCCAAAGGTCTCGTCTCAACTCTCTCCTTTTCCTTAGCACAAATCGAGTGCTTGAGGATAGTTTGGGTTTGTTGGGTCTCATGGTGAAAGTGCACAACCTCTCGAGAGTTAAAACTAAGTACTTAGCCGTGTCCCCGGTTACGGACAATTTGAGCAGCTGATCAAGGATGCAACGGAGGCTCCCATCATTCCAATTTCTTGAATTAAAATTTGGAAGGTTGAATAGAGGTAGACAAGAGGGTGGTTTTCATGCCATACCTGTTTTGACAAAAGAAAGTGTTTTAAAAGTGTTAGACAAAATTGGCTTTATGCAAAATAGCCTTGAACTCCACCAGCCAAATATGCATATAGGTTATTAGTGTTATTCCATTAAGTGTCCACATAGTGTCACTTGCCAGATCCATTTTTAATGGTATCTGACCCACTCTGTTGCAAAATTTTATTTGTTGCAGATTGTTCTGACGACGAGTGAGTTTTCGTTAAGGTTTCGAGTCTGCTACCAACATGTTTTTCGCCTGTGGCACATGCTAAGGATGAGGACTCCATGAAGATTATTATTCCGCTGCTTTACCCTTTCAAAGCTAGCTTCATGCTATGCAATTTGTAAAGGATATTTTCCTAAGTACTGGATCCATGTGTAATAATTGATACAATGTTGTGATATTTCATCTTAGACTGTGTGTGCAAATGAATCGATCCAGGGGTTTGCACTATACACAGGTACCTTGCCATATTTTAAGTGCAGGTACGCTACAAAATGCTTGTCTTCAAAGAGACATATCATCGGGATCTAAAACCAATTAAAGACAAATAGTGTTAAAAAACATATAGGATAGCTCCCCCAATATGTGTGCATTATTTATTATTTTGCATTTGAATACAAATGCACACCAATGGGATCATCACACACCATATTTATTATACAAACACTAGTCAAATTCAAGAAGAACAATAAGATCCATAGGATACAAGGAAGATAAAAAGAGTTTGATAAAACACGTTTTGGCAACAAAATAAGACAATTCAAAGCAATGGACAAAGTGAAGATGGTCTACAAATTTCACCACAAAAATGAGTATCACTTGTCATGGACAAGTAGTATGTGATATTTCTCGGTGGTAGCAATGATATTCAAGGCCAACTTCACAACAAATAAGCATATGTCAAAGGATAAGAATTTAACACATGCTTAGATAGAGATTCTTGATGGCTTCAATTTGATAGAGATTCTCACACACAAGATCCAAAAGATGAGAAATAAAAGACATTTAAGCAAATATGAAACTTGTTTGAGAAACATGCCACATAGGAACAAAATAATTGACAATATCAATTCTAGGTGGGAAAACCTCACATGTTCACATTTTCTAGGCTTGTAATATGCACATAGCTTATTACTCCCCCATAATGTGATAAACCATTTATTTGAAGACAAGAGGCAAACAAAACCAACTCAAGAAATTAATGGACATTATAGAATTTGAATTTCTCATGAGCATGACATGCCACATAGAGAATAGATAATATTGAAATATCAACACTAAGTGGTATTCCTCATGTACACACATTTTAGGATTGTGAAGTGCACGAAGCATATCACTCTCCAAAAATGGATAGTCCATTAATCTCTCAAAGAGAGCCAAAAAGATAAGATAGCATATAAAAGCAATAAGGCTCAAAAACAAGTAAATGGTGTGCAAACTAAAATACACATATTTGATTTCTCAAGATAAGTAAGTAGAGAGCACAACACATACAAACACTAGTAAGGTACAAAACCTAACACATGCAAGGGTGCAAGCAACTTTCAATGAATATATGGTATAAGCACAAGTTACCGCAAGGAGGAACATTGGATAAGAGATAGTACAATGTAACCCAAATGACTTCGCTTGAGAGAATATAATTGATGAAGATCCCTTAATTCTTCATGATGTAGCCAAGTCTCCAATGTCCTCCAAGAACACCTATTGATCAAGTTTTAGCTTTTTGGTCCCCATACAAGTTGGGTCCTAAGAGGTTAGTCACAATAGGTTTGGTAACCCAAATGCTTTTTTTCTTGATACCACTTTGAGTACCAACATATTTGGCAAACACATTGCCAACCTTATCCTTCCGAAGAGAATACATGATACGTCTCCAACGTATCTATAATTTCCTATGTTCCATGCTAGTTTTATACCAATAGCTACATGTTTTATTCACACTTCATAACATTTTTATGCATTTTCTGGGACTAACCTATTAACAAGATGCCACAGTGCCAGTTCCTGTTTTCTGCTGTTTTTGGTTTCAGAAAAACTGTTCTGGAAATATCCTCAGAATCAGACGAAACAAAATCCCAGATGCCTATTTTTCTGACACGTACACGAAGTCCGAAGGAGAGACGAAGGGGGGCAGCAGGGCGCCGTCCCCACATGGCGGCGCGGGTGGGCCCACTGCCGCGCCACCCTATGGGGAGCGGGCCCCGCGCCACCACCGACGTTGCCCCTTCACCTATAAATTCCCCCAGACATGAAAACCCTAAAACACCGAGCCATTATTCCAGAAAACATCCTCTGCCGCCGCCACCGTCAACCCTAACTTGGGGGGTTCTGATGTTCTCCTCCGGCACCCTGCCGGAGAGGGGAATCATCACCGGAGGGCTCTACATCGCCATGCCTGCCTCCGGAGTGATGCGTGAGTAGTTCATCCCTGGACTATGGGTCCATAGCAGTAGCTAGATGGTTGTCTTCTCCTTTTGTGCCATCATGTTTAGATCTTGTGAGCTGCCTATCATGATCAAGATCATCTTATTGTAATGCTACATGTTGTGTTTGTTGGGATCCGATGGATATTGAATACTATGTCAAGTTGATTATTGATCTATGATATATGTGTTGTTTATGATCTTGCATGCTCTCCGTTATTAGTGTAGGCTCTGGCTAAGTTTATGCTTGTAACTCCAAGAGGGAGTATTTATGCTAGATAGTAGGTTCATGCCTCCATTTAATCTCGGACAGTGACAGAAAGTTCTAAGGTTGTGGATGTGCTGTTGCTACTAGGGGTAAAACAGCAATGCTTTGTCTAAGGATATTAGTGTTGTTTACATTATGCACCATACTTTATGCAATTGTATGTTGCTTGCAACTTAATACTGGAAGGGTGCGGATGCTAACCTGAAGGTGGACTATTTAGACATAGATGCATGCTGGATGGCGGTCTGTGTACTTTGTCGTAATGCCCAAGTAAATCTCATAGTGATCATCATGACATGTCTGTGCATTGTTATGCCCTCTCTATTTGTCAATTGCCCAACTGTAATTTGTTTACCCAGCATGTTAGTATTTTATTATGGAGAGACACCACTAGTGAACTGTGGACCCTGGTCCATTCTTTTACATCTGAAATACAACCTACTGCAATCATTGTTCTTTTACATTCTCTGCAAGCAAACATCATTTTCCACACTATACGGTTAATCCTTTGTTTTCAGCAAGTCGGTGAGATTGACACCCTCACTGTTTCGTTGGGGCAAAGTAGTTTGATTGTTGTGTGTAGGTTCCAAGTCGATGAGTCAGACCTCCCCTTCATCACCACACTTTTTCTGACGCCGTTGACACCTTCGAAGCAACTTCGATCTCCTACTGGTTTGATAACCTTGGTTTCATACTGAGGGAAAACTTACTGCTGCACTCATCATACCTTACTCTTGGGGTTCCCAACGGACGTGTGACTTTACACGCATCAAGCACTTTTTCTGGCGCCGTTGTCGGGGAGGCCGAATTGCTCCTGCAAGGGGAGTCTCTCACACCAATCTCTTTACTTTGTTTTTTTTTGTCTTGCTTTATTTTTATTTTGTCTTGTTTGCTTTCTTTATATCAAAAATACAAAAAAATTAGTTACTTGTTTAACTTTTATTATTTCGGTCTAGTTTTTATTTTTGCTAAAATGAGTACTCATGAGAACACCAAGTTGTGTGACTTCACTAGCACAAATAATAATGATTTCATATGCACTCCTATTGCTCCACCTGCTTCTAAAGCAGACTTTTATGAAATTAAACCTGCTCTATCAAATCTTGTTATGAAAGACCAATTTTCTGGTGTTAGTACTGATGATGCTGCTGCCCATCTTAATAATTTTTTTGAACTTTGTGAGATGCAAAAGTGTAAGGATATAGATGGGGATATTGTAAAACTAAAACTATTTCCTTTCTCCTTGAGAGCAAGAGCTAAAGAATGGTTGCTATCTTTACCTAGAAATAGTATTGATTCATGGACAAAATGCAAAGATGCTTTCATTGGAAAATATTATCCTCCTGCTAAAATTATATCTTTGAGAAGTAGCATTATGAACTTCAAGCAATTTGATAATGAACATGTTGCCCAAGCATGGGAGAGAATGAAATCTATGATAAAGAATTGCCCTACCCATGGACTGACTGCTTGGATGATCATCCAAACTTTTTATGCAGGATTAAATTTTTCCTCAAGGATTTTGCTGGATTCGGCTGCTGGAGGAACCTTTATGTCCATCACCTTAGGTGCAGCAACAAAACTTCTTGATGATATGATGATCAACTACTCCGAATGGCACACTGAAAGGGCTCCTCAAGGTAAGAAGGTAAATTATGTTGAAGAAACTTCTTCGTTGAGTGAAAAGATTGATATTATTATGTCTATGCTTGTGAGTGGTAAATCTCATGTTGATCCTAATAATGTTCCTTTAGCTTCATTAGTTTCTCAAGAAGAGCATGTTGATGTGAACTTCATTAAAAATAATAATTTCAACAACAATGCCTATAGGAATAATTTTGGTAATAACAACTATAAGCCATATCCTTCTAATAATGGTAGTGGTTATGGTAATTCTTATGGTAGATCTGGTTTGCCTAGTGAGGAAAGGATGCTAGAAATTGAAAGGGCTACTAAGAGCTATATGCAATCACAGTTCGAGCAAAATAAATTGTTCACTAAAACAATGAATGAACAATCTACCATGTTGAAAAGCATAGGGCATCAACTTGACAATTTGAATAGGGAAATTTCTGGTTTGCAAACTAAGCTTTCAAATGCTAAATACCGAATTTCATCCATGTCTGAATCACAAGCCTCTTTAACTAAATACCGAAAGAGAAGCTGAAATTGATAGAAAGAATAGTATAGCTCGAGTTTCTACTATTACCACCACTAGTAATGCTGAAGCTTCACATGTTGATAAACCTCCTACTATCAATGGTAATGTTATTGATGTTGGTAATGTTTCTACTTGTAACAGCCCCAAACTTGAGAACCTGAAAACCTGTTTAAAATTTTCGCTTTTGTGTTCTTTGCATCATGGCATCCATTATGAAATCGCTAAACAAATTACATTCGAGTGGAAACAAAAGTGCAGGGGGTTTTGTGTAAAAAGAAATGGACACTAAGTGAAGGAGAAGACCACAACCAGCCCACTCCATCTCTCACTCTCTCTCTCTCTCACCGTGCTCCTCTCCATCCTCTTTCCCTCCATGGCCCAAACCCAAGCCACCCGGGCCGAGCTCGCCGCCGTTGATTGACGAGCCCCCGAGCAAAACCAAGACCACCAATAGCTCCGCCTCGTCGTCCTCTACCACTCCACCGAAGGAATCGAGTTGGGAAGCCCGCAATCGAGCTCACCGTCAAGTTCTCCGCAAACCACCGCCGGAGCTCTCCCGGACGATTCCGGCCGTCTCCGTCCATCTCCGGTCCTTCCAAGCACCCCCACGAGTTCAGGGTGAGCAAACCCTCCAAATGGACCTCTACATTTCCTCCTTTTCCCCCTAGTTCACCAAATCCCCGTAGCTCTATTTCGGTCGCGTTGACAAATCCGGTGTCCAACCCGGAAATTTCCGGAACTGAACCCGGAATAACCCGGTACCAGACCCGGAATTGTCCGGAATCTATACCGGATTAAGAAAAACGGTACTGGACTCGACCATTTTTCGCCCGGATCATACCCGGAAATGACCCGGAATTAAACCCGGTGCCAGACCCGGTATAAAACCCGGAATGACCCGGTACAAAACCCGGAATCATCCCAGAAAATTCCGGATTTCAAACCGGATGCTCTCTGAAACTTGTTTTAACACCAATTCTTTTTCCGTTGCCTTATAATTGTTGCAAGAATGTTAACCACCTAAACATTGCATCTCTCACATGATCATGTCATATCATCTACAAGTTAAATCCTAGGGTCTCAACTACGTTAATCAACAAGTAAAGATGATTCCTTACTTAACTCCACGGTGAATTCGAGGTGTGTCCCCACTACGCACCCAAACACCGTTTAAATTGAATAGTTGAATTATCCTCCTCTCGGGGATTTAAATTGACATGTCATCATGTGTTTGTGCATTGCATTTGCTAAAGTTTGTGTGGTGATTGATTGTTCTTCCGTTGCTATGCCTCGATAGATCAAGCAGCCGGGGTTACTCCACAATACCCCGACGATCCGTACTACCCGCACGTTGAGCAAGGCAAGCGTAATCCCCCCTCTGAGCATATCTTATCCTATGTTTCCGCAAATATTTTCTCCACTATAATATTGCATGCGGTTCTAAATGTCAATTTTCTTGGATTAGAGTATCCTATAGTTGCATTAAGTTCCCTATGCCTTTTACCTGTTTCCCTCCTATTATCCATAGTGTTATATTGTTGGCCGACATACTTACTATGCTATGTTGTTGCTTAGCCATGCTTAGTTAATTGCATAGCTATATGGTGGATGGTTTATGTTGGAAACAGGTGTTGAAATGAGAATGATGGTGGAGGAATTGTGGTGACGGGTAATAAAATGCTTAAAGGTGGGGATGAGAGGCCACTGTGGTTGTGGTGTTTTGTCTCGTTCTCGCCGCCTAGGTGCGAGTTCTATACCTCTTGAACCAAGACTGAGCGTGCAACCATGCGTGAGGCCTATGCATTCGCAGTGCAGGAACCCTCATAGACTAAATAACTCGAGCGGGGCTAGCCAGGGTCCTCTAGTTCGGGCTTCCATTTGCGCGTGCGTGAGTTGGTGGCTGAGAATGGTATGAGGATTGTGGTGTTAAGAAAGTAAGTGTCCGCGGGACAGGGGGTTGGAGGAGTCACCAAACCTGTCCTACCGGCACTGATGATCCTGGAAAGTCCTTAACGAGGGAGAAGTCGACACCGCTCCCACCCAGCCGGCTTTCCATGGAAGAGAGCTAATGATCAGGTAATGGGCCGGACGGTACGCGTGGCAAACATTTGTACACCCCTGCAGGGTTAAATCTTTTCGAAAAGCCGTGTCCGCGGTTATGGACGACTTGGGAAGTGAAGGTAAGATCATAGAATAACTTCAACGGAATGATTAAAAACTGGGTACTAGAGGTACCACTCACAAATGCAAGGTGAGCTTCCTCGAGGGTGATTCGGGGAGGTGCCTTTGATGAACAGGTACAGTGGTTGATGTTGATAAAGGTGATGAAAGAAAGAGTACTTCTTACCTCTTTTGAAAATACTCTGAATAGTCGATTGCCTTTGAGTTATGTTTTCATAAATAAAATCAGCTTTATGCAAAACAACCATATAACTTTGAAAGCCTCATCGAGCATATATTAGCTCTTAATCTTGCGAGTTCGTCGAACTCAACGTCTTTGCTTTTGTTTCAGTGGAGGACTTCACCGACCTCGAAGGTGGGTTCTTTGTGGACGTCGACGAGTAGTCTGGGGTTCCCAGGTGGCAGCTTGGGACATCCTGGAGCAGCTGGCGCTGTGATGTTCATCTGTAGGCCTCTTAGGCCATATTTTGGTTCTTGTTGTTTAGAACAACACACTTCGCTTCCGCATGTTGTAATGTTGGGTCGGTGACCTCTGGTTGTCATTTGCTATCTTTCTCTATTATAAGAGTTGAACTATATGATTTTGTGTCGTAGAGTCTGTGATGTGCCAGTTGTTCCACAAGTCTTGATCTCTCTCTTATGCTTTGATAGTGTGCCTGCTGGTATCGGATAACCGGAGACACAGTATCACTGTATAGCAGTCGGGTCAGGGCGCCACAAGTTGGTATCAGAGCAGTACTGCCTGTAGGAAACCCTTCTACTGGTCGATGTTGAGTCTAGTGTTTGTGAAAATATTTTTAACCTAAAAATGAGTTGTGAAAACCATCTTAGGATTCTTTTTACTCCTTATCTGGTTACCCTCTAATCTCGGAGCAATCTTACCTCAATTTGACTTAAAGGTTTTACTTCTCACCTGTTACTTCAAAATGATTAGAAACGGGGTGGGTTCGACCTTTAGTGTTATGTGTCAGTTGCTCCCGCTGCGTTGCAATCCCAAATCAACTCAGATGTTTCTACCGAATCAAATTTGATCCTTTCTTTGGGTTTTAACCCAGGACTTGAACATAAGGTCCCGGATTGTGCCAACTAGAGTGTGTTAAGTTGTGATTTCTTAACTCTCACTAGTAGCACATGATGCTGATCTTTGACCCAAGTTCTATCTTGTTGTTTTCCTTCTCGCAAAGTATTATCGTCCCTAGTCTGAGTACTTGTGTGGACGCTAATGCTATTGTTTGACCATTCGGAGAAAGATACTAACTGTGTCATTGTCAAATCTCCAGAATGGCTCGAGGAGGTCGTGGAGGCCGTGGTGGTCGCGGTAACCACAATGATGATGAGGATGATCTGCCGCCACCACCCTCGATGGCTCAAGTCTTGATGGCCATTGAGGAGAACCGTGGGCGCAATGAGCGCTTGCTGGAACAGTTGGTGCAGCAGAATGCACGGAGGAACGAGTGCAACACTCTCACCGAGTTCCTGCGCTCGAGCCACCCACCTTTGCTGATGCTAAGGAGCCACTGGAAGCTGATGATTGGCTTCGAGCTTTGGAGCGCAAGTTCTCCGCGCTGCATGTCCCAGTGGCTGAACAAGTCAACTTTGCCACCTATCTTTTGGTTGGTGCTGCTGGATGTTGGTGGGAGAGCCATGTGGCCTTGTTTCCAGCCAACCATGTCTTCACCTGGGCTGAGTTTCGCACTGCCTTTCGTGCGGAGTACATTCCCCAGCCTATCATGGACTTGAAGAGGAGGGAGTTCCTGGATTTGCAACAGGGACGGATGGACCTCCGTACTTATGGTCGTGAGTTCAACCATCTCTCTCGTTACGCCCCAAGGGACGTGACCAATGATGCTGACAAGCAAGAGCTGTTCCGCAAGGGTCTGACTCCGCAGCTTCGCTATGAGCTTTTGCCCTTCAGGTTCCAGACCTATCAGGAGCTGTTCAACCAGGCTTTCACTCTTGAGCAAGGAAGAAAGAACTAGAAGCTTCCAAGAGGCCCGCACATGGGGATCACCAGAGTTCCTCGGGTTCTGAGAGCAAGAAGCGCAGGGTGTTTGTTCCCTACAGCGCCGTACCTCGTGCTCCCTTCATGCCGAGGGCAGCAGGATATAGGCCACCTCCTCCGCGTCCCACTACTTCGACACTTGGGATAGGCGGAAGTGGGTACCGTCCTATGCTACCTGCTCCACCTGGAGTCACTTGCTACACATGTGGCCAGGCTGGTCACTACTCCAGGGAGTGCCCCCAGAAGACCCTCTCGCGATAACTCCTGCACGAGCCCCTGCCACTCCAACTGGCAAGGCTGGACCTATTGTGCGTGGTCGCCTGAACCACGTCTCTGTTGAAGAAGCTGAAGATGACCCCGGCGTTTTTATGGGTGAGTTACGAATCAACGGCAATACAGCTACAACTTTGTTTGACTCTGGAGCATCGCATTCATTCATATCCATAGCGTTTGCAAAAGAGCACAACATACCGTTTGAGAAAATGAGCCGTTCCTTGGTGATCGCTACTCCTGGTTCCAAATGGCAAACCGATGGTGTTACTCCTGAGGTCCAGATTAATATAGGTTCCTTGTCTTTCCCTTATGCCTTGGTAGCTCTGAAGTCCAAAGGCATTGATGTCATACTGGGCATGAACTGGCTAGCCAAATACCAGGCTAATCTCGACTGTGCCGCCAAGACCATTACTGTGACCGCTCCTTCCGGTGACATTGTGGAGTATTGGCCTGCAACATCAACACCTCCGTCCGCCGTCGTACCCCGCTCACCTGAGATCCTTCTTTGTTTTATGGAAGGCGAATCCCCTCCTGAAATCCAGGACATACACGTGGTGTGTGACTTCCCGGATGTGTTCCGGAAGAGTTGCCTGGCATGCCTCCTGACCGAAGTGTGGAGTTTGTCATAGAGCTACTCCCGGTACCGCTCCAATTTCCAAGAAGCCCTACCGTATGCCGGTGGAAGAGTTGGCTCTGTTGAAAGAGCAAATTGATCAGCTGTTAGCTAAGGAGTTCATCCAGCCTAGCAGTTCACCTTGGGGTTGCCCGGTACTCTTTGTCAAGAAGAGGGATTCTACCGTGCCTCGTCTAGTCTCTGACTATCGACCGTTGAATGCGGTGACAATCAAGAACAAGTATCCTATTCCCCGCATCAATGATCTGTTGGATCAGTTAGCTGGTGCAACGGTATTCTCCAAGATGGATCTGAGGTCAGGCTACCATCAGATAAAAATCAGAAAGGAGGATATTCCAAAGACGGCTTTTGTTACTCGTTATGGTTCATATGAGTACACCGTCATGTCCTTTGGTCTCACAAATGCCCCGGCTACTTTCATGAGGCTCATGAACTCCATTTTCATGGATTATCTTGATAAGTTTGTCGTCATTTATATTGATGACATCCTCATCTATTCCAAAACCAATGAAGAGCATGAGGAACATCTTCGTTTGGTTCTGACAAGACTTCGAGAACACCGTCTCTATGCCAAGTTCTCCAAGTGTGAGTTTTGGTTGGATAAACTTGTCTTCCTTGGACATGTAATATCTGCCAATGGTGTGGAAGTCATCCCCGACAAAATTCAAGCTATTCTAGACTGGAAGACCCAATGTCAGTCAAGGACATTCGAAGCTTTCTCGGATTGGCGGGTTACTACCGTCGATTCATCGAAGCTTTCTCCAAAATAGCCAAGGCATTACTGACCTTCTCAAGAAGGATAAAAAGTTTGTATGGTCGGCCGAAGCTGAAGAGAGTTTCCAAACACTGAAAGCCAAGCTCACGTCCGCTCCTGTGCTTGTCCTGCCGGACACAAGCAAGGATTTCGTCGTCTTCTGTGACGCCTCTCTTCAAGGTTTGGGCTGTGTGCTAATGCAAGATGGCCATGTGGTGGCTATGCTTCTCGCCAACTTAAGCCGCATGAGCTCAATTATCCAACTCATGATCTAGAGCTTGCCGCAGTGGTCTATGCTTTGAAGCAATGGAGACCATACTTGTTTGGTAACCGTTGCGAGATCTTCTCGGATCACAAGAGTCTGAAGTACCTCTTCACCCAGCCGGATTTAAATCTCAGGCAAAGGCGTTGGTTGGAGTTAATCACGGACTATAATGTGAGTCTGAACTATCAACCCGGCAAAGCAAACGTAGTGGCTGACGCGCTAAGTCGGAAGTTTTATTGCAACAATCTGATGATTGAAGAGGCCCAACCTGCTCTCCATGAAGAATTTGCCCGTTTGAACCTGGAAATTGTTCCTTCTGGCTACCTTGCAAATCTGGAAATCAAATCTACTCTTGTAGACCAGATTAAGGAAGCTCAAACTCGTGACAAGGGTATTCTCAAAATCAAGAAGAACATTGCCAGCGGGAAGGCCAAATGTTTCTCTGTCAATGAATCCGGAGTTGTTTACTTTGGTGACCGCTTGGTAGTGCCAAAGAAACAAAACTTGAGAAGGTTGATCCTCCAAGAAGCTCATGAATCCCTCTCTCTATTCATCCCGGTAGTACCAAGATGTACCAAGACCTTCGGCCTCAATTTTGTGGACTCGTATGAAACGAGAAATTGCCAAGTATGTTGCTGAATGCGACACCTGTCGACGGGTAAAGGCTGAACATCAAAGACCTGCCGGCACTCTTCGCCCTATTGCTATCCCCGAGTGGAAATGGGATGAGATTGGTATGGACTTCATTACGGTCTGCCGAAGTCTCCAAAGGGACATGATGCCATTTGGGTCATCATTGATCGACTATCAAAAGTGGCTCACTTCCTCCCCGTGCGTGTGGACGTTACTGCTGCCAAGTTGGCAGACCTGTATACCTCTCGTATCGTCGTCCTTCACGGCATTCCCAAGAAGATAATTTCTGATCGTGGAAGCCTATTCACCTCCAAGTTCTGGACTAGTTTCCAAACTGCCATGGGAACTCGTCTTAACTTCAGCACCGCTTTCCATCCTCAAACTGATGGTCAGACCGAAAGAGTGAACCAAGTTTTGGAAGACATGCTTAGGGCATGTGTAATCTCTTTTGGCAAGGATTGGGAAAAGTACCTTCCTTTCGCGGAGTTCTCCTACAACAATAGCTATCAAGCTAGTCTGGGCATGGCTCCATTTGAGGTTCTCTATGGAAGAAAATGCCGCACTCCTCTAAATTGGTCTGAGACCGGAGAGAGGGCACTCTTTGGTCCAGATATCATCAATGAAGCTGAGGAGAAGGTTAGAATCATACGAGAAAATCTGAAGATTGCTCAGTCTAGACAGAAGAGCTATTATGACAAGCATCATCAGGAAATTCACTATGAAATCGGTGATAAAGCTTATCTCCGTGTCTCTCCCCTCCGTGGCGTTCGCCGCTTCGGAATCAAAGGGAAATTGGCGCCTCGCTATGTTGGCCCCTTCACCGTTCTGGCCAAGCGAGGAGATCTTTCTTATAAGTTGGAGTTACCGGTCATCTTTCCCAATGTGCATGATGTGTTCCATGTATCTCAACTTCGCCGGTGTTTCAAAGATCCTATCCATGGGGTCAATTATGAAGAACTGGATCTCCAGGAAGATCTTACTTATCGCGAACATCCTATCCGTGTCTTGGACGAAGCCGAAAGAAAGACCCGGAACAAGACTACCAAGTTCCTCAAAGTTCAGTGGTCGCATCATTCCGAGGAAGAAGCAACTTGGGAAAGAGAGTCTAGTCTTCGTGAAGAGTATCCCGATTTCTTTCCGCAATCTTAGAATCTCGGGACGAGATTCCTGTAAGGAGGGTAGATTTGTAACAGCCCCAAACTTGAGAACCTGAAAACCTGTTTAAAATTTTCGCTTTTGTGTTCTTTGCATCATGGCATCCATTATGAAATCGCTAAACAAATTACATTCGAGTGGAAACAAAAGTGCAGGGGGTTTTGTGTAAAAAGAAATGGACACTAAGTGAAGGAGAAGACCACAACCAGCCCACTCCATCTCTCACTCTCTCTCTCTCTCACCGTGCTCCTCTCCATCCTCTTTCCCTCCATGGCCCAAACCCAAGCCACCCGGGCCGAGCTCGCCGCCGTTGATTGACGAGCCCCCGAGCAAAACCAAGACCACCAATAGCTCCGCCTCGTCGTCCTCTACCACTCCACCGAAGGAATCGAGTTGGGAAGCCCGCAATCGAGCTCACCGTCAAGTTCTCCGCAAACCACCGCCGGAGCTCTCCCGGACGATTCCGGCCGTCTCCGTCCATCTCCGGTCCTTCCAAGCACCCCCACGAGTTCAGGGTGAGCAAACCCTCCAAATGGACCTCTACATTTCCTCCTTTTCCCCCTAGTTCACCGAATCCCCGTAGCTCTATTTCGGTCGCGTTGACAAATCCGGTGTCCAACCCGGAAATTTCCGGAACTGAACCCGGAATCACCCGGTACCAGACCCGGAATTGTCCGGAATCTATACCGGATTAAGAAAAACGGTACTGGACTCGACCATTTTTCGCCCGGATCATACCCGGAAATGACCCGGAATTAAACCCGGTGCCAGACCCGGTATAAAACCCGGAATGACCCGGTACAAAACCCGGAATCATCCCAGAAAATTCCGGATTTCAAACCGGATGCTCTCTGAAACTTGTTTTAACACCAATTCTTTTTCCGTTGCCTTATAATTGTTGCAAGAATGTTAACCACCTAAACATTGCATCTCTCACATGATCATGTCATATCATCTACAAGTTAAATCCTAGGGTCTCAACTACGTTAATCAACAAGTAAAGATGATTCCTTACTTAACTCCACGGTGAATTCGAGGTGTGTCCCCACTACGCACCCAAACTCCGTTTAAATTGAATAGTTGAATCATCCTCCTCTCGGGGATTTAAATTGACATGTCATCATGTGTTTGTGCATTGCATTTGCTAAAGTTTGTGTGGTGATTGATTGTTCTTCCGTTGCTATGCCTCGATAGATCAAGCAGCCGGGGTTACTCCACAATACCCCGACGATCCGTACTACCCGCACGTTGAGCAAGGCAAGCGTAATCCCCCCTCTGAGCATATCTTATCCTATGTTTCCGCAAATATTTTCTCCACTATAATATTGCATGCGGTTCTAAATGTCAATTTTCTTGGATTAGAGTATCCTATAGTTGCATTAAGTTCCCTATGCCTTTTACCTGTTTCCCTCCTATTATCCATAGTGTTGTATTGTTGGCCGAGATACTTACTATGCTATGTTGTTGCTTAGCCATGCTTAGTTAATTGCATAGCTATATGGTGGATGGTTTATGTTGGAAACAGGTGTTGAAATGAGAATGATGGTGGAGGAATTGTGGTGACGGGTAATAAAATGCTTAAAGGTGGGGATGAGAGGCCACTGTGGTTGTGGTGTTTTGTCTCGTTCTCGCCGCCTAGGTGCGAGTTCTATACCTCTTGAACCAAGACTGAGCGTGCAACCATGCGTGAGGCCTATGCATTCGCAGTGCAGGAACCCTCATAGACTAAATAACTCGAGCGGGGCTAGCCAGGGTCCTCTAGTTCGGGCTTCCATTTGCGCGTGCGTGAGTTGGTGGCTGAGAATGGTATGAGGATTGTGGTGTTAAGAAAGTAAGTGTCCGCGGGACAGGGGGTTGGAGGAGTCACCAAACCTGTCCTACCGGCACTGATGATCCTGGAAAGTCCTTAACGAGGGAGAAGTCGACACCGCTCCCACCCAGCCGGCTTTCCATGGAAGAGAGCTAATGATCAGGTAATGGGCCGGACGGTACGCGTGGCAAACATTTGTACACCCCTGCAGGGTTAAATCTTTTCGAAAAGCCGTGTCCGCGGTTATGGACGACTTGGGAAGTGAAGGTAAGATCATAGAATAACTTCAACGGAATGATTAAAAACTGGGTACTAGAGGTACCACTCACAAATGCAAGGTGAGCTTCCTCGAGGGTGATTCGGGGAGGTGCCTTTGATGAACAGGTACAGTGGTTGATGTTGATAAAGGTGATGAAAGAAAGAGTACTTCTTACCTCTTTTGAAAATACTCTGAATAGTCGATTGCCTTTGAGTTATGTTTTCATAAATAAAATCAGCTTTATGCAAAACAACCATATAACTTTGAAAGCCTCATCGAGCATATATTAGCTCTTAATCTTGCGAGTTCGTCGAACTCAACGTCTTTGCTTTTGTTTCAGTGGAGGACTTCACCGACCTCGAAGGTGGGTTCTTTGTGGACGTCGACGAGTAGTCTGGGGTTCCCAGGTGGCAGCTTGGGACATCCTGGAGCAGCTGGCGCTGTGATGTTCATCTGTAGGCCTCTTAGGCCATATTTTGGTTCTTGTTGTTTAGAACAACACACTTCGCTTCCGCATGTTGTAATGTTGGGTCGGTGACCTCTGGTTGTCATTTGCTATCTTTCTCTATTATAAGAGTTGAACTATATGATTTTGTGTCGTAGAGTCTGTGATGTGCCAGTTGTTCCACAAGTCTTGATCTCTCTCTTATGCTTTGATAGTGTGCCTGCTGGTATCGGATAACCGGAGACACAGTATCACTGTATAGCAGTCGGGTCAGGGCGCCACAAGTTGGTATCAGAGCAGTACTGCCTGTAGGAAACCCTTCTACTGGTCGATGTTGAGTCTAGTGTTTGTGAAAATATTTTTAACCTAAAAATGAGTTGTGAAAACCATCTTAGGATTCTTTTTACTCCTTATCTGGTTACCCTCTAATCTCGGAGCAATCTTACCTCAATTTGACTTAAAGGTTTTACTTCTCACCTGTTACTTCAAAATGATTAGAAACGGGGTGGGTTCGACCTTTAGTGTTATGTGTCAGTTGCTCCCGCTGCGTTGCAATCCCAAATCAACTCAGAGGTTTCTACCGAATCAAATAAATTGATCCTTTCTTTGGGTTTTAACCCAAGGACTTGAACATAAGGTCCCGGATTGTGCCAACTAGAGTGTGTTAAGTTGTGATTTCTTAACTCTCACTAGTAGCACATGATGCTGATCTTTGACCCAAGTTCTATCTTGTTGTTTTCCTTCTCGCAAAGTATTATCGTCCCTAGTCTGTGTACTTGTGTGGACGCTAATGCTATTGTTTGACCATTCGGAGAAAGATACTGACTGTGTCATTGTCAAATCTCCAGAATGGCTCGAGGAGGTCGTGGAGGCCGTGGTGGTCGCGGTAACCACAATGATGATGAGGATGATCTGCCGCCACCACCCTCGATGGCTCAAGTCTTGATGGCCATTGAGGAGAACCGTGGGCGCAATGAGCGCTTGCTGGAACAGTTGGTGCAGCAGAATGCACGGAGGAACGAGTGCAACACTCTCACCGAGTTCCTGCGCTCGAGCCACCCACCTTTGCTGATGCTAAGGAGCCACTGGAAGCTGATGATTGGCTTCGAGCTTTGGAGCGCAAGTTCTCCGCGCTGCATGTCCCAGTGGCTGAACAAGTCAACTTTGCCACCTATCTTTTGGTTGGTGCTGCTGGCTGTTGGTGGGAGAGCCATGTGGCCTTGTTTCCAGCCAACCATGTCTTCACCTGGGCTGAGTTTCGCACTGCCTTTCGTGCGGAGTACATTCCCCAGCCTATCATGGACTTGAAGAGGAGGGAGTTCCTGGATTTGCAACAGGGACGGATGGACCTCCGTACTTATGGTCGTGAGTTCAACCATCTCTCTCGTTACGCCCCAAGGGACGTGACCAATGATGCTGACAAGCAAGAGCTGTTCCGCAAGGGTCTGACTCCGCAGCTTCGCTATGAGCTTTTGCCCTTCAGGTTCCAGACCTATCAGGAGCTGTTCAACCAGGCTTTCACTCTTGAGCAAGGAAGAAAGGAACTTGAAGCTTCCAAGAGGCCCGCACATGGGGATCACCAGAGTTCCTCGGGTTCTGAGAGCAAGAAGCGCAGGGTGTTTGTTCCCTACAGCGCCGTACCTCGTGCTCCCTTCATGCCGAGGGCAGCCGGATATAGGCCACCTCCTCCGCGTCCCACTACTTCGACACTTGGGATAGGCGGAAGTGGGTACCGTCCTATGCTACCTGCTCCACCTGGAGTCACTTGCTACACATGTGGCCAGGCTGGTCACTACTCCAGGGAGTGCCCCCAGAAGACCCTCTCGCGATAACTCCTGCACGAGCCCCTGCCACTCCAACTGGCAAGGCTGGACCTATTGTGCGTGGTCGCCTGAACCACGTCTCTGTTGAAGAAGCTGAAGATGACCCCGGCGTTCTTATGGGTGAGTTACGAATCAACGGCAATACAGCTACAACTTTGTTTGACTCTGGAGCATCGCATTCATTCATATCCATAGCGTTTGCAAAAGAGCACAACATACCGTTTGAGAAAATGAGCCGTTCCTTGGTGATCGCTACTCCTGGTTCCAAATGGCAAACCGATGGTGTTACTCCTGAGGTCCAGATTAATATAGGATCCTTGTCTTTCCCTTATGCCTTGGTAGCTCTGAAGTCCAAAGGCATTGATGTCATACTGGGCATGAACTGGCTAGCCAAATACCAGGCTAATCTCGACTGTGCCGCCAAGACCATTACTGTGACCGCTCCTTCCGGTGACATTGTGGAGTATTGGCCTGCAACATCAATACCTCCGTCCGCCGTCGTACCCCGCTCACCTGAGATCCTTCTTTGTTTTATGGAAGGCGAATCCCCTCCTGAAATCCAGGACATACACGTGGTGTGTGACTTCCCGGATGTGTTTCCGGAAGAGTTGCCTGGCATGCCTCCTGACCGAAGTGTGGAGTTTGTTATAGAGCTACTCCCCGGTACCGCTCCAATTTCCAAGAAGCCCTACCGTATGCCGGTGGAAGAGTTGGCTCTGTTGAAAGAGCAAATTGATCAGCTGTTAGCTAAGGAGTTCATCCAGCCTAGCAGTTCACCTTGGGGTTGCCGGTACTCTTTGTCAAGAAGAGGGATTCTACCGTGCCTCGTCTAGTCTCTGACTATCGACCGTTGAATGCGGTGACAATCAAGAACAAGTATCCTATTCCCGCATCAATGATCTGTTGGATCAGTTAGCTGGTGCAACGGTATTCTCCAAGATGGATCTGAGGTCGGGCTACCATCAGATAAAAATCAGAAAGGAGGATATTCCAAAGACGGCTTTTGTTACTCGTTATGGTTCATATGAGTACACCGTCATGTCCTTTGGTCTCACAAATGCCCCGGCTACTTTCATGAGGCTCATGAACTCCATTTTCATGGATTATCTTGATAAGTTTGTCGTCATTTATATTGATGACATCCTCATCTATTCCAAAACCAATGAAGAGCATGAGGAACATCTTCGTTTGGTTCTGACAAGACTTCGAGAACACCGTCTCTATGCCAAGTTCTCCAAGTGTGAGTTTTGGTTGGATAAACTTGTCTTCCTTGGACATGTAATATCTGCCAATGGTGTGGAAGTCATCCCCGACAAAATTCAAGCTATTCTAGACTGGAAGACCCCAATGTCAGTCAAGGACATTCGAAGCTTTCTCGGATTGGCGGGTTACTACCGTCGATTCATCGAAGCTTTCTCCAAATAGCCAAGGCATTGACTGACCTTCTCAAGAAGGATAAAAAGTTTGTATGGTCGGCCGAAGCTGAAGAGAGTTTCCAAACACTGAAAGCCAAGCTCACGTCCGCTCCTGTGCTTGTCCTGCCGGACACAAGCAAGGATTTCGTCGTCTTCTGTGACGCCTCTCTTCAAGGTTTGGGCTGTGTGCTAATGCAAGATGGCCATGTGGTGGCTATGCTTCTCGCCAACTTAAGCCGCATGAGCTCAATTATCCAACTCATGATCTAGAGCTTGCCGCAGTGGTCTATGCTTTGAAGCAATGGAGACCATACTTGTTTGGTAACCGTTGCGAGATCTTCTCGGATCACAAGAGTCTGAAGTACCTCTTCACCCAGCCGGATTTAAATCTCAGGCAAAGGCGTTGGTTGGAGTTAATCACGGACTATAATGTGAGTCTGAACTATCAACCCGGCAAAGCAAACGTAGTGGCTGACGCGCTAAGTCGGAAGTTTATTGCAACAATCTGATGATTGAAGAGGCCCAACCTGCTCTCCATGAAGAATTTGCCCGTTTGAACCTGGAAATTGTTCCTTCTGGCTACCTTGCAAATCTGGAAATCAAATCTACTCTTGTAGACCAGATTAAGGAAGCTCAAACTCGTGACAAGGGTATTCTCAAAATCAAGGAGAACATTGCCAGCGGGAAGGCCAAATGTTTCTCTGTCAATGAATCCGGAGTTGTTTACTTTGGTGACCGCTTGGTAGTGCCAAAGAAACAAAACTTGAGAAGGTTGATCCTCCAAGAAGCTCATGAATCCCCTCTCTCTATTCATCCCGGTAGTACCAAGATGTACCAAGACCTTCGGCCTCAATTTTGGTGGACTCGTATGAAACGAGAAATTGCCAAGTATGTTGCTGAATGCGACACCTGTCGACGGGTAAAGGCTGAACATCAAAGACCTGCCGGCACTCTTCGCCCTATTGCTATCCCCGAGTGGAAATGGGATGAGATTGGTATGGACTTCATTACCGGTCTGCCGAAGTCTCCAAAGGGACATGATGCCATTTGGGTCATCATTGATCGACTATCAAAAGTGGCTCACTTCCTCCCCGTGCGTGTGGACGTTACTGCTGCCAAGTTGGCAGACCTGTATACCTCTCGTATCGTCGTCCTTCACGGCATTCCCAAGAAGATAATTTCTGATCGTGGAAGCCTATTCACCTCCAAGTTCTGGACTAGTTTCCAAACTGCCATGGGAACTCGTCTTAACTTCAGCACCGCTTTCCATCCTCAAACTGATGGTCAGACCGAAAGAGTGAACCAAGTTTTGGAAGACATGCTTAGGGCATGTGTAATCTCTTTTGGCAAGGATTGGGAAAAGTACCTTCCTTTCGCGGAGTTCTCCTACAACAATAGCTATCAAGCTAGTCTGGGCATGGCTCCATTTGAGGTTCTCTATGGAAGAAAATGCCGCACTCCTCTAAATTGGTCTGAGACCGGAGAGAGGGCACTCTTTGGTCCAGATATCATCAATGAAGCTGAGGAGAAGGTTAGAATCATACGAGAAAATCTGAAGATTGCTCAGTCTAGACAGAAGAGCTATTATGACAAGCATCATCAGGAAATTCACTATGAAATCGGTGATAAAGCTTATCTCCGTGTCTCTCCCCTCCGTGGCGTTCGCCGCTTCGGAATCAAAGGGAAATTGGCGCCTCGCTATGTTGGCCCCTTCACCGTTCTGGCCAAGCGAGGAGATCTTTCTTATAAGTTGGAGTTACCGGTCATCTTTCCCAATGTGCATGATGTGTTCCATGTATCTCAACTTCGCCGGTGTTTCAAAGATCCTATCCATGGGGTCAATTATGAAGAACTGGATCTCCAGGAAGATCTTACTTATCGCGAACATCCTATCCGTGTCTTGGACGAAGCCGAAAGAAAGACCCGGAACAAGACTACCAAGTTCCTCAAAGTTCAGTGGTCGCATCATTCCGAGGAAGAAGCAACTTGGGAAAGAGAGTCTAGTCTTCGTGAAGAGTATCCCGATTTCTTTCCGCAATCTTAGAATCTCGGGACGAGATTCCTGTAAGGAGGGTAGATTTGTAACAGCCCCAAACTTGAGAACCTGAAAACCTGTTTAAAATTTTCGCTTTTGTGTTCTTTGCATCATGGCATCCATTATGAAATCGCTAAACAAATTACATTCGAGTGGAAACAAAAGTGCAGGGGGTTTTGTGTAAAAAGAAATGGACACTAAGTGAAGGAGAAGACCACAACCAGCCCACTCCATCTCTCACTCTCTCTCTCTCTCTCACCGTGCTCCTCTCCATCCTCTTTCCCTCCATGGCCCAAACCCAAGCCACCCGGGCCGAGCTCGCCGCCGTTGATTGACGAGCCCCCGAGCAAAACCAAGACCACCAATAGCTCCGCCTCGTCGTCCTCTACCACTCCACCGAAGGAATCGAGTTGGGAAGCCCGCAATCGAGCTCACCGTCAAGTTCTCCGCAAACCACCGCCGGAGCTCTCCCGGACGATTCCGGCCGTCTCCGTCCATCTCCGGTCCTTCCAAGCACCCCCACGAGTTCAGGGTGAGCAAACCCTCCAAATGGACCTCTACATTTCCTCCTTTTCCCCCTAGTTCACCGAATCCCCGTAGCTCTATTTCGTTTTGGTCGCGTTGACAAATCCGGTGTCCAACCCGGAAATTTCCGGAACTGAACCCGGAATCACCCGGTACCAGACCCGGAATTGTCCAGAATCTATACCGGATTAAGAAAAACGGTACTGGACTCGACCATTTTTCGCCCGGATCATACCCGGAAATGACCCGGAATTAAACCCGGTGCCAGACCCGGTATAAAACCCGGAATGACCCGGTACAAAACCCGGAATCATCCCAGAAAATTCCGGATTTCAAACCGGATGCTCTCTGAAACTTGTTTTAACACCAATTCTTTTTCCGTTGCCTTATAATTGTTGCAAGAATGTTAACCACCTAAACATTGCATCTCTCACATGATCATGTCATATCATCTACAAGTTAAATCCTAGGGTCTCAACTACGTTAATCAACAAGTAAAGATGATTACTTACTTAACTCCACGGTGAATTCGAGGTGTGTCCCCACTACGCACCCAAACTCCGTTTAAATTGAATAGTTGAATCATCCTCCTCTCGGGGATTTAAATTGACATGTCATCATGTGTTTGTGCATTGCATTTGCTAAAGTTTGTGTGGTGATTGATTGTTCTTCCGTTGCTATGCCTCGATAGATCAAGCAGCCGGGGTTACTCCACAATACCCCGACGATCCGTACTACCCGCACGTTGAGCAAGGCAAGCGTAATCCCCCTCTGAGCATATCTTATCCTATGTTTCCGCAAATATTTTCTCCACTATAATATTGCATGCGGTTCTAAATGTCAATTTTCTTGGATTAGAGTATCCTATAGTTGCATTAAGTTCCCTATGCCTTTTACCTGTTTCCCTCCTATTATCCATAGTGTTGTATTGTTGGCCGAGATACTTACTATGCTATGTTGTTGCTTAGCCATGCTTAGTTAATTGCATAGCTATATGGTGGATGGTTTATGTTGGAAACAGGTGTTGAAATGAGAATGATGGTGGAGGAATTGTGGTGACGGGTAATAAAATGCTTAAAGGTGGGGATGAGAGGCCACTGTGGTTGTGGTGTTTTGTCTCGTTCTCGCCGCCTAGGTGCGAGTTCTATACCTCTTGAACCAAGACTGAGCGTGCAACCATGCGTGAGGCCTATGCATTCGCAGTGCAGGAACCCTCATAGACTAAATAACTCGAGCGGGGCTAGCCAGGGTCCTCTAGTTCGGGCTTCCATTTGCGCGTGCGTGAGTTGGTGGCTGAGAATGGTATGAGGATTGTGGTGTTAAGAAAGTAAGTGTCCGCGGGACAGGGGGTTGGAGGAGTCACCAAACCTGTCCTACCGGCACTGATGATCCTGGAAAGTCCTTAACGAGGGAGAAGTCGACACCGCTCCCACCCAGCCGGCTTTCCATGGAAGAGAGCTAATGATCAGGTAATGGGCCGGACGGTACGCGTGGCAAACATTTGTACACCCCTGCAGGGTTAAATCTTCTCGAAAAGCCGTGTCCGCGGTTATGGACGACTTGGGAAGTGAAGGTAAGATCATAGAATAACTTCAACGGAATGATTAAAAACTGGGTACTAGAGGTACCACTCACAAATGCAAGGTGAGCTTCCTCGAGGGTGATTCGGGGAGGTGCCTTTGATGAACAGGTACAGTGGTTGATGTTGATAAAGGTGATGAAAGAAAGAGTACTTCTTACCTCTTTTGAAAATACTCTGAATAGTCGATTGCCTTTGAGTTATGTTTTCATAAATAAAATCAGCTTTATGCAAAACAACCATATAACTTTGAAAGCCTCATCGAGCATATATTCGCTCTTAATCTTGCGAGTTCGTCGAACTCAACGTCTTTGCTTTTGTTTCAGTGGACGACTTCACTGACCTCGAAGGTGGGTTCTTTGTGGACGTCGACGAGTAGTCTGTGGTTCCCAGGTGGCAGCTTGGGACATCCTGGACCAGCTGGCGCTGTGATGTTCATCTGTAGGCCTCTTAGGCCCTATTTTGGTTCTTGTTGTTTAGAACAACACACTTCGCTTCCGCATGTTGTAATGTTGGGTCGGTGACCTCTGGTTGTCATTTGCTATCTTTCTCTATTATAAGAGTTGAACTATATGATTTTGTGTCGTAGAGTCTGTGATGTGCCAGTTGTTCCACAAGTCTTGATCTCTCTCTTATGCTTTGATAGTGTGCCTGCTGGTATCGGATAACCGGAGACACAGTATCACTGTATAGCAGTCGGGTCAGGGCGCCACACTACTTCTACTCTAAAGCATGCAAAATTGCCTAAAACTGCTGAAACTGTTTCTGATAAAGGTGCTGAAATTTTTCGAAGTATTGGAGGCAATGGTCCCATTACTTTTAATCATAATGATTTTGATTTTGATAGTTGTAACATCTTTGAAGTTATTAAGTTCTTGCAAAAGCTAGCTAGAAGTCCTAATGCTAGTGCTATAAACATGGCTTTTACAAAACATATTACAAATGCTCTCATAAAAGCTAGGGAAGAGAAATTAAAACTTGAAGCTTCTATCCCTAGGAAGTTGGAAGATGGTTGGGAGCCCATCATTAAAATGAAAGTGAATGATTTTGATTGTAATGCTTTATGTGATCTTGGTGCAAGTATTTCTGTTATGCCTAAGAAACTTTATGATATGCTTGACTTGCCACCTTTGGAATGCTGTTATTTGGATGTTCATCTTGCTGATAACTCTATGAAGAAACTTTGGGGAGAATTGACAATGTTCATATTACGGTTAACAATAACCTTGTCCCCGTTGATTTTGTTGTTTTGGATATTGAATGCAATGCATCTTGTCCTATTGTTTTGGGAAGACCCTTTCTTCGAACTGTTGGTGCTATCATTGATATGAAAGAGGGGAATATTAAGTATCAATTCCCTCTCAAGAAAGGTATGGAACACTTCCCTAGAAAGAGAATGAAGATGCCTTTTGATTCTATTATTAGAACAAATTATGATGTTGATGCTTCTTCTCTTGATAACACTTGATTTTCACTTTCTGCGCCTAGCTGAAAGGCGTTAAAGAAAAGCGCTTGTGGGAGACAACCCATCTTTTTATTTTTGTCATTTTATTTTATTTTGAGTCAAGGTGTTGTTTACTTCTGTAGCAACTCCTTTGTATCTTTATTTTATTGCATTGTTGTGCCAAGTAAAGTCTCTAGTTGAAAGTTGTTGCTAAAATTGGATTTCTGCGCAGTGACAGATTTTTGCTGTCCACCGTTTTGAGCTGTATGCGCTACAGAAAATTCAAAAAATTCTGAAAAAAATCACGCATGATCCTTATATATGTACGCAACTTTCATTAGTTTGGGTTTCTTCCATCTGAGCAAGTTAAGTGCCTCGAAAAAATTCGTCTTTCCAGACTGTTCTGTTTTTGACAGATTCTGCCTTTTATTTTGCATTGCCTCTTTTACTATGTTTGATTGGATTTCTTTGCTCCATTAAACATCAGTGGCTGTGTAATGTCCAGAAGCTTTGGTAATGATTGTGTCACAGTAGAATATGAGAATTTTTGATTATGCACTAACCCTCTAACGAGTTACTTGAGTTTGGTGTGGCGGAAGTTTTCAAGGAGCAAGAGAGAAGGATGATATGATGTGATCAAGAAGAGTGAAAAGCCTAAGCTTGGGGATGCCCCCGTGGGTCATCCCTGCAATATTCAAGAAGACTCAAGCGTCTAAGCTTGGGGATGCCCAAGGCATCCCTTCTTCATCAACAATTTATCAGGTCATCTCTAGTGAAACTATATTTTAATTCTTCCACATTTTATGTATTTTACTTGGAGCGTCTGTGTGCTTTTATTTTTGCTTGTTGTTTTTATTTTTCTGAATAAAGTTGGATCCTAGCATTCTTGTGTGGGAGAGAGACACGCTCCGCTTTTTCATGTGAATACTCATATTCTTCACTTATATCTTTTGAGTATTCTTATCTAGCTACTGTATGTTTTTAGCTCCTGTTTTTCATGCATCTCTTTTAGAGCTGTTAATTCTTGAGGAGTAGTACTCTCTTGTTTCATTTGTAAATCTTTGGAGATTTTTGTTTAGTTGCTTGGTTGATGTGTTGGTTCAGAAAATGCTGCATGTGGTAGTGGTATAGTAATAACTTGCATAATCTTGTAGATCATTGAACTTTGATGACTTGATTCTTTGCAAATGTTTTGAGGTATTTAGATGGTAAAGCTTGCTGGTTAATTAAGTTAAAATTATTAGTGGATAGTTGTCTTTAAGCTTGTACCGTACTACAAACTCTATTTAAATTGTTGAAGGTGTAGTTGGACTTGATAGCTTTCCATGTCTAAAAGTGATTCGTAATAACTAAGTTGTGCTGAAGGTCGAGGGATCTAACGGGGTACTTGTGCCGCCGTGAACGGCCCTTCTTGGAGTAAACTTTAATCATGTTCTTAATGTTGAACCTGCTAGATGTTTGCAATAAGCTTGTGAGTTCTTTTTGACTAATGTTGAGCTACGGTTTTTGGCACTTCCACCATCCATATTTGCTAGCCTCTTCGGTGATGTGCATTGCCTTCTGCTCACATTGAGAGTTGTGCATACTTCGCCAGTACATCCAAACCCGTGGGAGAACTTTCTCTTGTTCTCCTACACATAAACCCATACATCTTCCTCAAAACAGCCACCATACCTACCTACTACAGCATTTCCATAGTTGTTCCGAGATATATTGCCATGCAACTTCCATCTTACATTACATGACTTGCTGTCATTTATCATATACATATTGCTTTGCATGATTCTATACAGCTGATGTGTGGTTTACCCATGTTACGCTAGATCATTGCATATCCTGCTACACTGGCAGAGGCATACAGTTTCATACATCATGTTTTAGTTCGTTGTGAGTTATTTGTAACAAAAAGTGTATTGTCATATTAGAGTGTTGCCCCTGAAAGTGAAAAGAGCCATGGAGGCCATCGAAAAGAGAAACAGAAAAAAGAAAAAAAAGAAAAAAAAAGAATAAAGAAAAAGGGGGCAACATTACTATCCTTTATCCACACTTGTGCTCATGTTGAAGCACCTGCATTATTCATAGTCATCATTTGTGCTCATGTTTAGCACCTATACTCCATGTGAGAGAGTTTTCATGTTTTACTAGTATAACTATGTGGGGAATTTACACTATAGAACTTGGGTTGTATATTCCAATGATGAGCTTCCTCAAAAATGCTCTAGGTCTTCATGAGCAACCAAGTTGGATGCACCCCCACTAGTTCCATTGGAGAGCTTTCATACACATATAGCTCTATGTGCATCCGTTGCATGGCAATCACTACTCCTTACATAGCTTCGATTATAAGACTTCCTCTTGTCTAATGATCACTTATAGCTTTGTGAGACTTTCTTCCTTTGGCCTTCCAAACCCCCATCAATGTTCTTTTAGCCATAACATCCTGGTGCCAAAACCAAATGCTTACGCTCACCGGTTGAGTAGACTTCGAAACAGTTGATTCATGATGTTCATGTTTATTTTTACTTGGCTGAATCCTCTTTGTTGTGAAAGATTACTTGATGCTTGGAATTGAAGGATAGAACTCCTACATTGGATACTTAACACATCTTTAATGAACCTTGTACGGTTTCATGTCTTTAAAGCAATCATTCATGAAAACTTTTAGCTTGTTTAACTAACTTGTTTTGTTGTCTCTTATATCAATTATAGACTTTTGCTTTGAATGATTTGATCTCAGCTCATATGCTTTACAATATTATTGATCAAGATTATGTTGGTAGCATGTCACTTCAGAAATTATTGTTGTTATCGTTTACCTACTCGAGGACGAGTAGAACTAAGCTTGGGGATGCTTGATACGTCTCCAACGTATCTATAATTTCTTATGTTCCATGCTAGTTTTATACCAATAGCTACATGTTTTATTCACACTTCATAGCATTTTTATGCATTTTCTGGGACTAACCTATTAACAAGATGCCACAGTGCCAGTTCCTGTTTTCTGCTGTTTTTGGTTTCAGAAAAGCTGTTCTGGAAATATCCTCGGAATCGGACGAAACAAAATCCCAGATGCCTATTTTTCCGACACGTTCACGAAGTCCGAAGGAGAGACGAAGGGGGGCAGCAGGGCGCCGTCCCCACATCGGTGCGGTGGGCCCCTGCCGTGCCACCCTATGGGGAGCGGGCCCGCGCCTCCACCGACGTTGCCCCTTCGCCTATTTATTCCCCAGACGTGAAAACCCTAAAACACCGAGCCATTATTCCAGAAAACATCCTCTGCCGCCGCCGCCGTCAACCCTAACTCGGGGGGTTCTGAAGTTCTCCTCCGGCACCCTGCCGGAGAGGGAATCATCACCGGAGGGCTCTACATCGCCATGCCTGCCTCCGGAGTGATGCGTGAGTAGTTCATCCCTGGACTATGGGTCCATAGCAGTAGCTAGATGGTTGTCTTCTCCTTTTGTGCCATCATGTTTAGATCTTGTGAGCTGCCTATCATGATCAAGATCATCTTATTGTAATGCTACATGTTGTGTTTGTTGGGATCCGATGGATATTGAATACTATGTCAAGTTGATTATTGATCTATCATATATGTGTTGTTTATGATCTTGCATGCTCTCCGTTATTAGTGTAGGCTCTGGCCAAGTTTATGCTTGTAACTCCAAGAGGGAGTATTTATGCTAGATAGTAGGTTCATGCCTCCATTTAATCTGGGACAGTGACAGAAAGTTCTAAGGTTGTGGATGTGCTGTTGCTACTAGGGGTAAAACAGCAATGCTTTGTCTAAGGATATTAGTGTTGTTTACATTATGCACCATACTTAATGCAATTGTCTGTTGCTTGCAACTTAATACTGGAAGGGGTGCGGATGCTAACCTGAAGGTGGACTATTTAGACACAGATGCATGCTGGATGGCGGTCTGTGTACTTTGTCGTAATGCCCAAGTAAATCTCATAGTGATCATCATGACATGTCTGTTCATGCCCTCTCTATTTGTCAATTGTCCAACTGTAATTTGTTTACCCAGCATGTTAGTATTTTATTATGGAGAGACACCACTAGTGAATTGTGGACCCCGGTCCAGTCTTTTACATCTGAAATACAACCTACTGCAATCATTGTTCTTTTACATTCTCTGCAAGCAAACATCATTGTAACATCCCAAATTTTGGAACTAAGAAAAACTTAGTTTTGCCAGACCCAAAATTCAGAACCAACAAAAACTTTTTGAAATGTTTCACTGATGATTGTGTTTTCCCCTCCCATTGCTATGTTTGACCTTGTGTGACTTGTTGTTTAAATTGTTTGACTAGTAATTATAAGACCCAACCAATATAAAAATATGTTTAACTTTGGTGATCATGTTATGACAAGAAAATATTCCATATATCTTTTCCATTCTTATTTTGGCCAACTCCATTTCAATGATACTTGGTTTATCAACAACCAAAACTAATATCAGTATTTGAGAAAGTCAAAGTATTTCCAAAATTGTGTGTTTCCAAAATATGGAGATCTATATGCTATCTCCTACCTAATTCTCAACCTTGATATTTTGTAGGTGTATACAACTCCCATTTTATAAACTCCTAATTTCATTCCATTTGAAAATAATACTAGTGGGAAATATGTTACCCCACATATTTCCTTTCTCAAACCTTTTTGAAAACTATTGAGTTATAAGTTGAGATACTCCCTTAAACATCATCTTGTCATAATTAAGTGTGATCATTTTTATAAGATAGCATTGTGGAAATGGTGGTATGATTGAATCTTGTGGTTTGATTTGTGTGGTCATGATTGTGATGTTGATCTTGTTGTGATTGTTTGCTTGTTGGACATATGGTTGTATTGATTGTTAATTCTTGTTTTATTGTTGCTTGGGTGAATAATTACACCAATGTACTTGAGTGTTAAGTTGAAAACCCATTGATCACAAATGTGGAGTGTGACCTGAAAATAAAACAAGACCTTTATGTTTCCTCACACCCTCAAATTAAAATTCTTGATTAAAAGAAATGATCTTATTTAAATTCCCTCTCTACCTAATTCTCTATTTTGCTATAACAATTATTTTATCATATAAAATCCAGGAATGAGATGATAACCATCTCATCATCATGTTACTCTCTCCTCAAAATATCTAATCTCCAATTACAAAGATATTTCAATTTGTCAATTTGGTTTTATCCCAAAAATAACATATTTAAACTCTATGAACAAATTATGTTCAAAACATTTTATTTTGAAAAACCAATTTTTGTGGAGGCTCTACTTGACAAGGGGAGCCTACCCAAATATTTTCAAATTTTTATAAAATGTTTTAGTACCCCAAATAATTCCTAAAACACTACTGGTTTTAAAAGGAAAATAAAAGAAACAACAAAAGGACTTAGTTGAAAAAGGGGAAAAGAAAACGCAGGGGGTTATCTATAATTGTGCATCATCTTCCTGTAGCAGCCGCAGCACATGGCGCCAGTGCTGCGTGCTCCTCGTGTCTCGACGTCCTGCGTCGCGCCGCCCGGACCCCCCCTCCTCTCCTCCCCCCTGCGAGGAGATAAGAAGAGCACCACCCCGCTCCTTGCTCCCCCTGCACCAAATATCTCGCCCCCCTCTCCCTCTCCATTTCTTCCACCATGGCCGTGGCTGAGCCGAGCTCGCCGTCGCGCGTCGCCGTCGATTGAGAGCTCCCCGAGCCAAGCCAGGACCGCCAGAAGATGCGCCTCGTCGTCCTCTTCATCTCCGTGCAAGGAATCGACGCGGGAAGCAGTAAATCGAGCGGCGCGTCTTCATCCTCTCCAACTTTGGCCGCCGCGCTTCAAGCAAGGCCGCCACCGCCTCCGACCACCGCAGCTCCAACGGAACGCATCCATGCTTCTAGGGTGAGCAGAGCAACCTCCTGGACATCTCCGTTCATCCCAGTTCGCCGTAGTTCATCGCGTCGCCGTTAGGCCGTAGACCGCCGCCGCCGGAGCTCACCATCGTCGCCACCTCCGGTGACCATTTGGTTGCTGTCGCTGCCACTAGGTAGCCTGCACCCGTGCGAGTCAAAGGAGTGGAGCGTAGGGTCCCAGCGCGCAACAGCACCTCGCCACCGTGCTCGACACCATTGCGACCACCGTCGTGTACGCGAGCTGCACTGGAGTTCATCAGTTTCGTCAGTTTAGCGTGTAAGCCTCTTAAGCAGCTAGAGCGTTATATTAGCAGAAACACGAGTTCAGCCCAGTGGCTAGCACACAGCGCACGCGCGCGAGACGTCTCTTGTTCGAATCCCGCACGGCACACTCCTTTTTCCTCTTTTCCACTCGCTGACAGCCTGGCCCCACCGGTCAGTGACCGTGGCGGCCAGCGCAGCCACACCCAGTCCAGTCAGCGCCAGCGTGGCGCTCGGCCCGCATGGCAGTGGCTGTGGCTAGCCAGCCCCTCGGTGCAAAACGTTCCGCTAGATTTTCTGAGAAATAAAATAAATGGACAGATTCAAATATAAATTTGTAAAATCCATAACTTTTTAAATACTTGTCCAAAAATTACAAATAAGATACCAAAATGTTCAGAAAAATAAAGTCTGTCTATTGGTGTAATTCACCTATCCAAATAAATTAGTTTATTTGATGTTTTATTAAAATAAAGAAAATGGCAGAATATAAAACAGATTGGGAAAATTCATATCTTTAAAAATAATGATCCAAAAATTAAGTTTGACCTCTTAAAATGTTCAGCAAATGATAACCTTCATGTTCCACCTTGTTTCCAAACATGGATAATTATTTTGTAATGTTGTTTAAAACAAATTAACAAAAGGGACAGATTGAAAAGGGATTTTTATAAATTAATCTGTAATGATTTTTGGAGCAAACCCAATTTTGCTAGGTTCCTAGTGTTTCACTTTACCATACCCTAACTTGGTGTGAAGGTTCCACTCATAGGGATTAATTAGTGGCCTAACTTTTGTCTGAAGTATTTCCTATTTAAGGTGAGGTGCTTGTTGTTAACCTTTGCCTAAGATAGTTTTGTGATCGATGGACCTAGCTTGTGTATAGGAGATAGACTACTGATCAATATAATGCCCTCGTAAGTGTAGATCCTAGTTGTTGCTCGAACGATTAGTTTGATGCTTACGGTTTATTACTTGTCTGTATACCACTTGTGGATTGGTTTGCTTATTGATTGTTGTGTTATTCTCATGATTGCGACGCTAGATATAAACGCTACCGGAGTGGTCTTTGGAAAGTATTTATTGAAGAAGAATCGGAGTTTATTTCTTTGATCAGTGAGAAGAAGCCCAGGAACATTATGCTGGAATCAGGCAAGCTATTCTCTGAGCTTGCATCTATATACATCTATTTTGGCTCACATGTTTTACTTATAAAAAGCATAAGTGATTTATGTGGTGTTTGCCACAAAAGTTATGATTTTGAAAACCCCTTTCCAAAATAAAAGTATATTATTTTGACACCCTATATGGAGATCTTAGATGGAAATTCTTTTTCAAACTATAGGATGGGAAAAATATTGTTTACTCAAAACTCCTTTGAAAATACTTGTGTGGTTATGGAATGCCGAGATGTCGGTGTTGAAATGGAGAAATGGAAAATGGAGATGTTTCTGAAAAATGCACATTGTGTCTTTGTACTATGACGACCAGCCGATAACCTGTGCGACCACATTTACCCACATATGGGAAAGGGCGTAGTCATATAGTTTGCTCATATTAGTATGGGATGCCTCAACAACGGGGATGACCCCGTTCCATGAGGGGATGGTCTGAGGATCTACCCCCTGACCCGGGTCCTCTTAAGAGAAGTCTACCGGAGGCCGGTATGAGTGTATTGGAGAAAGAGGATTGAAGGTTCCACCATAAATCGCCGGGCAGAACTACGAGTCCTCACACTTAGATTCCGATGGGCTGGGTTAAGTGTGTTGGAAAGTTTCGTAGCGGTAGGGTCCTATACTAGCATGAGCAAAGGACAGGCTATGGTCGGTGACTCAACTTCGCATACACCTTGTATGGCGGGACGTGGCTGACACGATGAGTTGCCGGATGGATGTGGGAAAAGCGTGCTACCTCTGCAGAGGGTAAAACTATTCGAATAGCCGAGTCCTTGGATATGGACAGTTGGGAGGCTGTCCTCTGACCATGTGCAAGTTTTGCAAAGTTTTGAGAATTGAAAATAAAATGGAGATGTGTTGTATATGCAACTATACCGACGGGCTGGTATGAGGTTGCTGGAAAGGAGGAGGACCATGACGGGCTATGGTCGAGAAGTGCAGAGTTTTGTGATTTAAAAGTGGAAAATGTTTTATGCAACTATACCAAAGGGCCGGTATGAAGTTGTTGGGATTGAATGACCATGAAGGGTTATGGTCGAAAAAGGAGGAGTCTTGGGGAAATAAACAAAATGGTGATTTTCCGGAAAATGTTTTAAAAGAGACTTATTACAAAGACAGGTTTATGGGGAAAAGTTCTAAAAACCTTCTTTTCTTTTTCAAGAAAGATATAGGATTTCAAAACAAAGTTTTAATAAACAAAAGTATTTCCTTCTCTTTTCAACAAGGATATAGAGTTTTCAAAGCAAACGAAGTTTTATTTAAACAATAAAAAGAATAGTGCATGCTCATTTCGGGGGTAGTTTGCGAGTACATTCAAATGTACTCATATTGGTTTCATCCCTGGCTATTGTCTTAGCCAGGTTCTGAAGAGGAGCAGTCCGAAGGAGAAGTTGTTAATGACGTCAATGCGAACTAGGGCGCTTCCCAGTCAGTTGCCTGTGGGGTTGTGGCATGTGACTTGGGCTCCACGTTGTTTGGTGATTTCCGCTGCAAGTACCTGTTGAAGCTTATGGCTTCAATCAAGTAAGTAATTTCCTTCGGTATTTATGGATGTTCTTTTGATACCAGTTTGGTTGTGCTCAGCGACATACTGATCATGGGATCGCTGATGTTGTAGGCACAAGGGTATTTCGGACAGCTAGTCCGGGGTCCCCCACAGACTTGGTATCAGAGCCATCCTGACTGTAACAGACCTTAGTTAGCATGGACGTTAGTTAGGAAAGAAATATTTTGTTAAAAATATATTGTTACCAAAAACATATTTTTATCTAAGGAAGTCCAAAAATAACTTCCACTCTTCTTACCTTCTCAAATATTTTCGAGTCTCATCCCTCTATTTTAAGATTTTCTAAGGATTTCTCTACTCCCTCTTACCCGTTCAAAATACTTGACGATGAACCCAAGTGAGACCTAATTAGCTAGTACCCAGAAGAAGAAGAAGCTTCCATCTCAAATACTCAACATTTAACATCAAGGTGATTGAGGTGCGAATACCAAGATCGTCAGTATCAACAAAGCAAGAGACCTCGAAGACCTCACTCAATATTAGCAATTCCACTCAGTTACTACCTTGACAATCTCAAGTATTCCAGCTGAAGACTAAGGCGAAAACTATTTTTGGAAAGAAATATATTACTACCTAAATTATTTGTATCTAAGGAAGCCTAAGTATAACTTCCATTCTTTTCAACTTCTCGAATTATTCTACACCTTGTCCCTCGTTTAAAGGTTTATCAAAAGTTTCCATTTATTGTCTTACCTCCATTCAAACTTACATACTTGACGATATCCCAAACCAGATCCATAGGATCGATAGGATAAGCTCGTTTTACTTGAGCAATCCCCACCTTCCACGGTATTAAACGTCTGTTGGTGCTAAAAGCGCCTTGATTGATCTTTGCTTGTGCGTTGCATTTATTATGTGTTGTTTTCCTTGGGTGTTTCACAAAACACGCCTTGTCGGGAACCGAAAGTAACCACACTGTTGTCTGTTGCTTTAATTTTGACTGTTTGCAAAAACCTTTTTGCCTTGTTGGCCATAGATGTATGTTTTGTATCCTTTCAAGAGTCCGACTTGGAAAACCCTTCAGAAAATTTTCTCTTAGTAAGAGGAGCAAGGTATGGAATACTCGCTACCCCAAGACTCTGCGACCTTCTGCAAGACTGATAGCGGTCTTCATTCGTCGTTTTGTACAACCACATCAAGCCATCGAGAAAGATGAAGAACCAAGACCCGACGGTAGATGACACTGGTCGTATCCCGTCGGACTAACAAAATAATATGAAAACTAACATAACTAACATAATTTATCTAACTTTAGATCTCTCATCTAACCAAACTTTGCAAAATTACTAACTGCTTTTTCTAGACAAAGGAAAGAGGTGCCATAGGACGACTCAAAACTAGTTGGTAGAAAGGAGATTTGGGGGATATAAGAGTACTGAACTGTAAGTTTATTAGTCAGCAGGATCCCTTAAGAATCTAGTTGTTGAGATCAAAATTTGGTGGATGATGTTGGTAATATCAAAAATTTGGGGGTTTAGAATAGAAGTGAAATTTTGAGTGGATCGATAAATTAATTGGGTTTGGATAGATGATATATTTGATTAATACACTGGGGCTAACCAGTTGCGGTCCCCAATCATTGGTGGTTATCTCGAGCTAGAAGACGGGGCCCTTGATTTAAGGTTTTGAAATAAAGGTGAAAGTATTGGATTTTTAGGAAGCACTTGCTAATAAAATGATGTTTGGATTGGTTAGAACCAAGTAAATTAAGAAGAACACTCCGGTGTTGGAATGTTTAGGGTGATTCGTAGCGCAAGTAGCCCTTGTACTAAATTCTTATGGAATTATAGGTAGTGGTCAAAGGTGAGTTAGCAAATGAGTAGATCGTGGTATGCAAGAAATAATTGGTGGAGGACAAGTGAATGTTTATCGGATTCTTGGAATCAATATGACTTGGTCTAGTAGCAAGACATTCTAGGTGACAGTAGTTTTCAGAGCTTGTCACGCTCTGTTTGGATTATTGTTAGAAAGAACTTTTATCTTTGATTAAGAGATCAAGGCCCAAAAGTATTGAGATAAAATCTGAATTTGGTTAGAAAGTGGGGCAATTCTGGATGGTATGACCACATGACTGTTGGATGCTTTATTTAGCTTTGATGATATGATCGTGGGAAAATGACAACCTGAAGGAGTCAGATATTATGAGATATGCCTATCTGGGGAAAAAATCAATGAAGAAATAGTTGGTGGACCACTACGATTTTTGTGATAGGATGTAATGGGAAGATTATGCCTTAAAGGTTTGATGGATATCAGATAGACTGAATTATGCCGTGATAAAGATTTTATGCCGAGGGAGATGATGGTGGATTAATAACTTTACCTTGGGCAAAAGTCATGATTCAATTAACTAGTTGGTAGTAGTGGCCTTACCAGAGATGTTGGATTGGTGTTTTGAAGACTCGAGAATTAGAGGCCTATGTACAGTTGGTTGATTGGATCTTAGGTATAATAAGTTTGATGTTAAGAGTATAGCACCCAACTCCCTTGAAAACTAACTTAAGCCCCTCAACCAGAAAGTTTTCCCGGAAACCCTAACTATTCTGGTGCACTCTAACTTACTTGTGAAGACCACTGCGAAGCTCCGTAAAGACCCAGAGTCAAGGAAGTCTTTCAGGATCAGCCTTTTTCCTGCCAAGCCGAAGGAAGAAAAGCGTGAAGAAGATCTACCGGAAGTCATTAAGAAGAATCAAACAATGGAAGCACCTGCTGTTGACAACATCAACCATCAAGCGAGCTCCGACGGAACTAGAAGTTTTAACCTCCCTCTTCTAACTAGAACCCGGAGAGAATTAACTACGCAGACTTGACGCATCCTGAAGACAACGCATCCCCATCTGCGACCCTTGTAAAGAGAAAATATCAGGAAGTGATATCTGCACCGATCCGAGCACCTAGGAATGACACCCAGGATGAAGATCGTCAAGCTACCTCGGAAGAATAATGTCCCCAATTCAACTCCAGCTGCAACCTTCAGGATTAACCTTCAAAACCCCTTTGGGGGGAAGACCTGCAATAGGTATACAGAACGTAGTAATAATTAGATCCTTGCGCCTTAGCCTTGTAGTATCTGGAAGCAACCAACCAAGACAATCCATCCTAGTCAATCGTCAAGACAACCCCATCATCAAGGATCTGAACTCAGCACAGAAGTTGATCGACAAAGAAAGCCTCGCATCATCAAGTTGTCAAGATCTCACATGGCAACCTCACTGAAGAAGCAACGACCTCAGAAGTATAGCCAACCCAAAACCCGTGCCCCCGTACTCCCCTGTTACCACCGGGCAAATCTCGAGGACGAGATTTATTTTTAAGGGGGGAAGAGCTGTAACATCCCAAATTTTGGAACTAAGAAAAACTTAGTTTTGCCAGACCCAAAATTCAGAACCAACAAAAACTTTTTGAAATGTTTCACTGATGATTGTGTTTTTCCCTCCCATTGCTATGTTTGAACTTGTGTGACTTGTTGTTTAAATTGTTTGACTAGTAATTATAAGACCCAACCAATATAAAAATATGTTTAACTTTGGTGATCATGTTATGACAAGAAAATATTCCATATATCGTTTCCATTCTTATTTTGGCCAACTCCATTTCAATGATACTTGGTTTATCAACAACCAAAACTAATATCAGTATTTGAGAAAGTCAAAGTATTTCCAAAATTGTGAGTTTCCAAAATATGGAGATCTATATGCTATCTTCTACCTAATTCTCAACCTTGATATTTTGTAGGTGTATACAACTCCCATTTTATAAACTCCTAATTTCATTCCATTTGAAAATAATACTAGTGGGAAATATGTTACCCCACATATTTCCTTTCTCAAACCTTTTTGAAAACTATTGAGTTATAAGTTGAGATACTCCCTTAAACATCATCTTGTCATAATTAAGTGTGATCATTTTTATAAGATAGCATTGTGGAAATGGTGGTATGATTGAATCTTGTGGTTTGATTTGTGTGGTCATGATTGTGATGTTGATCTTGTTGTGATTGTTTGCTTGTTGGACATATGGTTGTATTGATTGTTAATTCTTGTTTTATTGTTGCTTGGGTGAATAATTACACCAATGTACTTGAGTGTTAAGTTGAAAACCCATTGATCACAAATGTGGAGTGTGACCTGAAAATAAAACAAGACCTTTATGTTTCCTCACACCCTCAAATTAAAATTCTTGATTAAAAGAAATGATCTTATTTAAATTCCCTCTCTACCTAATTCTCTATTTCGCTATAACAATTATTTTATCTTATAAAATCCAGGAATGAGATGATAACCATCTCATCATCATGTTACTCTCTCCTCAAAATATCTAATCTCCAATTACAAAGATATTTCAATTTGTCAAATTGGTTTTATCCCAAAAATAACATATTTGAACTCTATGAACAAATTATGTTCAAAACATTTTATTTTGAAAAACCAATTTTTGTGGAGGCTCTACTTGACAAGGGAGCCTACCCAAATATTTTCAAATTTTTATAAAATGTTTTAGTACCCCAAATAATTCCTAAAACACTACTGGTTTTAAAAGGAAAATAAAAGAAACAGCAAAGGACTTAGTTGAAAAAGGGGAAAAGAAAACGCAGGGGGTTATCTACAATTGTGCATCGTCTTCCTGTAGCAGCCGCATCACATGGCGCCAGTGCTGCGTGCTCCTCGTGCCTCGACGTCCTGCGTCGCGCCGCCCGGACCCCCCCTCCTCTCCTCCCCCCTGCGAGGAGATAAGAAGAGCACCACCCCGCTCCTTGCTCCCCCTGCACCAAATATCTCGCCCCCCTCTCCCTCTCCATTTCTTCCACCATGGCCGTGGCCGAGCCGAGCTCGCCGTCGCGTGTCGCCGTCGATTGAGAGCTCCCCGAGCCAAGCCAGGACTGCCAGAAGATGTGCCTCGTCGTCGTCTTCATCTCCGTGCAAGGAATCGACGCGAGAAGCAGTAAATCGAGCGGCGCGTATTCATCCTCTCCAACTCCGGCCGTCGCACTTCGAGCAAGGCCGCCACCTCCTCTGACCACCGCAGCTCCAACGGAACGCATCCACGCTTCTAGGGTGAGCAGAGCAACCTCCTGGACATCTCCGTTCATCCCAGGTCGCCGCAGTTCGTCGCGTCACCGTTAGGCCGTAGACCGCCGCCGCCGGAGCTCACCATCGTCGCCGCCTCCGGTGACCATTTGGTTGCTGTCACCGCCACTAGGTAGCCTGCACCCGTGCGAGTCAAAGGAGTGGAGCGTAGGGTCCCAGCGCGCAACAGCACCTCGCCAACGTGCTCGGCACCGTTGCGGCCACCGCCGTGCACGCGAGCTGCACTGGAGTTCATCAGTTTCGTCAGTTTAGCGTGTAAGCCTCTTAAGCAGCTAGAGCGTTATATTAGCAGAAACACGAGTTCAGCCCAGTGGCTAGCACACAGTGCACGCGCGCGAGAGGTCTCTGGTTCGAATCCCGCACGACACACTCCTTTTTCCTCTTTTCTACTCGCTGACAGCCTGGCCCCACCGGTCAGTGACCGTGGCGGCCAGCGCAGCCACATCCAGTCCAGTCAGCGCCAGCGTGGCGCTCGGGCCCGCATGGCAGTGGCTATGGCTATCCAGCCCCTCGGTGCAAAACGTTCCGCTAGATTTTCTGAGAAATAAAATAAATGGACAGATTCAAATATAAATTTGTAAAATCCATAACTTTTTAAATACTTGTCCAAAAATTACAAATAAGATACCAAAATGTTCAGAATAATAAAGCCTGTCTTTTGGTGTAATTCACCTATCCAAATAAATTAGTTTATTTGATGTTTTATTAAAATAAAGAAAATGGCAGAATATAAAACAGATTGGTAAAATTCATATCTTTAAAAATAATGATCCAAAAATTAAGTTTGACCTCTTAAAATGTTCAGCAAATGGTAACCTTCATGTTCAACCTTGTTTCCAAACATAGATAATTATTTTGTAATGTTGTTTAAAACAAATTAACAAAAGGGACATATTGAAAAGGGATTTTTATAAATTAATCTGTAACGATTTTTGGAGCAAACCCAATTTTGCTAGGTTCCTAGTGTTTCACTTTACCATACCCTAACTTGGTGTGAAGGTTTCACTCATAGGGATTAATTAGTGGCCTAACTTTTGTCTGAAGTATTTCCTATTTAAGGGGAGGTGCTTGTTGTTAACCTTTGCCTAAGATAGTTTTGTGATCGATGGACCTAGCTTGTGTATAGGAGATAGACTACTGATCAATATAATGCCCTCGTAAGTGTAGATCCTAGTTGTTGCTCAAACGATTAGTTTGATGCTTACGGTTTGTTACTTCTCTGTATACCACTTGTGGATTGGTTTGCTTATTGATTGTTGTGTTATTCTCATGATTGCGACGCTAGATATAAACGCTACCGGAGTGGTCTTTGGAAAGTATTTATTGAAGAAGAATCGGAGTTTATTTCTTTGATCAGTGAGAAGAAGCCCAGGAACATTATGCTAGAATCAGGCAAGCTATTCTCTGAGCTCGCATCTATATACATCTATTTTGGCTCACATGTTTTACTTATAAAAAGCATAAGTGATTTATGTGGTGTTTGCCACAAAAGGTATGATTTTGAAAACCCCTTTCCAAAATATAAGTATATTATTTTGACACCCTATATGGAGATCTTAGATGGAAATTCTTTTTCAAACTATAGGATGTACTCAAAACTCCTTTGAAAATACTTGTGTGGTTATGGAATGCCGAGATGTCGGTGTTGAAATGGAGAAATGGAAAATGGAGATGTTTATGAAAAATGCACATTGTGTCTTTGTACTATGACGACCAGCCGATAACCTGTGCGACCACATTTACCCACATATGGGAAAGGGCGTAGTCATATAGTTTGCTCATATTAGTATGGGATGCCTCAACAACGGGGATGACCCCGTTCCATGAGGGGATGGTCTGAGGACCTACCCCCTGACCCGGGTCCTCTTAAGAGAAGTCTACCAGAGGCCGGTATGAGTGTATTGGAGAAAGAGGATTGAAGGTTCCACCATAAATCGCCGGGCAGAACTACGAGTCCTCACAATTAGATTCCGACGGGCTGGGTTAAGTGTGTTGGAAAGTTTCGTAGTGGTAGGGTCCTATACTAGCATGACCAAAGGACAGGCTATGGTCGGTGACTCAACTTCGCATACACCTTGTATGGCGGGACGTGGCTGACACGATGAGTTGCCGGATGGATGTGGGAAAAGCGTGCTACCTCTGCAGAGGGTAAAACTATTCGAATAGCCGAGTCCTCGATATGGACAGTTGGGAGGCTATCCTCTGACCATGTGCAAGTTTTGCAAAGTTTTGAGAATTGAAAATAAAATGGAGATGTGTTGTATATGCAACTATACCGACGGGCTGGTATGAGGTTGCTGGAAAAGAGGAGGACCATGACGGGCTATGGTCGAGAAGTGCAGAGTTTTGTGATTTAAAAGTGGAAATGTTTTATGCAACTATACCAAAGGGCCGGTATGAAGTTGTTGGGATTGAATGACCATGAAGGGTTATGGTCAAAAAAGGAGGAGTCTTGGGGAAATAAAAAAAATGGTGATTTTCCGGAAAAATGTTTTAAAAGAGACTTATTACAAAGACAGGTTTATGGGGAAAAGTTCTAAAAACCTTCTTTTCTTTTTCAAGAAAGATATAGGGATTTCAAAACAAAGTTTTAATAAACAAAAGTATATCCTTCTCTTTTCAACAAGGATATAGAGTTTTCAAAGCAAACGAAGTTTTATTTAAACAATAAAAAGAATAGTGCATGCTCATTTCGGGGGTAGTTTGCGAGTACATTCAAATGTACTCATATTGGTTTCGTCCCTGGCTATTGTCTTAGCCAGGTTCTGAAGAGGAGCAGTCCGAAGGAGAAGTTGTTAATGACGTCAATGCGAACTAGGGCGCTTCCCAGTCAGTTGCCTATGGGGTTGTGGCATGTGACTTGGGCTCCACGTTGGTTGGTGATTTCTGCTGCAAGTACCTGTTGAAGCTTATGGCTTCAATCAACTAAGTAATTTCCTTCGGTATTTATGGATGTTCTTTTGATACCAGTTTGGTTGTGCTCAGTGACAGACTGATCATGGGATCGCTGATGTTGTAGGCACAAGGGTATTTCGGACAGCTAGTCCGGGGTCCCCCACAATCATTTTCCACACTATACGTCTAATCCTTTGTTTTCAGCAAGCCAGTGAGATTGACACCCTCACTGTTTCGTTGGGGCAAAGTAGTTTGATTGTTGTGTGCAGGTTCCAAGTCGACGAGTCAGACCTCCCCTTCATCACCACACTTTTTCTGACGCCGTTGACACCTTCGAAGCAACTTCGATCTCCTACTGGTTCGATAACCTTGGTTTCATACTGACGGAAAACTTGCTGCTGCACTCATCATACCTTCCTCTTGGGGTTCCCAACGGACGTGTGACTTTACACGCATCAATACACATTATCAACTATAATGGGGTTGGATAAGGTACCATTAGTGCATGAAGAAGCAAAGTGACCCTTCTCACGGCGTATGTAGCAACATTTGCTTCCTCCTTTCTTCTTAGTTGGAATCTTGACTTGAGGAGGAGTAGCTTGATTCTTCTTGGGAAGAGGCCGTTCTTCGACTTGAGGAAGTTGAGTTTGAGCTTGAGGCTTCTTCCCTTGTTGCTTCTCACTAAGATACTTCTTCTTCAAAGGGCAAGATCTAACATGGTGCCGTTCAACTTTGCACTTGAAGCAAACAATCTTGGCTGAATCTTTGACTTGTTCTTAGCCCTTTTTCTTCTTGATGATCTTGGACTTGTTCTTGTTATTGGAGTTGAATCCAAGTCCAATCTTTTCATTGGGGCGTCTTTGAACACTCAACATATTGTCAAGTGTGGACTTCCCAACATGACGCTTTTCCAAGTCTTTCTTCAAAGAAGTGATTTGGGCCTTGAGCTCTTTTAATTCCTCTACATGGTTAGTATCAACACAAATACTAGAGGAAGTAGAAGCTTCATTGTTAGAGTAACAAGGTATGGAAAGTAATTCATCACAAGATGTAGCAACATTGTGAGTGGATGAATCACAAGGACTAGCACAAGACGATATAGCATTAAGAGAAGAAGTTGTTCCATTATCCACATGAGGCTCACAAGATGTTACCTTTGACATAATAGCCTCATGAGCTAACTTTAGCTTAGCATGGGATGCTAGAAGATCATCATTAGAGCTAGAGAGCCTTTCATGATTTTCTTCCAATTTCTCATACTTGCTAGTTAGCAACTCAAGTTTGGCCCTTAACTCAACATTCTCCTTCAAAATAGATGCTTCACAATAAGTGGAGTTAGTAGAACAAGCATCGTTAATATTAGAAATGGAAGAAGACAAATTGGCAAGCTTATCATTCTTAGATAGTTGAGTTTAGAGTTGATCATGAGACTTGATAAGGAGAGAGTGTTCACTTTCTAAAGCGTTGTGAGCTTTGTCAAGTTTCTCTATGTCCTCATTTAGTCTAGCATTGCCAACACCGAATTCAACTTTTTCCTTTTTAAGCACTTTATATTTAGCAATACATGATCTCTTTCCTCAATGATTTTAGCAATGATAAGATCATTTGATTCATCAAGAGATTCAAGTTTCTCCTCTAGAGACACACGAAGCTCTTGCTCTTCCTCGAGGGCATCCTCTAAGGATGATTTTTCATTAGCATCTTCTCTCTCAATTTTACATTTTTCCTCAAATTGAGTATCCAAATCCTCAATGATTTCTATACATTTAATATCATGAGCAACTATTTCACATAGAGAAGAGATAGCTTCACTACCTTTGGGAAGAGCACCAAGAACAATCTCACCCTTCTTGGTTAAGGTTTCAATGTCAAAATCTTCTCCATGAGGATCCTCAACCACATCATCACATATCTCGGGATTCGAGGTAGAAGTTACTAATCCTTAGACATGAGGAAAACATGATTAATGGGTGAGGAGGATGAAGAATTACTTGAAGCACCATTGAGGTTCATGTCTTGTTCCAACAAATGTTGGGATTCCTATACCACTAGTATAGAAAAGCTATTCTGTGGCGCACCATTTTGCTATTCTGTGGCACATGGGTGGTGCGCCACAGAATAGTCGCCACTAAATAAGCTATTCTGTGGTGCACCACCAGGTGCGCCACAGAATAGTGGCTATTCTGTGGCGCACCCAGCCTGGTGCGCCACAGAATAACTATTCTGTGGCGCACCCCACAGAATAGGGTGCGCCACAGAATAGTTCTGGGTGCGCCACAGAATTACTGTGCCGTATTGTACCCGTATATTACCAGAATACAAATACCAGTATAATACCAGAATACATGTATATTTCATATTTACACAGATATAACAGAAACAGGGATATATTTTCACAGATACATATATCAAAACAAACACATTACTAATATATGTCTCATCACAAGTTGATACAAAAGTGCCGAAGTTTTACACAAGTGTTGAGATATATACAAAAGTTAATCGATCGTTGCACACGTTACAAATGAAGTGTTCACCGCCTACACTAGGATCGAATAGATTACATCTCGGCGTTGACGGTGAGCAAAAGCGGGAGCACGACGATCTCATGTAGCGAGCGGTGCGAGCGGCGCGGGAATGGTTTGCCGTCTTTCTTCGTCATCCACGCCCTGTTGTCCTTCTGCAACTTTAGGCGTTCTTCGATTTCTCTCTGATGCAACCCTGTAGATGGAGATAGATATATATATTGGTTAATAATATCAATAGAGTATGCATGCATGATTTATTCATCTAAGTGGATAAAATAGAGTATGTATGTGTGCATGTGTAAGGTTTTCTTTTATAATACATCCTATCTACCTCGTCGGGAGCAATGGAAGGTCCCCCCTGCTGTGATAACATTTCCGACGATGACTTCCGATAACTTGGTCTTGATGCATTGGAAGTCTTTTCTAAGATCCATATCGGACTTGCGTCTGTCATATTCGACCCATGTTTGTAAAGCAGATGGCAAACCACATTGCGCTCCATCTCGGATAATCATGTTAATATGACGGAGGGCGTAGAAGGCATCCATCTCGCTGCCCGACTGCTCCTTGAGGCAAGAGAACTCGGTGATATGCTTGAACCGGCGCAACTTATTATCAATTAATTGTGGTTGCACGGTGCTTTCGAAGACGCCTCCCTTTTGGTGGTAGCCGTGAAGAGCTTGATTGAGGACAGCAATTATGTTGGCATACCTTTTCGTAGTACTACTACCTGAGTCAAAATAAGTGGCATGGTAATGGCTCGGGTGTAGGATGATGAGGACGCAGTACTTGTCCCTGCTCAACACAATTTAAATGAGATGATGATCAGAAACATGCATGCATTGAACTCGGAAAGGCACAAGATACGGCGGCGAGCGGATGTGTACTTACTCGGGAAAGAAAGGCACAAGAAGGCAATTCTTTTGCTGGTTTTGCAACATGAACCTCTCGAGGTACTCAACTGCGCTGGTCCGTGTCACAGATCCTTGCACCAGCTGGCTGTCACGCATGTAGTAGGGATCCGCTACCGCGACGTGCGAGAGATTATCTCTGTGGATAGTCATGGCCTCATTGAGCGCGTATAGGCGGACCAAGTTATAGTTGAGCCGCTGCTGGTTAAATAGATTGAACACGTCCTCGTATGCTACTAAGAACAGATCCGCGGGGTGTTCACCGACGACCACCAACCCGCCTTCTTCCTTTGGCACTTGGACAGTGAACGCCGGGTAATTTGGATCCCTGTCTTTTAGAAGAAAGCCCTCTAGCATAGAGATAGAAGCGCTCAAAGAGATCATTGATGGAGTTGCGAGGTGGGTCATCTCCGGAGGCACTATCGGTTTTCCAGCTTCATGAACCATGTGCGCCGATTTGTCCGGAGGGGGTGGTATGGTGTCTTCACGACCCTGGATAATCATAGGAGTTGGCTGGCTCGCAGAGGCGCCCTTTGATCCCTTTGGCATCTTAGGTGGCTGGCTCGCAGAGGCGCCCTTTGGCATCTTCTTGGGGGGCCTCCTGGGCTTATTGCTCCATGGCTGCCCACGAAGCCCCTCTGCAACCGATTTCGCAATCGTGCCAGGGGAGAAAACGCCGGTAGCCGGTTTGTCTTGAGCTGCAACGCCGGCTGCTGGAGGTGTCTCTTGAGATAAACCCTGGAAGTCCAGGCGCTGCGTGACTGCATTGAGACGAGCAGGTTGATCGGCGTGGGCACGGAAGGGTGGTTCGAGATCCACAGGACGCATGAATCCGTCGGCGTCTTCGGCGCCAGTGTTGAGGAAGCCACCGACGTCGATAAGATCATCATCGTCGTCGTCGTCGTTGCCACCAATACGTTGAGGTGCAGAGGCGTTGCCTGCTAATTGCACCGGTTGTGGTTCGGAGCCCAATTGCACCGGTTGTGGTTGAGAGCCTACCAACAGTTGCTTCTGGCGGTTGGTGGTGGTGGCGACGGCTGCAGGCTTCTTCGGGGGACGGATCGGAGCGTCCCGCCGGAACTTTGAGGTGGCGCCGGTGTTGCGTCTTGGGCCCTCATCAATAATACCCCCCCCAAGACGAATCTGGGTCTTCGGCCATAGCGAGACCCATTCGGGGCACTTTCCAAGGACCACGTGTTCATCGGCTCCTTGAGGTTGAACGGGGGGGTCCATGTTGTGATACACTTTCGGCACCGTGACTACCTTGACCTTCATAAAACCCTTGTCCACTGGAGCGTGGTGCATTAGTTCGCTGCCTGTTTTTAGGATAAGGCCCGTAGCAACTTCCTTCAACTCGTCGCCTACCCTATGCAGGAGCATGCAAGGCGTTTCCTATAATGAAATTAAGCAACATATGCATTTGTGTGATTAATACAGTCATCGATCGAAGCAGACATAGTTATACAGAAGGACATAGTTATACAGAAGACGACGCAGACTAATTAATTAGTAACCTTGGTGACGACGTCCAGCTCGGCTTCCGTCGAGACACGGGCGCCGGTGCCAGCGGCGGTGGCCGGAGTTTTCTTCTCGCGTCCCGGTGCGGTAGGCAGCGCCGGTGTGACCAAAGGGGCCATGGGCGGCGGGGTCACGATGATGTCGCTCGGCGACCGGTTCATGGTGGAGTTGCTGCCGGAGAAGCTGGGCACGTGTATCGGCCCCTGTTGACCTCCCGCCATCCAGGCAGCGAACCCCTCCACTATCTGCGGGGGCATGATCTGGTGGATGCCTTCTCGGACTAGCTTTTGCACCTCCTGCTTGTCCACGGTGTTCTTCTTCAGCTCCTCCAGCTCCGCCTTCAGCCGCTCAACCTCGGCTCTATCCTCGTTCTTGGACGTCCTCTTCCTCTTTTTCTTCTCGCCGGCGCCGTCCGAGCTGTAGTACTCCGTGAACTTCACGCTCGTACCATAGCCTGACACACGGCCAGCTGATGTCGGCGGCGCCAACTTGTCCCTTCCCTTTGCAACGTTCATCGCCCGGTTGAAAGTAGTGTCCCACACTTCCCTCTCACCCTGGGACGACGACTGGCCGGCCTCAGCCTCAGCCTTCAACTCGTCCTCCTGCACACAAAGGTGAACACACTTAGAAATTTGAGATCAACGCAATGGACTTTGAGATATCTGTGGTATTTAAATTCACTTACCAGATTTTGCTGGAATTGCTTCACATCGTCGTGATCGGTAACGAACTCCCCAGTTTCCCAGTTGAGATAGTAGCGGGACCGGACAAAGTTCCTGGTCTGCTCGTCTGTGAATTTATCCCATGGGTTGTCCAGCCCACGTTTTCTTATTTCTGCGTCCTCCTTGTCCCAAGTGGGTTGTTTGGATTTGTAACCGCCGCTTCCCAAACGGTGGTTACCTAAGTTCCTCTTCCGCATTTCCTTCCCCCACTCGGTCCATCTTGTACACACCTCAGAATTTAAAAAGTCCTTAATACCTCGAACTCTTCTAAGGTGATGTGAGGCTCGCCTGTACTAATCTCCTCCCAGCTCTTCTTATTATGAATCTTCGCCTTCACCCGGCATTTCCAGCTGCTCAAGGCGGTGCTCATCTTCGTGGTGGCGTAATTATCCACATTTTTGGGTTTAGGGTTCGGGAAGGTGTATCGTTGGTGAACCCTCCTGAGCAGGTGTTCGAGCAAAGCCGCATTCTCTTCGCTTCTAATGTCAGACGTGTTGATCGACACGCCTTCTCGGAGGATGCACCCTAGTTGCATGCTGTACCCTCGTGCAACGTGCTTAGGCTCCAACGGCATGCCACTTGGACTGACCTCCGTGATCACGTCCGTGACATTGTCCACCGACTGCACTTTACGCGGTTTAGTCCTTGCCCTCCGCTTCTTCTTCTTCTTAGCGGCCGGGTTGCTGTCGCCGGGTTCCGTGTGGTCGCCGCCATCGGTGCGGTCATCGCCAGTGGTCGTGTGGTCGCCACCATCTCCTGAGGTGTCATCCTCACCACCTTCTTCGTGGTACTCGGGGTCGGGATCCCGGACCTCCCGTTGATGCTCCTCAGCCTCGTCGCCACTAGTGACCGCGGCTTCGTCCCTCATATCGTCGGGCCAAAAGTCCATGTTCTGTACTCTTGCTTGCTCTTCGATGCTCATGCGCTTAGAAGCGTCGCCCGACATGTTTGAACTGCATTAAAAAGAGGCAAAAAGTTAGTATGACAAATATAAGAGAAAAAAAATCACCTAACTAAGTACTAAGATACCCCGGCCCATGCATTAGTCGCAATACCCCATATGTCCTATTTTTAGCAAAGTCATGCCAAATTTCACGAAAAAATTCGGCATGACCTTTGCTAAAAAAGGGACATATGGAGTACCCGAAATTGCCGGAACGGAAGTTAATCGACGTTCCGGCAATCTCAAGGGCCTCTCGGGGGTACCTGCAACCATTTCCAAATTTTAAAAAAACACAACTCGACGATGGTCGGAGCTCAAGCACAATACCCCATATGTCCTATTTTTAGCAAAGTCATGCCAAATTTCACGAAAAAATTCGGCATGACCTTTGCTAAAAAAGGGACATATGGAGTACCCGAAATTGCCGGAACGGAAGTTAATCGACGTTCCGGCAATCTCAAGGGCCTCTCGGGGGTACCTGCAAGCATTTCCAAATTTAAAAAAACACAACTCCGGCCGGCATATCCGGCCGGCATCTCCACGACACGATGGTCGGAGCCAAATCCACATCTCAATAAAAAATCCACATCTCCCGCATCGCCATCTCCACATCTCACCTGAAAGAACGCGGTGCTTCTTCTAAATTTCCTGCATACGGGAAAATAATGCATTAGTTAACTATATACAATGTTATTTGACAACAAATAATGCATTAGTTAACTATATACAATGTTAGTTTCCCTTTTATGAAGTGATCAATGAACTTCCCTTTTATGCTTAATTTTTCTATTTGTGCTGCAAAAATGTTTTCAAATATCTGAGAAAAAACTACATTCATATAAATATTGTTGCTATGTGAATGAGGGTGCGATCTCTATATGTGATGTGAAGGGGCTGTGCGACACCTTCTCTGAAGATAATGTATGCCACTTGCTGGAATTATTCTCCTATTTGAACAGCATTGTATCTATAAAAGGTTACAAGTTTTTTATATCTAAGCTTTGGACTTATTTACAGATACTAGCACAGGTGGACTTCAGTCCAGATGGTCTACCGAAAGGATGGGTGAAAGAAGTGATATTTAGAAAATGCAGTGATGGAATTAGAAAGCACCCGGTATTACAATAGAGCATCTCATTCCTTAGACTGAATATGTCACACATTTTTCATACACCAATAGTTAATAACATTAACTCTGCTAAGGTTGTTCCTGATAAAATGATCCTATATCATGGCTATAGGATGTGCCTTAATGTAACTATAAAACTGTTCAGAACTTTGGATTATATTTGATAGATATCTTTTTTAACTACCAGCCTCCAAGAATGTTGAAAAGATTCAAAGCACTAGGGACAAAGAAAAAATCAATGAAATCATTGGTTTTCGAAAAGAAATTACTTGATCACAAGACATCAGATCGCTGTAAGCGTTTGCACAAGCATTTGCACAAGCATAAAATGATCCTATATCTGGCTAAGCATTTGCACAAGCACCTTCGGTGCTAGGAGGGAGAGGAGAGGAGGGGCTCACCGTGGACGTCGAGGAGGGCGGCGTCGAGGACGGCGGCGTCGAGGAGGGCGGCATCGAGGACGGCGGCGTCGAGGAGGGCGGCGTCGAGCACGGCGGCGTCATCGACGGCGTGGTCGAGCACGGGCACGGCGGAGGCGTCGACCACGGCGGGGCGTCGAGGACGGCGGAGTAGAGCAGAGCGGGTGCGTCGAGCACGGCGGAGGCGTCGACCACGGCGGCGTCGAGCACGGCGGCGTCGAGGACGGGCACGGCGGGCGGGTGGTCGACGGCGGGCGCATGCGTCGTTTGAGGAAGACGAAGAAGCCGTGCGCGAGATGTGAATTTGGGGGAAGAAGGCGCGCGTGCGTGTTAGAAAAACGGCTGACATTATTCTGTGGCGCACGGCTGCAAGGGTGCGCCACAGAATAACGTTATTCTGTGGCGCACGGATGAATGGGTGCGCCACAGAATAACGTTATACTGTGGCGCACGGCTTCAAGGGTGCGCCACAGAATAATGTGGCCACAACATTTTTTTATTTGTTTCTTCAAATTTTGTGTTTGTCTCACACACATATTATTAATACAAAAAAAATTATACCTCCTTATTCATGCAATTGTCCATGTTTTGAACACATCATACCTCTTTATTCATTCATAATCAAAATTATATCACCAACCAAATGAGGTACTGTACTATGTTTTTTGTGGGTGAAAACGTGGCGCGAAATGCGAAAACGGGTGAACGCGCCGGAAGTCCGACGGAACGTGTCCCGTCAACGGGCAGCACTTCCATAACGGTGAAAACTGGCGAAAACTGTCGAAAACGGTGAACGCGCCGGAAGTCTCCTACGGAACGTGTCCCGTCAACGGGCAGCACTTCCGTAACGGCGAAAACTGGCGAAAACTGGCGAAAACGGTGAATGCGCCGGAAGTCCGACGGAACGTGTCCCGTCAACGGGCAGCACTTCAGTAACGGTGAAAACTGGCGAAAACGGCGAACGCGCCGGAAGTCCGACGGAACGTGTCCCGTCAACGGGAACCACGTTATTCTGCTTGTATACGTAGATATGCTTGTATATATACATCCTTATTCTGTGGCGCACCTAGTGGTGCGCTACAGAATACGCGTATTCTGTGGCGCATGCACACTGGTGCGCCACAGAATAAGCTTATTCTGTGGCGCATGGGCATGGCTGCGCCACAGAATAAAGCCCAAAGTGACTGACCCTTGCGTGGGTGTGGGGCCCGCGCATATTCGGTGGCGCATGGGCATAGCTGCGCCACAGAATAAGATAATTCTGTGGCGCACCAATAAGTAATGCGCCACAGAATAACCTTATTCTGTCGCGCATCTTTACAGGTGGGCCACAGAAGCTTATTCTGTGGCGCACGGCTATAAGGTGCGCCACAGAATAAGCTTCCATAGAATTGGCTTTTCCTACTAGTGTACATTGTTAGTCATGCAAGTACTAGAGGATATGAAAGCATTATTTTCATGACAACAAGACATGGAGAGCATATCATTATTAGATTTGTTAAGCAACTATTACATGATATGCAAGGACCATCAACTCTAGCATGTATGAAATTTGGAGTGCTAGAAGAGTTTAAGTCCAAAGGTAGAACATTGCAATGTGATAGAGAAGAAGTATAATCAATAGTAAGTTCACCATCACCAAATGCAATTTCTATCACCACTCACCATATCATTACCTTGTGACAAATCACATGTTGGCGAAGTGGAAGAAGTTGTGAACTCATCACGGCCGGAGGTGGAGAGAGAACAATCATCCTCAATAATTTTGGACACTTCATATATATCTTGAAGCCTGGTCCAAAGCTCATGTGCATTTCGAAAAGGCATGATTGAAGCAAGAACTACATCGTTCAAAGCACATATAAGTCCATTAGTAACTTGAGTCTCGAGATAAGAGTTTATCTCATCCTCTAAATATAATTCTTGGGAATCCTTTGGAGAGATAAACTCACATCTACAATCCTCTTAATATAATTTAGAACCATGGCCCTAAAAAGATTAAGCATGCGAATTTTCCAAACATCATAATTTGTGCCATCGAATATGAAAGTGGGATCGTGCACTAATTCTCTAAATGACATCTTTTACTCTCTAGGCGGTAAAGCCCAAAAAGAGAGCCGAGGCTCTGATACCAATTGAAAGGATAATGATGTCGCCTAGAGGGGGGGGGGGGTGAATAGGCGATTTAAAACTTTCCCGGTTTAGGCTTGATAACTGAGAAATAAAACTATGTGTTTAAATTAACAAGCCGGCAACCTAAATAAACTAGGCTCACCTATGTGCACCAACAACTTATGCTAAGTAAGACAAACAACAAGGTGGTAGCAATAGAATACTTCAAGCACGAAGGCTATCACAATGTAATGTGCATAAGTAAATAGCTCGGTATAGAAATAACCAAGGCATGCGGAGACGAGGATGTATTCCTGAGTTCCTCCTTGTTAAGGGAGTACGTCTCGTTGGAGAGGTGTGAAGCACCACAAAGGTCGATCTCAACGCCACAAAGGCTCACCCTATTCTCCGATGAACCGCACAACAAAGGCTTGGTTCACCTTCCACTATCGGAATCCTTCAAGGCAGAATCCGGAGCCTTTCAACAACAATCCGGGGCACAACCCATAGTGGGATTGGGGGCTCCCGAACGGCTTTCAACAACAATCCGGGGCACAACCCACAACGGGATTCGGGGCTCCCGAACGGCTTTACGAGTGACCACAAAGGTCCAACCACCACACGGGTGTCTAGGGTCCAAGGACCCAAGGGTAACAAGCTCACAAACTTTCAACTTCCACGAATCCTCGTGGAGAGCACACCGATGCACCAAATGCAAAAGGCAAGAGCACAAGTGCTCAAATCCTTCACTCTCAAATCCCACCAACAACAACTAATGCTTATGGGGGAGAGAAGAGAGGAAGAACAAAGAAGAGAACCACACAAGAACTCCAATATCTAGATCCACTAGGTTCCCCTCACTTAGAGTAGAGATGGATTGGTTGAAATGTAGATCTAGATCTCCTCTCTCAAATCCCTCAAAGATATGCAAGAATCATGGGAGGAATTGGGAGAGAGGCAAGCTTTCCAAGGTCAAACAATGGAGTAGAGAGAGGGAAAAACGAGCTGCACAAGGTTGAAGAAGGGGAGGGGTATTTATAGTCCCTCCCACGAAAATAGCCGTTGCAGGCTCACTTAGGCCGGAACTTCCGGTCCTGAGGCCGGAACTTCCGGCCAAGAACTTCCGAACCCCCAGAAAAGCGACTAAAAAACGGTTCTGCATTTGGCCGGAACTTTTGCTGGAAATTGGGCCGGAACTTCCGGATGGCCGGAATTTCCGGCCAAATCCGGAACTTCGGCCCCTCAGAAAACTGCAGAAACACTGAACATGAAAACGAAGATATCTTGATCATCCGGACTCCGTTTTCGATGTTCTCGGGCTCGTTGGAATCACAACGAAGAGCTTTAAAAGATCATGCAGAGAAACATCATAGTCCAACAATGGAAGATAAAACTAAATGAAGAACGGTAAAACCTCTCTAAAAAGGATTAACCGGCAAACCTCCAAAACCGAAAACGCAACAAGTTTTCCATACGAAATTAGTTTTTGGTGAACTTAGGCTTGTCGTGAAGATCACAACAAGCACCAAAACCCAACAAGGAGAAAACCAAATAAGAACCAAGAAAGATGATATGGGAGTATGCAAAGGTTTGAGCTCTCCACAAAGATGCGATCAAGTTACTCACTTGAGAGCCCTCTTGATAGTACGCCGTCTATCCTATAACCCGGTCTCTCACTAACACCATGAGACCGGTAAAATAGAAAACCTATCAAGATCATACCTTTGCCTTGCGCATTCCACTTGAGCTCGATGATGACGATCTTGACTCTCTCAAGTTGGAGCACCTTTCTTGATTGTGCTTGCTAGCACATGCTTGATGAAGACTTCTTCAAATGCTCCCCCATACTCCATTATGGGAGAGCCTCACTAAACTCCATCTTCATGTCTCCTTTGCAAGCTTCAATCAAATGATATCTTCTGAGATGCTTCATATTGAGCGTGCACTTCATCTTCTTCTCTTGATATGTATGATGGCTTAGAGATAAACATTATTGTTCACTCAATCTTCTTTTCCAAGCCATACTTGCAATAAGCTTAACTCTACACATGACCATTCTTCATATAAACCCTTGAATAGAGCATTGGTCATCATGTCATCTTCAAGAGTCCAACACATGAACTCCAATATTTTCACATGGACAAGATCTATAGGAATATCTCAATGTAAATATTAGTCCATAAGGATTGTCATTAATTACCAAAACCACGCATGGGGGCAACATGCACTTTCAGTAGTGCTGTGGCTATGCCGTCTACCGCCGCCACAGACTTTAGGGTGCTTGCCGGCCCTGTGAAGCTTCATGCCGCGCCGGCCACTGCCTCACCGACCCCCGTGCGAAGCCCTGGTAGCATTGACCAGGGGGACCAGACGGAGCTGTCTCGTGGAAGAAGAAGAGAGAGGGAAAAGAAAGTGGGTGGCTGACATGTGGGCCACCGCGTCCAACTGATGCGTCTAACCCACACGTTCGTTGGGAGACCCCAAGAGTAAGGTTTGATGAGTGTAGCAATAAGTCTTCCCGCAGTAAGACTACCAAGGTTACCAATCCAGTAGGAGGTGAAGACAGTTCTGAAGGTGTCAACGGCGCTAGAAAACTTGCGTTGTTGATTGGGTGGTCCTGGCGGTTGACTTGGAACCTGCACACAAAACAATCAAACTACGTTGCCCCAACGAATCAGTGAAGGTGTCAATCTCACCGGCTTGCTGAAAACAAAGGATTAAAAGTGTTGTATGGAAAATGATGTTTAATTAAAGAGAATGAAAGAGAACAATGATTGCAGTAGGTTGTATTTTAGATGTAAACACTAGTATAGAACGACACATCGGATACCCCTCTATGGAAACGGCACAGGTTAGGCGACGGAGAATCGCGCTTTCCGCGTGAGAAAACCCACCCCGCCAGGCAAGCTGGCCCGCGTCCCGCCTTCATAGGCAACGGTCGCGAATTATTAACCGTTGCCGATATGTTGGTAACGGAGTTTATTTTTACTCCGTGTGCGATATGTTCTTCAATGGCATCGGAGATTTGTATACAACCGTTGGCGAGGTTGCGTATATAACATTCCTTTTCTAGCACTATCTTTGATATTATAAAAGACTGTCGATTCGCCCTTGTTCCTCTGCTCCAGCTTGTTTTTACTCCGCACTCGTGTCCTCCATGGCCAAGAGCATGGGCTCGTCGGGGAGATCGAATGCGTCCTCCTCCTGCACCGCCGGGGCCGGGTCAGATCTGCCGCTTGTGAAGTGCGTTTGCTGCCGCTGTCGGAACGCGATTCGTCGAGTGTCGTGTTTGGATCTGAACCCAGGCCGGATCTACTTCAAGTGTCCAAATCACAGGGTTAGTTCGACGCTTCGACCAGTTTTGATTGAGTCTATTCTATGTGTGATGCTGATTTGCCTCTGGATTCGATTTACCATTTGGCAGGGGAGGGGCAAAGAGTATTCTGGGAGCTATGATTATTTTTTTTTGGATTGAAGATTATGTTGAGATGCTGCTTGCTAATGGCGTCGAAGTGGATGCTGCAGAGCTGGAAAATGTAGCCTTGATAGTCAAGAATGCGAACATGGAGATGAAACCGCACACTGCAGCAGCTCTAGCTAGTTTGGCATGGAGCCCAACAAACACTTCGACTAAATCTGACCATGTTGTTGCTGTGCGCAAGGAGCGGCATAAAGGAACAGAAATAGCTCAGTTAAATGTTCTTGTGAGCATTGCTAGAATGATTTTGTGTGTTTGTGTGCCGCTGTTAGGTGTGAACTTGTATGCAGCAATGAAAATCAGTAGAACGTTCTAGGTTCGTATGCAGCTATGCAAATCAGTACAATGTATTAGGTTCGTATGCACTTTGAAAATCAGTAGAATGTATTAGGTTCGTATGCAGCTCCGGAAATCAATAGCACATAGTAGTTGTGAACTTGTATCCAATGGAAACGGTTATATAAATTGTCCGTTGCCAATTGGGCGCTTATAAATGTACTGCCGACAGAGCAAGCCATCAGTCTCATTCTCACTCCCTCACTGTCTATCTTTCAACCCTAGCCGCCGCACACTGTAGCTTTTTGCTCTCCTCACTCTCTTCGCACACTGTCCGCTAATGATGCGGCAGCGCCACCATCTGACGCCCTCCTCCTCCGGCGTTGCCCGGCATCTTCCGAGCCAGGCCGATGTGGAGGTCATTCATGAGGTGGTGGTGCAGCACATCCGGCGGATCTACCAGCAGATCTACCAGCAGAAACCCATCTGGAGGAGGAAGTGGCCGATCTGGAGGAGGTGGAGGAGGAAGTGGCCGATCTGGAGGAGGAAGTGGTTGATCTGTAGGTGGTGTCTGATCTGGAGAAGGAGGAGGAGGTGGGTGTCGATGAAGGAGAAGGAGGAGGAGGTGATTGCGTCGCAGCGCGCTGGTAGCATCGCAGCGCATCTGGCAGAGGCCTGCACCTCCTCCCCCGCCGGGTGAAAGGTATAAATCTTTCTGTGACCGGCTGTGATGCCGATGAACTAGGTTCTACGTATGAGCATTTCATCACATAAAAAAATTCACTCACAAACATGTGTACATATTATTACAAGTATATAAACATAGACATCCAATGCCTAGTCCAAATTCATACATACATGTTCTGATAATTACAAACACTTATTGTTAAAGCACCATCTGTACAAACTAGTTAAACACCGACATCCAAAGCCTATTGCAATTCACCTAGGGCATTCTTGCACCTAGGGCAGAGCATTTCCTGCCATGTTGGACGTAGCCTGTCCTTCAAGGTTAGGATCGTGCGATACAACTCGTAGGTCACGTACCCATCTATTGCTGCGTAGTCGAGGTTAACTTTGTGCAACGGCATCGACTCCCAAAAATTGTGCTGTTTGTATACGAGTTGGATGTCCATGTAGTACTCCGGTGGAATGTGGAAGCTGGTAGAAGAAAGCACCTTGCTGTCGTTGGTGATGTCCACGCTTGCGAAGGTGATATTCTTGCGTTCAAAGAATTTGCCCAACTCTGGACAATTCTTCTTGGACTTGCACCAGTGGAACATGAGGACATGCTGGCGCATGGTGAGTTGCAGGACAGCCATGTCCCGACGATTATGGGTGTACTCGATGTCAAGGCCGATGAACCGATGCTTCTCCTCTGCTAGCCATTCCTCGTACTTGTCGAGGATCCGGTCCACGGTATGCTCCTCGTTCGTGTACACCACCTCCAGAATGGTGCCGTGGGTACGAATGGTAGTTGTCTTTGTTGTTCTGTTCCGGTCATCCATGGTGGGTGGGGGATTGGGGTGGAACGAGGAAGAAGAGAAGGAAGAATGCGAACTATCTACCACCGAACAGAGCAGTTCCTGGATATTTGCCGTCGATCTTAGCAGTTTCTCGAAAATGGCAACCGAACAAAGCAGTTGCTGGAAAATAGCCACCGGTTTTTTATCCAGATGTATTTTGTACATTTCGCTAATCTTTTTTTCTTTCACGCAGGAGTTTATTTCGCTAACCAGATGTATTTTAAGGCAAGGAAATTTCGTGGATACTGGTCTCGGAGTGGGTACAACGACGACCGAGAGCTCATAGAAGGTGAGCTCCAAGTCAAAGAAGGAATGCTGGCTTAATTAAGCCAGCCTTCCATCTTGTTAGGTTAGTTGCTTATAGGTTTAGAGTTCATGATTGTAGTCAAAGTGTAATAGGTGATATTACATTATGCCAATGTGTGATAGATATGATTGTAGTCAAATTGTAAAAACGGTGATATTATTGTATACCAATGTAATGATGGCATTTGTTCTATGTTATGAATTGAATAACGTTTTAGTGCATTGTGCAATCAGCCTTTCATGTATTATGGCATATAACCGAAATATGAGAAAAGCTCAGTGCAAACGGGTAGATGGAAAACTCCGTATCTGATGTTGGAAAACTAAAGCAACGGAGGTTGCGCACAACCGTTGCCAAATGGGGACCTCATCGGAAACGGTGTTTTTGCCTCCGTTACCGATGAAGGCCTTCACATCAGTGACATGGTCGGGGACACGGACCCTTTCTCCGTTGCCGAAGGGGTTTTTGGCCCGTTTCTGATGTGTCGTTCTGTACTAGTGAAAAGAATGGACCAGGGTCCACAGTTCAGTAGTGGTGTCTCTCCATAAAGATAACTAACATGCTGGGTAAACAAATTACAGCTGGGCAATTGACAATATTGAAAGTGCATAATAACAATGCATGTGCAAGTAGTGTCTACTATGAGATTCATTTGGGCATTACAACAAAGTACACAGACCGCTATCCAGCATGCATCTGTGCCTAAATAGTCCACCTTCAGGTTAGCATCCGCACCCCTTCCAGTATTAAGTTGCAAGCAATAGACAATTGCATTAAGTAATATGCATAATGTAAACAACACATTTATCCTTAGAAAAAGCATCATTAGGTTACCCCTAGTGGTAACAGCACATCCACAACCTTAGAGGTTATTGTCACTCCCCCAGATTAAATGGAGACTGAACCCACTATCTAGCATAAATACTCCCTCTTGGAGTCACAAGCATCCACTTGGCCAGAGTATCAACAAGCAACAGAGAGCATGCAAGATCATAAATAACATAGACATGATATTTCAGTATTCAACTTGACATAGTATCAATATTCATCGGATCCCAGGAAACACAACATGTAGCATGTAATACCCTGAATTTTGAGTAGATTAATTAATTTGAGTAAGCTCTTCTAATTATTTTACAAGATTATTTACAAGAATAAAAGATTCTCTAGTCACATCCCACCCACTGGTCCAGCCTACTCCTCGGTTGACCACTTCTTCGCTGCGCACTCTGATAACAAAAATAAAGAGGAGCAAGGGTGAGTACAACAAAAGAATTTATTTTTACAAGAATATTTACATTTACAAGGATAAAAAGATTCTCTAGTCGCAACCCACCCACTGGTCCAGCCTACTTCTCGGACAACGTCGTCTTCCGCTGTGCACTCTGATACAGCAACTAAAAAAAATGATGCAAGGGTGAGTACGATAAAATCATACTCAGCAAGTAAATACTTTACTAAACAACGGAAGAACAAAGCAGGATTAAAATAGGAGCAACGGAAGTCAAAGGAAAAGATAAACAAAACAACAACAAGACTGGATTAAAACGAATGGGTCATTCACCAGGAAAAATGGATGGATGGTGAACGACCACGTATCGGTATCACACATGACAGCAAGGTTCCTACCCGGGACTCACAGGGGTGAATATCCACGCCTTTACTCTCTTAAGAGGGGTACTCCGATGTCAACAGCCTCGACCAGAACCACATGGGCTCTAGAACGAGCAGAGCCCTTTTGCCCGCTCGGACACCGGACACCTTGACCTACTCGATGTCGGTCGCTCCTACGGATCCATCACCGACACTTTCCATTCAAGGGCCGCCCCTCACGGAGAGCTCAGACTATCCCATACCAGTACTGCGACCGGTACAATACGTTCACCTTCGTAACACCAAGTTTTCTTTATAAAATCATTCAGTTCATTCCCATGTCGAATACACGTGCTAAGCCCGGTTCGTACCAGTGGCTCCTACGGATCCATCACCGTAACAACACCAGCGCATTAGCCCCGTATCTCAACACATAGCTCGTACCACTCTCGGTATCATGCAAATTCATAGCAAAGCATACTATACAAAAATATATGAGAGTGCAGGAAGAGCTTGCCTCAAAGCTATGCCGTAGCACACAATCAGAAGCTCGCGATTGTAATCAATCACAGCCTGGAAAAAAGGGGATTGACCCAGGTGGTTGTCAAGGTCCTTATAGGCTGCTTGCAATGTAGTAAAATTGTCCATAACTATTTTTTACGGCCTCCTTAGTCACCCTATCCACTCTCGTCCTGTTTTCAGGTTCCCTTTCAGGGGAGGAGGATATTTCGATGATTTCTCCCTCCGTAGGTGGAAAATGCGTGGGTGAGTAGAGTCTGTGCTTTACTTTGGGGGGCACCGGCAAGAAGCTTCTCGGCCACTCTACTCTGACTTGATTAGCTACACACGCAAGGCGTATAGAAGCAGGATAAACCAGTACAGTGGATCTCAACAGCTCATCTATTCATTTTACAACATTATTACATTTACAGAAATAATAAATTCTCTAGTCGCATCCCATTCACTGGTCCAGCCTACTCCTCGGACAACGTCTTCCGCTGCGCACTCTGATACTGCAACTAAAAACAGAGGGGAGCAAGGGTGAGTACAAAAAAGTCGTACTCAGCAAACAATTCATACACTTTCATATACTTTGTAAAATACACTAGGTTTTGAAATAACGGTAAATCATTTTGTGTGGTTAAGTTCTTAATCAATTTAAAACACATGGTGCCACACATGACGCTGAAGATCTACAAGCGTGTACGTACTACAAATAGTTATGCTGCTGCCAAGGATCCGATCGATTGGAGTAGTATTGGCATGGCATATGATCTCACCGAGGCAAGTGGTTACTTTGCTAATCTTTTGATTTTCCTTGCTAGTAGTAGTTTCACAACTCCTAGTTCTATCTTGTTGATGAATCGCTTGTTGTGGTGCTTGTACTTCTACATGCACTAATCTCGTTGATATTCTTGTTGAACATTGTGGTACTGGAGAGAGATGAGTTTCTCTCTCTGTCTTGATTAAATCCGAATACTCCGTAGGAGCTCATGAGGAGTCTGAGAATATCCTGTTGAGTATATCTGTTTGATATCATTCCAGTGATTGTATCATATCTTGATCTCTTGTCATATTGGTGTCACGACGGCAAACGTATTGTACCGGTCGCAGTTCTGGTATGGGACAGTCCGAGCTCTCCGTGAGCGGCGGCCCTTGAATGGAAAGTGTCAGTGATGGATCCGTAGGAGCGACCGACATCGAGTAGGTCAAGGTGTCCGGTGTTTGAGCGGGCAAAAGGGCTCTGCTCGTTCTGGAGCCTGCGTGGTTCTGGTCGAGGCTGTTGATGTCGGAGTACCCCTCTTAAGATTATAAAAGCGTGAATATTCACCCCTGTGAGCCCCGGGTAGGGAACCTTGCTGTCATGTGTATTACCGATACAACGTCATTCGCCATCCGTACATTTTTCTTCCTTGGTGAATGATTTATCCATTTAAATCTAGTTCTGTTGATGTCCTTTAAATACAGTTTATCCGTTGCACTGTATTTAACCTTGCAATATCATTTTGTTACCTGGTAAAGTACCTGCTTGCTGAGTATGAATTATCGTACTCACCCTTGCTTCTCTTGTTTTTGTTATGTTATCAGAGTGCACAGCGGAAGACGACGTCATCCGAGGAGTAGGATGGACCAGTGGGTGGGAACGTCTAGAGAACCTTTTATTCTTATAATTGTAAAGAAAGTTGTAAAATAAATAATGAGCTGTTTTGATCCACTGTGCTGGTTTATCCTGCTTCTCTAGCCTTGCGCGTGTATAGGCTTTCGGGTCTATAGGCGCGCGGCGGCTGTCATTCTACCGGGCCGGGTCTCGGGGCGTGACATAGCATTACAATAAGATGATCTTGATCATGATAGGCAGCTCACAAGATCTAAACTTGATGGCACAAGAGGAGAAGACAACCATCTAGCTACTGCTATGAAGCCATAGTCCAAGGATGAACTACTCACACATCACTCCGGAGGCATGCATGGCGATGTAGAGCCCTCCGGTGATGATTCCCCTCTCCGGCAGGGTGCCGGGAAGAGCTTCAGAACCCTCCCGAGTTAGGGTTGACGGCGGCGGCGGCTCTGGAACTTTTCGTGGTTTTTGACTCGGGTGTTTAGGGTTTTCCCGAGAAAGGCAATTTATAGGCGAAGGGGCGGCATCGGTGGAGGCCCGAGGCCTCCTCACCACGTGGCAGCGCGACTGGAGGTGGGACCGCGCCACCATATGGTGAGGACGGCCCACGGGCCCCCTTCGTCTCTCCTTCGGACTCCGTGTACGTGTCAGAAAAATAGGGACTTTGGCTTTTGTTTCGTCCAATTCCGAGAATATTTCTAGAACAACTTATCTGAAACCAAAAACAGCAGAAAACAGGAACTAGCACTGCGGCATCTTGTTAATAGGTTAGTCCCAGAAAATGCATAAAAATGATATGAAGTGTCTATAAAACATGTAGCATTTCGCATAATATAAGCATGGAACATCAGAAATTATAGATACGTTGGAGACGTATCAAGCATCCCCAAGCTTAGTTCTACTCGTCCTCAAGTAGGTAAAACGATAACAACAAAATAATTTCTGGGGAGACATGCTTTCACACAATCTTGATCAAATAATATTGCAAGGCTCATGTCATGAATGAAGTGACTCAAAGCAAAAGTCTATAGTTTGCTAACAAATAGATAAAGAGTAAACAACTGAATCATATAGGCAAAAACTTTTCATTAATAGTACTTTCAAGACAAGCATCAAAAAGCTTTGCATAAGGGTTAACTCATAAAGCAATAGATTCTAAGTAAAAGGCAATAAAGCAACACATAGGAAGATTTAAGTTTCAGCAATTGCTTTCAACTTTCAACATATATATCTCATGGATATTGTCAACACAAAGTAATATAACAAGTGCAATAAGTAAGCATATAAGAATTGATGCACACAAAGTTGACACACGTGTTTGCTTATGAGATAGAAAGAAGTAGGTAAACTGACTCAACATAAAGTAAAAGAAAGGCCCTTCGCAGAGGGAAGCAGGGATTAAATCATGTGCTAGAGCTTTTTAAGTTTTTGAAATCATATAGAGAGCATAAAATAAGTTTTTGAGAGGTGTTTGTTGTTGTCAACGAATGGCAGTGGGCACTCTATCCCCCTTGTCACCTAGACTTTCAAGAGCAGCTCCCATGAAGGACGTTATTTCTACCCAAGGGTAGATCATTCCTTTTCTCTTTTGTTTACACATGCATATTTATAAATTGGTATGACACTCCTCCCAACCTTTGCTTACACAAGCCATGGCTAACCGAATCCTCGGGTGCCTTCCAACAATCACATATCATGGAGGAGTGGCTATTTGATAATGTTTAACACTTTGAACTTTGCTTTTGATAAATCATTGGCAAAACATGTGAAGAGAATTAAGCAGTTATAGTTGTATTTAATTGGGACTGGGCACCCCATTTGCCAGCTCTTTTTGCAAATTATTGGATAAGCGGATGTATATGCCACTAGTCCATTGGTGAAAGTCTGTCATGAGTAAATGACAAGGTGATTGAGAAAACGCCACATACTTCCTCATGAGCTATAAAACATTGACACAAATAAGGAGTAATAAAGTTTTGAATAGTTTAAAGTTAGCACATGAAGTATTTACCTGAAATGGCAGGAAATACCACATAATAGGTAGTTATGGTGGACACACATGGCATGGGTTTTGGCTCAAGATTTGGATGCACGAGAAGCATTCCCTCTCAGTACAGAGTTTAGGCTAGCAAGGTTGTTTGAAGCAAACACAAGATATCAACTGGTACAGCAAGACTTACATAAAAACATATTGCAAGCATTATAAGACTCTACACTGTCTCCCTTGTTGTTCAAACACTTTTACCAGAAAATATCTAGACCTTAGAGATACCAAACATGCAAACCAAATTTCAACAAGCTTTACGGTAGTTCTCCACTAATAGGCTTTAACTACATGATGCAAGAGCTTAAACATGACCTACTTGAGAGCTCAAAACAATTGCAAAGCATAAAATTATCCAAGACAATGATCTACAAAAATGAGTATGTCTTTTCAATATACCATCTACCACGTGTAGCATTTTCTGTTTCCAACCAAACACCAATCAACTTATTTCAACACAAACTCTCCAACTAATACAACAATGAAACAAGAGAGTACTTCTCTACAAGAACTAACAGCTCTGAACAAGAGATGCATGAAAAACAGGAGCTAAAAGCATTGCAGTAGGTAGTCAAGAATACTCAACAAATATAAGTGAACAATATGAGTATTCACATGAAAAAGCGGAGCGTGTCTCTCTCCCACACAGGGATGTTAGGATCCAATTTATTCAGAAAAAGAAAGAACAAAGCAAAAATAAAAGCACACAGACGCTCCAAGTAAAGCACATAAGATGTGAAAGAATTAAAATATAGTTTCACTAGAAATGACCTCATAAGTTGTTGATGAACAAGGGGATGCCTTGGTGTGGCGCCCTGACCCGACTGCTATACAGTGATGCTGTGTGTCACCGGTTAAGCGATACAACTGGAGGTTACGGGTTTACCAATCCCCGGCCAAAACCTTTGGCAGGCGTTGCTGGGTACACCTCACTCCAGACAACGCAACACCCCGATTGATGCCTCAACACAGGCACAACTATCAAAGCATAATAGTAAGATCAAGACTTGTGGAACAACTGGCACATCACAGGCTCTACGACACGAAAACCAGAGGTCACAGACCCAACATTACATCAAGCGGAAGCAAATTAGGTTGTTCTAAACAACAAGATCCAACATGTGGCCTAAGAGGCCTACAGATAAACATCACAACGCCAGCTGTTCCAGGATGTCCCAAGCTGCCACCTGGGAACCCCAGACTACTCGTCGACGTCCACAAAGAACCCACCTTCGAGATCGGTGAAGTCCTCCTCTGAAACAAAAGCAAAGACGTTGAGTTCGACGAACTCGCAAGATTAAGAGCTAATATATGCTCGATGATTAGCTTTCAAGGTTTTAGGCTGTTTTGCATAAAGCTGATTTTATTTATGAAAACATAACTCCATGGCATCGACTAATCAGATTATTTTGAAAAGGGGTAAGAAGTAACTTCTTTCTTTGAGATCACCCTTCTCAAACATCACCAACATCACCATTGTACCTGTTCATCAAAGGCACCTCCCCGAATCACCCTCGAGGAAGCTCACCTTGCATATGTGAGTGGTACCTCTAGTACCCAGTTTTTAATCATTCCGTTAAAGTTATTCTATGATCCTACCTTCACTTCCCAAGTTCGTCCATAACCGCGGACACGGCTTTCCGAAAAGATTTAACCCTGCAGGGGTGTACAAATGTTTGCCACGCGTACCGTCCGGCCCATTACCTGATCATTAGCTCTCTTCCTTTGAAAGCCGGCTGGGTGGGAGCGGTGTCGACTTCTCCCTCGTTAAGGACTAACCCAGGATCATCAGTGAGGACGAAGCACGGATCATCGACACCGTGCCCCGTGGCCACTCATTTTCCTAGCACCACACTCCTCAATCAGTTCAAAATCCACCATCATCACGCACGCGCAAATGGAAGCCCGAACTAGAGGACCCTGGCTAGCCCCGCTCGAGTTATTTTGTCTATGAGGGTTCCTGCAAATGCATAGGCCTCACGCATGGTTGCACGCTCAGTCTTGGTTCAAGAGGTAAAGAACTCGCACCTAGGCGGCGAGGACGAGACAAAACACCACAACCACAGTGGCCTCTCATCCCCACCTTCTTAGCATTTTATTATCCATCTCCACCATTCTCCACCATCAACATCACTGTCACAAGTTAACACCTGTTTCCAGCATTCACCATCCTTAGTACCACTAGGCATTCCACTAAGCATGGCTAAGCACTTGCATAGCATAGTAAGTATTCCATGGCCAACAATACAACCCTATGGTATTAGGAAGGTAAAACAGGTATTAGCAACAGGATTCTAATGCAACTAGTAGGATACTCTAATCCAGGCAAAAGACATTTAGAACCGCATGCAATATTATAGTGGAGAAAATAATTGCGGAAAATAGGATAAGATATGCTCAGAGGGGGGATTACGCTTGCCTTGACCAAGGTGCTGGTAGTACGGATCGTCACAAGACGGGGGTGGCACTTCACCTCCTTGATCTACCGGTGCACAAAAACATGGGAAGATACAATCAATCACCACACATGTTTCAACAAATGCAATGCGCAATCACATGATGGCATGACAATTAAAATGCACCCTAATAGCTTTGAACATGATCAACAAGTTAAATGGGGTCCCCATTATATTATTTGCATTATTCGGAATAACCCCATATTAAAACTTAGTGATTCTAGTGCTACTAGAGGTACATTATTGTAGTTGTGATCAATTATGCATGATGATGATGATTCTGGGTGATTCATATTTTTCTGAACACTTTGGTATATCGAACACCTTTTTCTGAGGTCCCGATAAAAAGTTATTGATTTTAGAATTTCCTCTTTCTAATTGTTTACTTTTAGTTATTTTATTTTCAACAACTATTAAGGATTAAATATTCGGATTCGGGAGAGAGAGGGGTGCAATAATCGAATCCTCGAATCGATGTTCCTAACGCGCGAGGGAGTAGCCGGAAGCATGCGCGAGAGGGAGAGGAAAAAGAAAACAGCACTAAAAAAAACAAAGAAAAACTGGGCCAAACAGCCCTCCACCCGGCCTGGGCCGGCTGGCAGGCCGGCCAGCATTCAGAGGCCACCGGCCTCCCGGTCGGTTTGGGCTGGCTGTGAGGCCGGCCCAGTGACAGAAGCCAACGGCCTCCTGCCCAGCTTAGGCCGGTGCCACGGCCGGTCGTGCGTGCTGGGCGGCTCCCACGTACGACGATGGAAAGTCCAGCGACGGCGCGGCTAGGAGACGACGAGGGAGGGAGGGAGAAGGGCACGGGTGGTGCAGGGGCTCACCACAAGCTCGTTGGTGTAGACGGCGGAGTCGGGGATGCACGGGAACTACGGCAATCGAGCACGGCGGCGCTCGGACGGCAGCGGCGGGAATGGGGACGAGGCGGACGACACCGGGCGGCGTGGCGCGATTCCTCTGGCGGAGGTGAGGAGGACGACCAGGCGGAGATTTTGCCCCAAACGGCGGGTCTCGAGGTGGACTACGACGGCGGCGATTTGACGGCGAACGCGAGCGGCGGCTCGGCCATGGTGCGGCTCGGGGAAAGGGAAAGGGGGAGCAGGGGATGGGGAGAACGGGTCGTGGGAGGAGCAGTGGGCTCGGGTGCGGCTCTTCTTCGCAGGAAAGAGGCAGAGGGAGGGGGCTCGGCGACCTGGTGCGGGCGGCCCGAGCTGGGAAGCTCGTGCGGTCGCTACAGAGCCAAGGAGGAAGAAGACCGCGTTTCACAATTAGGTCCCTGGGAGTTTTGAGTTCATCACGGACAGGTCCCTGGGGCTATTACAAATAGGCCCTTTTCTGTTTTAGAATTAGAACCAGCACATGTTTTGAATTAATTAGGGCATTTAAACATTTTGCAAAAATGTAAGAAAAATCCAGTAGCCTCCCGAGACAAATATAGAGGCTCCCCAAATTTTGGTGTGGTCAACAAAAATGTTTTGGGCAACATTTGTTCAACGGCTTCAAATACGGCATATTTTCTGACTCACAAAAAGTTGCCCATTTGGAAAATTAGAGCAATTGCAAAATTATCGTTTCCAACCCTTGGAACTTCCTTCACAATTATGGGAGGTCCAAGTATTTCTGTTGTGCAACTTGAGTGTCTTCTTTGTTTGAAGATTTTGGTTGGAGCAAGTTGGCCATTTTGTTTCCAAGGTTGCCCAACAAAGTTAGTGTGTTGTTGTTTAGTAATTACAAAATTGAGTGCCAACAAGGTGTGGAAGTTTTGTTAGAGCACTTTGTGCATTTTGTTTTGGCAACTCAATATCATTTCGATTCCAACATTGTGTTAACTCAAAGGAGACATGTTTATGAATGCATGCCATGATGCAATGGACACAAAAGAGGAAAAATTACACTGGTTTCCAGGTTTTCAACGTTGGGCTGTTACACTTGGGCATCCCAAGCTTAGACGCTTGAGTCTTCTTGAAATATGCTTGGGTGACCCACGGGGGCATCCCCAAGCTTTTCACTCTTCTTGATCGTCTCATATCATCCTCCTCTCTTGATCCTTGAAAACTTCCTTCACACCAAACTCAAAGTAATTCTCATTAAAGGGTTAGTGCATAATCAAAAATTCACATGTTCTGTAATGACAATCATCTCCAACACTTATGGACATTAGCTACAGCCACTGATATTTTGTGGAGCAAAAAAATCCACTCAAACACAGTAAAATAGAGAATGCAAAATAAAAGGCAGAATCAGTCAAAAACAGAACAGTCTGTAAAGACGAATTTTTTCGAGGCACTTAAGTTGCTCAGATCCGAAAACGTAAAACTAATGAAAGTTGCGTACATATATGAGGATCACGCCTGAATGTTTTCAGATTTTTTTTTATTTTTGTGGAGTGTGTACAGCTCAAAACGGTGGACAACAAAAATCTGTCCCTGCGCAGAAATCCAAATCTAGCATCAACTTTCTATTAGAGACTTTACTTGGCACAACAATGCAATAAAATAAAGATACAAAGGAGTTGTTACAGAAGTAAGCAATATCCAAGACTCAAAGAAAAAGAAAAATTACAGAAATAAAACCATGGGTTGTCTCCCATAAGCGTTTTTCTTTAACGCCTTTCAGCTAGGCGCAGAAAGTGAAAATCAAGTGTTTCCAAGTGAAGAAGCATCAAAATCACTAAAGGCTTCATCTAAAACACAACTTGTCACAATAGGTACTTTAGGTATCCCTGAAGATGTTCCAATGTGTAAGTCACCATTAATTGTACTAAAGGTTTTATCAATTTTAAGCGCACTAGGAGGCTTTGGCTTAGGTATCTTGGGAACATAAATGAACTTTTGCTCTTTTCCCACAAAAGCCTTCTCCCTCTTAGTTTTAAGAGAAGAAAAAGTCGAACTTAATGTTTCCGTAGCCTCCTCTAACTCGCCAATTCTATGATTTTGAGTATCATGAGTATTACTAGCCTCTAAAACAACGATTCTTTCATTGATGCTTACTATTGATTCATTAGCCTTACTAACATTTTCAAGAAAATTTGGCAAGTTTTTCTCCATAGAATCCAACTTCTTTATAACATCTTCCAAAGTGATCTCAGTTTTAATATCTTTAGTAGGTGGTATCCCTACAAAACTTTCAATTAAATTGCAAGCTTCCAAAGCAGGAGTACCCAGAAAATTACCCCCTGTAAGAGTGTCCAGAACATACCTATACCAACTAGTGACACCAACATAAAAATTCCTAAGAAGGATCAAGGTAGAATATTTTTTTAGTACATCTATGATGGGCATCACTTATCCTATACCAGACATCTTTCAAAATTTCTCCCCCCTGTTGCCTAAACGAATGAACTTCAACTTCAGGAGTATTCATTTCAGCAAAAACAAGACTAGGCCAAAATAACAAAATAAAAACAAGTAACTAATTTTTTTTGTGTTTTTTGATAAAGAGAGCAAACAAGACAAAATAAAAATAAACTAAGCAAGACAATAACAAAGTAAAGAGATTGGAAGTGGGAGACTCCCCTTGCAGAAGGCTTGACCTCCCCGGCAATGGCGCCAGAAAACTTGCTTGATGCGTGTAAACCACACGTTCGTTGATAGACCCCAAGAGTAAGGTTTGATGAGTGTAGCAGCAAGTCGTCCCTCAGTAAGACTACCAAGGTTATCAATCCAGTAGGAGGTGAAGACAATTCTGAAGGTGTCAACGGCGCCAGAAAACTTGCGATGTTGATGGGGTGGTCCTGGCGGTTGACTTGGAACCTGCACACAAAACAATCAAACTACTTTGCCCCAACGAATCAGTGAGGGTGTCAATCTCACCGGCTTGCTAAAAACAAAGGATTAAAAGTGTTGTATGGAAAATGATGTTTAATTGCAGCGAATGAAAAAGAACAATGATTGCAGTAGGTTGTATTTCAGATGTAAAAGAATGGACTAGGGTCCACAGTTCACTAGTGGTGTCTCTCCATGAAGATAACTAACATGCTGGGTAAACAAATTACAGCTGGGCAATTGACAATATTGAAAGTGCATAATAACAATGCATGTGCAAGTAGTGTCTACTATGAGATTCATTTGGGCATTACGACAAAGTACATAGACCGCTATCTAGCATGCATCTGTGCCTAAATAGTCCACCTTCAGGTTAGCATCCGCACCCCTTCCAGTATTAAGTTGCAAGCAACAACCAATTGCACTAAGTAAAGTGCATAATGTAAACAACACATTCATCCTTAGACAAAGCATCATTAGGTTACCCCTAGTGGCAACATCACATCCAGAACCTTAGAGGTTGATGTCACTCCTCCAGATTAAATGGAGACTGAACCCACTATCTAGCATAAATACTCCCTCTTGGAGTCACAAGCATCCACTTGGCCAGAGTATCAACAAGTAACGGAGAGCATGCAAGATCATAAAAGACATAGACATAATATTCAGTATTCAACATGACATGGTATCAATATTCATCGGATCCCACCAAACAGAACATGTAGCATTACAATAAGATGATCTTGATCATGATAGGCAGCTCACAAGATCTAAACATGATGGCACAAGAGGAGAAGACAACCATCTAGGTACTGCTATGGACCCATAGTCCAAAGGTGAACTACTCACACATCACTCCGGAGACAGGCATGGCGATGTAGGGCCCTTCGGTGATGATTCCCCTCTCCGTCAGGGTGCCGGGAAGAGCTTCAGAACCCTCCCGAGTTAGGGTTGATGGCGGCGGCGGCTCTGGAACTTTTCGTGGAATATGACTCGGGTGTTTATGGTTTTCCCGAATAGATGAATATATAGGCGAAGGGGCGGCGTCGTGGATGCCCGTGGCGGCACGGCAGGAGGTGGAACCGCGCCACCACCTGGTAAGGGCGGCCCACGGCTCCCCTTCGTCTCTCCTTCGGACTCCGTGTACGTGTTAGGAAAATAGGGACTTTGGCTTTTGTTTCGTCCAATTCCGAGAATATTTACAGAACAACTTTTCTGAAACCAAAAACAGCTGAAAACAGGAACTGGCACTGCGTCATCTTGTTAATAGGTTAGTCCCAGAAAATGGATAAAAATGATATAAAGTGTGTATAAAACATGTAGCAATTGGTATAATATAAGCATGGAAGATTAGAAATTATAAATATGTTGGAGACGTATCAAGCATCCCCAAGCTTAGTTCTACTCGTCCTCGAGTAGGTAAAACGATAACAACAAAATAATTTCTAAGGAGTCATGCTTCACACAATCTTGATCAAATAATATTGCAAGGCTCATGTCTTGAATGAAGTGACTCAAAGCAATGGTCTATAGTTTGCTAACAAATAGATAAAGAGTAAACAACTGAATCATATAACAAAAACTTTTCAAGAATAGTACTTTCATGACAAGCATCAAAAAGCTTTGCATAAGAGTTAACTCATAAAGCAATAGATTCTAAATAAAGGCATTGAAGCAACACATAGGAAGATTTAAGTTTCAGCAATTGCTTTCAACTTTCAACATATATATCTCATGGATATTGTCAACACAAAGTAATATAACAAGTGCAATAAGTAAGCATATAAGAATTGATGCACACAAAGTTGACACAAGTGTTTACTTCTGAGATAGAAAGGAGTAGGTAAACTAACTCAACATAAAGTAAAAGAAAGGCCCTTCGCAGAGGGAAGCAGGGATTAAATCATGTGCTAGAGCTTTTTAGGTTTTTGAAATCATATAGAGAGCATAAAGTAAGTTTTTGAGAGGTGTTTGTTGTTGTCAACGAATGGCAGTGGGCACTCTATCCCCCTTATCACCCAGACTTTCAAGAGCGGCTCCCATGAAGGACGTTATTTCTATCCAAGGGTAGATCATCCCTCTTCTCTTTCGTTTACACATGCATATTTATAAATTGGTTTGACACTGCTCCCAACCTTTGCTTACACAAGCCATGGCTAACCGAATCCTCGGGTGCCTTCCAACAATCACATATCATGGAGGAGTGCCTATTTGATAAAGTTTAACATTTTGGAAAATTGCTTTTGATAAATCATTGGAAAACATGTGATGTAACATCCCAATTTTTTTTACAAAAATTTAAAACTTTTCATTTGCATCATGCAAAATTATGAAATCTAGAGAATTTATCTCCAAAAACCGAAATTGCAAAGTATCTGCAGATGCCTTCTCAAATTATTTCAAATTTTCAAATATAGATTTTGAAAATTATATCCCCAATACATGCTAAACATGTGGGCATGTTTTTTTACAAATTTATTGAAAGTGGTTTGAGTGAATTTGAGGTTGAAATACAAAAGTTATTTGAAGTTGTTTAAAAACAGAAAAGAAAAACAGATTCTGGAAAAAAATGTGCGAAACGAGCTATCTGGGTCGAGCCCATCTTCTTTCTCCCGCGCAGCGCAGCACGCAGCAGGCCACCCCGGCCCAGCCCATCTCTCTCTTCCTCTCGCTGACGTGCGAGACCCACCTGTCATCCCCGTCCTCAACGTGACGAGCACGGACTCGTCCCCGACGCAAACCCTAACCGAATCGTAACAAATTCGTTGCGTTTTTGACGTGATACGCACGCGTGATCGCCCCATATAAAACCCTCAACCCCCTCTTGTTTTCGCCCCAAGGAAATCAACACGAGAGCCACCAGGCTGCCCACACGAGACCCCGACGCGCCGCCATTGCCGACGACAAGATCTTCAAATTCCGGTGAGAGCACGGCCGCATTGCCTCCCTATCCACCTCCCCGAGCTTCCCCACGTTATTACGCATCCTCCTGAACCTTTTCTCGATCTCTTCATGCAGAGGAGACGTCTCGAGGTTCATCGACACCGACGCCGTCCGCGGAAGCAACTCCAGGAGGAAGAAGGAGGACGCTCGCGACTACGCCATCACCACCATCTGCTTCGCCTCGTCGCCCTGAACCCCGCGGTACGCCCCACGAACCGTAGATCGATTTAGAACTTATTCCGGCGATCACCGGCGATGGCGCCGCCGTAGGTACTAGGGTTCCGGCATGTTTTCCGGCGGAAAACGTCGTCGTTTTGGTACTTTAGATCTAGGTCGTCGGATCGAGGTTCAACGGTGGATATTAGAAGATCTGCGCGAAGCAGTACCAGCCAACCAGAAGAAACCACGTCAACAAGTCGTCCGCGAAGCCGCGCCGCGCCCGTCCGCGTCTGCCCGCAACCCGTCCGCGCCCGCATCGCCCGCAAGACCGGTCAACGGAGGCTCCGCACCAACCAGAAGACGCCACGTCGACGGAGGACTCCAGCGCGAAGATCTTTTCAGTTTTCTTTACGTTTTAGCCCCTGCGCATCACAGATTAGTCCTTGCGATTTAGATCTATTATTAATTTTTACTCGTTTTTCCAAAATTTATGAAATTTATATTTTTGGAAAGCTAATAATGTGTAGAAACTTTCTATATGCCTAATTTGAGGTTTGGACGAAATTAATTTAGATAAATTTTAAAAAATGGTTTAATTGATATTTTGGCTATAATTTAATTATAAAAATTGATAATTGAGCAAATTATTGTGCTATATTTTTGTTTGTAAAAGTAATGGCCTTAGCATTGCTCTGTAATTTTTGTAGAAGTGTTTTTATGTGTTTTTGCATGTAAATTTGTTTTTATTGTATTTTAGGTGTTATTTTAATAAGTAAATTATATTAAATTTGTTCTCCACATTATTTTTTTTCGAATAGAAAATTTAGCTAAGTAATTATGACCATGTTATATGCAAAATAACTTAGAAATATTTCAACTCACCGAAATATTTCTCTCTTCCTTTGAAAATTTTGGGTAATAAAATTTTGACAACACTTTCACTTAGAATTTTTCCTTAGAAATTTTCAACACATTAAAAGTGCTAAACTTGTCCTTAGAAATTTTTAGTATCTAGAAAACTTAGTTATTTCCTTAGAAATTATTCTAAGTACTTGCTATAAGAAATGTTGGTCCTTAGAAAAATTTATCAACTATTGCTTTCATACATTTTTTTTCCTTAGAAAATTTTAGCACTTCTTATTTTGTTTACTTTCCTTAGAAATTATTTTGGACATGATGTGTTAGATTTAGTCCTTAGTTAAATTTCGACCCAAGTGTTAGGACCTTGGTCCTTAGTCATTTTTGGACCTTCTTGATTGTCTTGTTTTAACTTAGAATTATTTCATGGCATGGCATGCATGCATCCCTAGTCCTTAGAAATATTTTGCACATCATGCATGACATATTTTCCTTAGAAGTTTTATGAAAATTGTTTGTTCATTATGTATTGTTTGATGTGTTAGAAATTCCGGAGGGAAACGAGGACTGTTGCAGCTGCTGTTGTTCTGCTTGTTGCCAAGGCAAGTGGCACACCCCCATGAAGTTTTCCTAAGTATTTTATATGCATTACTTAGTGTATTTCTTATATGCATGTGTTGGATAGTATTATAGCTATATGCTAAACCCACCATACCTTTACTCTAGTTGTGTCTAGAATCCCTTTTGATAACTTAGTAGATTATTGGATGCTATGCAAATGTGTTTTCCTTAAAGCTAAATTCTACTAAGTAATTTATCACCTGGGTGGACTTGGTTATGAAAAGATGATGGAAAGGTTGAGTGTCATCTCTTAGGGGTGACCTCTAAGGGATGGTCACTTGTGGTTGCCACCCAGGGTATTAAGGGGCCAAGGTTTTCTCTAAGTGAAAGTGCACAACCTCTGCAGAGTTAAAAACTAAGTACTTAGCCGTGTCCCCGGTTACGGACAATTTGAGCAGCTGATCAAGGATTCAACGGAGGCTTCATCATTCAAATTTCGAAATTAAAACTTGGTGGTGAACAAGGGTAGTTAAGACAATGGTTTTCAAGCCATCTTGTCTCAAAATTTTGAAGGAAAAGTTTTACAAAGTGTTAGGCAAAATTGGCTTTTATGCAAATCAGCCTTCAAACTCCACCAGCCAAATATGCATATAGGTTATAGAGTTATTCCTATATGAGTCCACATAGTGTCACTTGCCAGATCATTTTTAATGATTCTGACCCACTCTGTTGCAAATATTACTTTGTTGCAGACTTTTCTGACGATGAGTAAGGTCACGTTTGGGTTTCGAGTCTGCAACCAACATGTTTTCGCCTGTGGCGCATCATGAAGAATGGAGGCTCATTGAAGATTTATTCCGCTGCTTTATTTGTTTTGAGCTAGCTATAAGCTATGCAAAGATGTATCGAACTATTTATTTCCAAGTCTGGATCATTCGTGTAATAATTGATACAATGTTGTGATATTCATCTTAAACTGTGTGTGCAAATGAAACGATCCAGGGGTTTGCACTATACACAGGTACCTTGCCATTTTCTAAGTGCAGGTACACTACAGATGGTATCAGAGCATAGTGTTGCCTGTAGGATCGAAACCCTAGGTTTGGTTAGAAATAAGTTGGCCAAAAACTTAATTTATTTACTAAGTATAAAATGCTTCTATGATATATTCTTGCTTTTTCTTCTAAGTACTCGTAATTCTTTACTTATGCATTTATCTCATACTTGTTTCTTCCTAAACTAAAGGATGACGAAGAGGTTCGAGTACATTGACGAGGAGGACTACCCGGTGACCCGCTTCGGCAGCATCATGTTCGACATCCTCAAGCACCTGAAGCTACCTACACCCATGATCAAGGGATGCATCTTGAAGAAGTTCAAAAGAGAAGGCCTTTGGGGAATCAGGGTGTTTCAACAAGGACGTGAAGGCGAAGCACCCATTGAGTACAGAGTAATGGGAGTCTCCATGGAGAGAGGAATCGACATCATCATGCAACACGTGATAGCTTGCCTTTGTGGACGCTACTCCAATGAATTGGAGGGGCACTACTCCTTCCCTTTTGGAAGGCGTGACGATGAAGGATCACCCTTCTGCTATGGCACCGAGAACATGGGCAAAGATGAGTTCGTGAGCGACTATTTCCAAGGCTTGGAACTCTTAGTCCATGATCTTTACTTTGATACCAGTGAGAACTCCACAAGAATGATGAGCTTTGCGCCCAAGTCCAAGTGAATGATGAGAAGATAAAAGAGCAAGAAGAGAAGACCAAGGAGCTAGAAGAGAAGTTCAAGGCCCAAGAGAAGAAATTCATAAGTCAAGAGAAGAGAGTCAAGCAAAGAAACAAGCAAATAAGGGACTTGAAGGAAGAACTCTCCACCAATGATGTGGAGCTTGAAGCTGATTGTGACTTGATCAAGCGACTTCGTGCTGAGAAGAAGGAACTCCAAGAGAGAAACGCAGAATTGGAGAAGGAAGTGAAGGATCTCAGAAGCGTGCTTATTCAGGAAGGCTTTGAAATCCAAGAATTTGAAGAAGAAGTAGATGAAGGCGCCATGATTGAGGACTAGGATAGTTAGTGAGACTACCATTTTACCTTACGCACCATTTTACCTTACGCCTTTTAAATTTTCGAATTTTAGTTTGGAACTACCAACTTGTGGTAGGACAATACCTAGTACCCTTTGATGTTTGTTCGAATTGAGACAAGAGAAAATTTGGAGTTGAAGTTTTGCTTGATGTGTTGTTTGATTGCTTTCTATGTGATGCTTGTATGGGTAGAATTATTTCTCATAGACCTGTCTATCTTTTACTCACCTATGCTAAAACCACAGATGCCTCCCCGTCGTGACAACACCAACAACAACAACAACAACAACAACAACGAAGCTATGATGCAACAGATGATGGCAGCCCAGACTCAGCTGATGACCATGATGGCACAATTCATGGCAAATCAACATGGACCACCACCACCACCTCCTCCCCAAGTGGACAGACTTGCCAGGTTCCTTAGGCTTAGGCCAAACAAGTTCTCAACTACAACTGACCCAATTGTGGCTGATGACTGGCTGCGTTCTGTGCAAAAGGATCTGGTGACAGCTGAATGTGAAGATGCTGAGAAAATTAGGTTCACCGCACATCTGCTTGAAGGACCTGCAGCCCAATGGTGGGAAACTTATCAGATTACTCACCCATTGGACACTTTGACTTGGGAGGAATTCAAGGAAGGATTTCGTAATGCTCATATCTCCACAGGCATTATGAATCTGAAACAGGAAGAGTTCCGCAATCTGCGTCAGGGGAACAGAAGTCTTAAGGAGTACATGGATGACTTTCATGCCTTGTCTCGATATGCTCCAGAGGACGTTGACACAGATGTAAAGAGGAAGGCTAAATTTCTCAAGGGACTAAGTGATGAGCTGAAGATACCTTTGACTGTGGCTATGCTCCAACTTATCAGACACTTCTTGATCAGGCAATCACCCTTGAGGATAGCATGAAGAAAGCTGAAAACAGGAAGAGGAAGATGAATTCAAACAAGCACCACTCTGAACCCTCATTTAAGAAGCACTTTGTTCATGATGGGAACCATGGTCATAAACATGGGAACCACAATGGGGGCAACTTTCACAAACCCCATGCTCACAATCACAATGGAGGATTCAAGGGAAACAATGGAGGATCAAATGGAGGACACAGGGGAAATGGACATGCTGGACATAACCATAACAATGGACAGCATCGCCCAAATTCTGAACCCAAGAAAGATCTCAGCCAGGTGCTCTGCTACAAGTGCAACAACAAGGGACATTATGCTAATGAATGCCCTGAGAAGAGAGTGGACACTCCTAGCAAGCCCAATCCTTTCAACAAGGGACATGTGAACCACATCAATGTTGAAGAAGTCTATGATGAACCTGATGCTGTGATTGGTACGTTCCTAATCAACTCCTGTCCAGCATTAGTTTTATTTGATACTGGAGCATCGCATTCATTCATATCAAGAGCATTTGTTAACAAACATGGGTTAACTGTCGAAAACATGGGGTGCCCAATTAGAGTCAGTTCTCCAGGAGGAGAAATGTTAGTATCATCTGGTTGTAGAAACCTTAACCTTGAGATTGGAAAACATCAGTTTCCAGCAAACCTCCTAATCCTAGAAACCCAAGGACTAGATGTCATTCTAGGGATGGATTGGATGACCCATTTTGAAGGGATCATAGACTGTGCAAATAGAGCAATCACCCTCACCACCCAGAAAAGAAGACGATCAGATTCAAGTCAAAGTTTGAAATGAAGAAGTTTAAGGTTAATTCTCTTAAGGGGGTTAGCCTCGGATGTGCTCATAGTAAGGGAATACCCAGATGTGTTTCCTGAAGAACTGCCGGGAATGCCACCCGATAGAGATGTCGAGTTTCTCATTGAGCTTAAACCAGGCACAGGACCAATAGCCAAAAGACCATACCCAATGGCGACAGAGGAACTGAAAGAACTCAAGAAACAGTTGGAGGAACAGTTGCAGAAAGGTTTTATCCGTCCAAGTTCTTCACCTTGGGGAGCACCAATCTTGTTTGTTGAGAAGAAAGACAGTACTCAGAGGCTAGTCACGGACTATAGAGCTTTAAATGAAGTAACCATTAAGAACAAATACCCACTCCCTAGAATCAACGACCTCTTTGATCAATTGAAAGGAGCCTGTGTGTTCTCAAAGATTGATCTCAGATCTGGATACTTTCAGATGAAGGTTAGAGAGTTGGACATACCTAAGACTGCTTTCACCACCCGATACGGTTTGTATGAGTACACAGTTATGCCTTTTGGCTTAACCAATGCGCCGGCATACTTCATGAATATGATGAATAAAGTGTTCATGGATTTCTTAGACAAGTTTGTCGTTGTGTTCATCGATGACATCTTGATCTACTCCAAAAGCCACAAGGAACATGAGGAACATCTACGTCAAGTTTTGCAAAGACTTAGAGAGCACAAATTGTATGGCAAGTTCAGCAAATGTGAGTTTTGGCTGGAACAAGTAGGATTCTAGGACACATTGTGTCTAAGGATGGAATAGCAGTAGACCCTGAAAAGGTTTCGGCAGTAACCAACTGGGAGTCGCCCAAGAATGTGGGAGATATCCGTAGTTTTCTGGGACTAGCAGGATACTATAGGAGATTCATTGAAAATTTCTCCAAAATTGCTAAGGCCTTAACAGAATTGCTACAAAAGGGCAAGAAGTTTGTGTGGACCGAAGAATGTGAAACTAGTTTTCAAGAACTGAAGAAACGTTTAGTATCAGCACCTGTTCTATGTTTACCAGATCTGGAGAAAGATTTCCAAGTGTACTGCGATGCTTCACATCGAGGACTTGGAGGTGTGTTGATGCAAGAAGGCAAAGTGGTGTCATATGCCTCAAGGCAGCTCAAGAAGCATGAAGTCAACTACCCCACACATGACTTAGAATTAGCAGCAGTAGTACATGCCCTGAAGATATGGAGGCCCTATCTCTATGGAAAGCGTTGTGAAGTATTCACGGACCATAAAAGTCTTAAATACTTCTTCACACAGAAGGAAATGAACATGCGACAAAGGAGATGGCTGGAATTGATTAAGGACTATGACCTGAGTTTGCAATACCACCCAGGAAAAGCCAATGTAGTAGCTGATGCCTTAAGCCGTAAAACTTATGTTAACGGACTCACGGCAGGGGAATTGCCAGAAGAACTATGCAAGGGATTCAAGGATCTTAGGTTGGAGATAGTACCTGAAGGTTTTGTAGCATCTCTAGAAGTGCAACCTCTTTTGATGGACAAAATCAAGGAGGCTCAAAAAGGAGACAAAGTGATGGAAGAAATCAAGAAAAATTTAGGTGAAGGCAAGGCCAAAGGTTTTCGACTAGATGAAGAAGGCATAGTATGGTTCATGAAACGAATTTGTGTTCCAGAAGATGTAGATCTCAGAAAGTTGATACTTCAGGAAGCCCATGATTCACCTTACTCCATACACCCGGGTAACACCAAGATGTATATGGATGTGAAGGAGAGGTTTTGGTGGAACAATTTGAAAAGAGATATTGCTGAATATATTGCCAAGTGTGATGTGTGTAGCCGTGTAAAGGCTGAGCATCAGAAGCCAGCAGGGTTACTTCAACCTTTGCCAGTACCCGACTGGAAATGGGATCAGATTGGGATGGACTTCATCACAGGTCTACCCAGAACCAAGTCTGGTTATGATTCTATTTGGGTTATTGTTGATCGTTTGACCAAGGTAGCTCATTTCGTGCCTGTGAAGACAACTTACACAAGTGCCAAGCTAGCAGATATTTACATGAAGAGAATAGTATGTTTGCATGGAGTTCCAAAGAAGATTGTGTCAGATAGAGGCACTCAATTCACTTCACATTTCTGGAAGCAGTTACATGAAGTCCTTGGAACTAGGCTAGAGTTTAGCACAGCCTTTCACCCCCAGACTGATGGACAGACTGAAAGGGTAAATCAAATCCTGGAGGACATGCTGAGAGCATGTGCATTAGACTATAAGTCTAGTTGGGATGATAATCTCCCATATGCTGAGTTCTCTTATAATAATAGTTATCAAGCCAGCATAGAGATGTCACCATTTGAAGCACTGTATGGAAGGAAATGCACCACCCCACTTTTGTGGAGTGGAGTAGGAGAAAGAAGTCTGTTTGGTCCTGATATAATCGAAGAAGCTGAAGAAAAGGTTAGGCTGATTAAGGACAGATTGAAGGCAGCTCAATCTAGGCAGAAAAGTTATGCTGATTCCAAACGGAGAGAAGTCACTTATGATATTGGAGATAGAGCCTATCTTAGAGTCTCACCCCTTCGTGGAGTGAAGAGGTTTGGAATCAAAGGAAAACTGTCACCAAGGTTTATTGGACCTTATAAAGTTTTGTCACGTAAAGGAGAAGTGGCTTATGAATTGGAACTACCGGAAGCACTTTCCGCAGTTCACAATGTTTTCCATGTTAGTCAGCTGAAGAAGTGTCACCCTGAAATGGCAGAAACTCCGCTGAGAGATACAGTGCCACTAGAAGAAGTTCAGCTGGAAAGTGATCTCACCTATGAGGAAAAACCCATAAAAATTTTGGAGACAGCAGAGAGAATTACCAGAACCAAGACTATCAAATTTTGCAAAGTACAATGGAATCACCATTCAGAGGAAGAAGCAACTTGGGAAAGAGAAGATGACCTTAGAGAAGAACATCCTCACCTATTTGCTAGCCAAACCGAATCTCGAGGGCGAGATTCATCTTAAGGGGGTTAGGTTTGTAACATCCCAATTTTCACAAAAATTTAAAACTTTTCATTTGCATCATGCATCATGTCATTGCATCATTGTTTGCATTGTGTTTGAATTCAAATTATGAAATTTAGAGAATTTATCTCCAAAAACCTAAATTGCAAAGTATCTGCAGATGCCTTCTCAAATTATTTCAAATTTTCAAATAAAGATTTTGAAAATTATATCCCCAATACATGCTAAACATGTGGGCATGTTTTTACAAATTTATTGAAAGTGGTTTGAGTGAATTTGAGTTTGAAATACAAAAGTTATTTGAAGTTGTTTAAAAACAGAAAAGAAAAACAGATTTGGAAAAAAAAATGTGCGAAACGAGCTATTTGGGCCGAGCCCATCTTCTTTCTCCCGCGCAGCGCAGCACGCAGCAGGCCACCCCGGCCCAGCCCATCTCTCTCTTCCTCTCGCTGACGTGCGGGACCCACCTGTCATCCCCGTCCTCAACATGACGAGCACGGACTCGTCCCCGACGCAAACCCTAACCGAATCGTAACAAATTCGTTGCGTTTTTGACGTGATACGCACGCGTGATCGCCCCATATAAACCCCTGACCCCCTCGTGTTTTCGCCCCAAGAAAATCAACACGAGAGCCACCAGGCTGCCCACAGAGACCCCGCCGCGCCGCCATTGCCGACGACAAGATCTTCAAATTCCGGTGAGAGCACGGCCGCATTGCCTCCCTATCCACCTCCCCGAGCTTCCTCACATTATTGCGCATCCTCCTGAACCTTTTCTCGATCTCTTCATGCAGAGGAGACGTCTCGAGCTTCATCGACACCGACGCCGTCCGCGGAAGCAACTCCAGGAGGAAGAAGGAGGACGCTCGCGACTACGCCGTCACCACCATCTGCTTCGCCTCGTCGCCCTGAACCCCGCGGTACGCCCCACGAACCGTAGATCGATTTAGAACTTATTCCTGCGATCACCGGCGATGGCGCCGCCGTAGGTTCTAGGGTTCCGGCATGTTTTCCGGCAGAAAACGTCATCGTTTTGGTACTTTAGATCTAGGTCGTCGGATCGAGGTTCAACGGTGGAGATTAGAAGATCTGCGCGAAGCGGTACCAGCCAACCAGAAGAAGCCACGTCGCCAAGTCGTCCGTGAAGCCTCGCCGCGCCCGTCCGCGTCTGCCCGCAACCCGTCCGCGCCCGCATCGCCCGCAAGACCGGTCAACGGAGGCTCCGCACCAACCAGAAGACGCCACGTCGACGGAGGACTCCAGCGCGAAGATCTTTTCAGTTTTCTTTATGTTTTAGCCCCTGCGCATCACAGATTAGTCCCTGCGATTTAGATCTATTATTAATTTTTACTCGTTTATCCAAAATTTATGAAATTTATATTTTTGGAAAGCTAATAATGTGTAGAAACTTTCTATATGCTTAATTTGAGGTTTGGACGAAATTAATTTAGATAAATTTTAAAAAATGGTTTAATTAATATTTTGGCTATAATTTAATTATAAAAATTGATAATTGAGCAAATTATTGTGCTATATTTTTGTTTGTAAAAGTAATGGCCGTAGCATTGCTCTGTAATTTTTGTAGAAGTGTTTTTATGTGTTTTTGCTTGTAAATTTGTTTTTATTGTATTTTAGGTGTTATTTTAATATGTAAATTATATTAAATTTGTTCTCCACATTATTATTTTTTCAAATAGAAAATTTAGCCTAGTAATTATGACCATGTTATATGCAAAATAACTTAGAAATATTTCACCTCACCGAAATATTTCTCTCTTCCTTAGAAAATTTTGGGTAATAAAATTTTGACAACACTTTCACTTAGAATTTTTCCTTAGAAATTTTCAACACATTAAAAGTGCTAAACTTGTCCTTAGAAATTTTTAGTATCTAGAAAACTTAGTTATTTCCTTAGAAATTATTCTAAGTACTTGCTATAACAAATGTTGGTCCTTAGAAAAATTTATCAACTATTGCTTTCATACATGTTTTTCCTTAGAAAATTTTAGCACTTCTTATTTTGTTTACTTTCCTTAGAAATTATTTTGGACATGATGTGTTAGATTTAGTCCTTAGTTAAATTTCGACCCAAGTGTTAGGACCTTGGTCCTTAGTCATTTTTGGACCTTCTTGATTGTCTTGTTTTAACTTAGAATTATTTCATGGCATGGCATGCATGCATCCCTAGTCCTTAGAAATATTTTGCACATCATGCATGACATATTTTCCTTAGAAGTTTTATGAAAATTGTTTGTTCATTATGTATTGTTTGATGTGTTAGAAACTCCGGAGGGAAACGAGGACTGTTGCAGCTGTTGTTGTTCTGCTTGTTGCCAAGGCAAGTGGCACACCCCCATGAAGTTTTCCTAAGTATTTTATATGCATTACTTAGTGTATTTCTTATATGCATGTGTTGGATAGTATTATAGCTATATGCTAAACCCACCATACCTTTACTCTAGTTGTGTCTAGAATCCCTTTTGATAACTTAGTAGATTATTGGATGCTATGCAAATGTGTTTTCCTTAAAGCTAAATTCTACTAAGTAATTTATCACCTGGGTGGACTTGGTTATGAAAAGATGATGGAAAGGTTGAGTGTCATCTCTTAGGGGTGACCTCTAAGGGATGGTCACTTGTGGTTGCCACCCAGGGTATTAAGGGGCCAAGGTTTTCTCTAAGTGAAAGTGCACAACCTCTGCAGAGTTAAAAACTAAGTACTTAGCCGTGTCCCCGGTTACGGATAATTTGAGCAGCTGATCAAGGATTCAACGGAGGCTTCATGATTCAAATTTCGAAATTAAAACTTGGTGGTGAACAAGGGTAGTTAAGACAATGGTTTTCAAGCCATCTTGTCTCAAAATTTTGAAGGAAACGTTTTTTTTAAAGTGTTAGGCAAAATTGGCTTTTATGCAAATCAGCCTTCAAACTCCACCAGCCAAATGTGCATATAGGTTATAGAGTTATTCCTATATGAGTCCACATAGTGTCACTTGCCAGGATCATTTTTAATGATTCTGACCCACTCTGTTGCAAATATTACTTTGTTGCAGACTTTTCTGACGATGAGTAAGGTCACGTTTGGGTTTCGAGTCTGCAACCAACATGTTTTCGCCTGTGGCGCATCATGAAGAATGGAGGCTCATTGAAGATTTATTCCGCTGCTTTATTTGTTTTGAGCTAGCTATAAGCTATGCAAAGATGTATCGAACTATTTATTCCTCCAAGTCTGGATCATTCGTGTAATATTGATACAATGTTGTGATATTCATCTTAAACTGTGTGTGCAAATGAAACGATCCAGGGGTTTGCACTATACACAGGTACCTTGCCATTTTCTAAGTGCAGGTACACTACATGTGAAGAGAATCAAGTGGTTAAAGTTATAATTAATTGGGACTGGGCACCCCATTTGCCAGCTCTTTTTGCAAATTATTGGATAAGCGGATATATATGCCACTAGTCCATTCGTGAAAGTCTGTCATGAGTAAATGACAACGTGATAGAGTAAACGCCACATACTTCCTCATGAGCTATAAAACATTGACACAAATAAAGAGTAATAAAGTTTTGAATAGTTTAAAGGTAGCACATGAAGTATTTACTGAAAATGGCAGGAAATACCACATAATAGGTAGTTATGGTGGACACAAATGGCATGGGTTTTGGCTCAAGGTTTGGATGCACGAGAAGCATTCCCTCTCAGTATAGAGTTTAGGCTAGCAAGGTTGTTTGAAGCAAACACATGATATCAACCGGTACAACAAGACTCACATAAAAACATATTGCAAGCATTATAAGACTCTACACTGTCTCCCTTGTTGTTCAAACACTTTACCAGAAAATATCTAGACCTTAGAGATATCAAACATGCAAACCAAGTCTCAACAAGCTCTACGGTAGTTTTCCACTAATAGGCTTTAAATACATGATGCAAGAGCTTAAACATGATCTACTTGAGAGCTCAAAACAATTGCAAAGCATCAAATTATCCAAGACAATGATATTACAAGAATGAGTATGTCTTTTCAATATACCATCCACATGCAGCATTTTCTATTTCCAACCAAACACCAATCAACTTATTTCAACACAAACTCTCCAAATAATACAACAATGAAACAAGAGAGTACTTCTCTACAAGAACTAACAGCTCTGAAAGAGATGCATGAAAAACAGGAGCTAAAAGCATTGCAGTAGCTAGTTAAGAATACTCAACAAATATAAGTGAAGAATATAAGTATTCACATGAAAAAGCGGAGCGCGTCTCTCTCCCACACAAGAATGCTAGGATCCAAATTATTCAGAAAAAGAAAACAACAAAGCAAAAATAAAAGCACACAGACGCTCCAAGTAAAGCACATAAGATGTGAAAGAATTAAAATATAGTTTCACTAGAGATGACCTGATAAGTTGTTGATGAAGAAGGGGATGTCCAAGGCATCCTCAAGCTTAGACGCTTGAGTCTTCTTGAAATATGCTTGGATGCACCTCGGGGGCATCCCCAAACTTAGGCTTTTCACTCTTCTTGATCATATCATATCATCCTCCTCTCTTGATCCTTGAAAACTTCCTTCACACCAAACTTAGAGTAATTCTCATTACAGGGTTAGTGCATAATCAAAAATTCACATGTTCTGTGATGACACAATCATCTCCAACACTTCTGGACATTAGCTACAGACACTGATATTTTGTGGAGCACAGAAATCCACTCAAACACAGCAAAAGAGAGAATGCAAATCAAAAGGCAGAATCTGTCAAAAACAGAACAGTCTGGAAAGACGAATTTTTTCGAGGCACTTAAGTTGCTCAGATTTGCGTACATATATGAGGATCACGCCTGAAGTTTTTCAGAATTTTTGGATTTTTCAAGAGTGCGTACCGCTCAAAACGGTGGACAGAAAAAAATCTGTCTCTACGCAGAAATCCAAATCGAGCATCAACTTTCTATTAGAGGCTTTACTTGGCACAACAATGCAATAAAATAAAGATACAAAGGAGTTGTTACAGAAGTAAGCAAGCTCCTTGACTCAAAGAAAATGAAAAATTGCAGAAATAAAAATATGGGTTGTCTCCCATAAGCGTTTTTCTTTAATGCCTTTCAGCTAGGCGCAGAAAGTGAAAATCAAGTGTTTCCAAGTGAAGAAGAATCCAAATCAATAATGGCACTTGTTCTAATAATAGAATCAAAAGGCAACTTCATTCTCTTTCTAGGGAAGTGTTCCATACCTTTCTTGAGTGGGAATTGGTACCTTATATTTCCTTCTTTCATATCAATAATGGCACCAACAGTTCTAAGAAAAGATCTTCCCAAAACAATAGGACAAGATGCATTGCATTCGATGTCCATAACAACAAAATCAACGGGGACAAGGTTATTGTTAACCATAATTAGAACATCATCAACTCTCCCAAAGGTTTCTTCATAGCATTATCAGCAAGATAAACATCCAAATAATAATGTTCCAAAGGTGGCAAATCAAGCATATCATAAAGTTTCTTAGGCATAATAGAAATGCTAGCACCAAGATCACATAAAGCATTACAATCAAAATCATTCACCTTCATCTTAATGATGGGCTCCCAACCATCTTCTAACTTTCTAGGGATAGAAGCTTCATGTTTTAGTTTTTCTTCCCTAGCTTGTATGAGAGCATGTGTAATATGTTTTGTAAAAGCCATATTAATAGCACTAGCATTAGGACTTCTAGCTAGCTTTTGCAAGAACATAATTACTTCAGAAATATTGCAATCATAAAAATCAAAATCATTTTGGTCAATGGCAAAGGAACCATTGTCTCCCATACTTCGAAAAATTTCAGCACTCTTATCAAGAACTTTGTAAGTGGTTTTGGGCAATTTTAAACGTTTTGCAGGGGTAGAAGAAACATTGCCAACACCAATTATGTTACCATTGATAGTAGGAGGCTTACTAGCATGTGAAACATTAGCATTACTAGTGGTGGCAATAGTACAAACTCTAGCCATACTATTCTCTTTTTCAATTTTATCCTCTCTTTCCCACCTAGCATGCAACTCAGCCAACATCCTAATATTGTTGTCAATTTTAGCTTGGATAGCATTGGCAGTAGCAAAGGCCTCGTTCTCTTTAACATCATTAGGCATAACTTTTAGTTTCAAAAGATCAACATCAAGAGAAAGACTATCAACCTTAGAAGCAAGAACATCAATTTTACCAAGCTTTTCCTCAACAGTTTTGTTAAAAGCATTTTGTGTACTAATAAAATCCTTAAGCATGGCTTCAAGATCAGAGGACACACTTCTATTATTGCTGTAGGAGTTACCATAAGAGTTGCTATAACCATTACCACTATTAAAAGGATAAGGCTTATAATTGTTGCTACCAAAATTATTCCTATAATCATTGTTGTTGAAGTTGTTATTTTTAATGAAGTTCACTGTGACACCCCGGCCTACCCCCGGGCCGGGCCTGTCACCCCTGGCAGCTCTCTAGGATCTCCAGACTGGCCCCACAGATCAACACTAGTTTTTTCTGTGCACTTTGTCCTCACTCGTGCGCACCCGGGAACCAGTTCCCGGTCGGTCACCCATCCTTGGAGTGCTCCGGGCCAAGCACGCTTAACCTCAGAGTTCCTTCCAGATGAGCTTCCGGAAAAGAAGTTGCAACTTGTTGATATGAGTATTCTATCAATCCTGTTAAGCCCTGAGCCAGGATCTCACATTCAACATGCTCTTCTTGAGCAACCAATGAAGTTAAAGGAACATTATTTGGATCAACATGATATTTACCATTCACAAGCATAGACATAATAACATCAATCTTATCAATCAAAGAGGAGGTTTCTTCAACATAATTTACCTTCTTACCTTGAGGAGTCCTTTCAGTGTGCCACTCGGAATAGTTAATCATCATATCATCAAGAAGCTTTGTTGCAGCACCCAAAGTGATGGACATGAAGGTCCTTCTAGAGGCCGAATCCAACAAGTTCCTCGAAGAAAAATTTAGTCCTGCATAAAAGGTTTGGATGATCATCCAAGCAGTCAGTCCATGGGTGGGACAATTCTTTACCAATGATTTCATTCTTTCCCATGCTTGGGCAACATGTTCATTATCAAATTGCTTGAAATTCATAATGCTACTTCTCAAGGATATAATCTTAGCAGGAGGATAATATTTTCCAATGAAAGCATATTGGCATTTAGTCCATGAATCAATACTATTTCTAGGCAAAGATAGCAACCATTCTTTAGCTCTCCCTCTCAAAGAGAAAGGAAATAATTTCGGTTTTATAATATCCCCATCTATATCCTTATACTTTTGCATCTTACAAAGTTCAACAAAATTATTAAGATGGGCAGCAGCATCATCAGTACTAACACCAGAAAATTGCTCTTTCATAACAAGATTTAATAGAGCAGGTTTAATTTCATAAAAGTCTGATTTAGAAGCAGGTGGAGCAATAGGAGTGCATATGAAATCATTATTATTTGTGCTAGTGAAGTCACACAACTTGGTGTTCTCAGGAGTACTCATTTTAGCAAAAAGAACACTAGGCTGAAATAACAAAATAAAAACGAGTAACTATTTTTTGTGTGTTTTTGATAAAGAGAACAAACAAGACAAAATAAAAAATAAACTAAGCAAGACAATAACAAAGTAAAGAGATTGGAAGTGAGAGACTCCCCTAACAGAAGGCTTGACCTCCCCGACAGCGGCGCAAGAAAAAGTGCTTGATGACGTGAAAGACACACGTTCGTTGGAACCCCAAGAGGAAGGTATGATGAGTACAGCAGCAAGTTTTCCCTCAGTAAGAAACTAAGGTTTAATTAGACCAGTAGGATGTCGAAATCACTTCTGAAGGTTGTTGGTGAAGGAGTGTAGTGCGGCGCAACACCAGGGATTCCGGTGCCAATGTGGAACCTGCACAACACATCAAACTACTTTGCCCCAACTTAACAGTGAGGTTGTCAATCTCACCGGCTTGCTGAAAACAAAGGATTAGACGTATATTGTGGAAAATGATGTTTAATTGCAGAGAATGAAATAGCACAATGATAGCAGTAGGTTGTATTTCAGATGTAAAAGAATGGACCGGGGTCCACAGTTCACTAGTGGTATTTCTCCATAATAAATAACTAACATGCTGGGTAAACAAATTATAGCTGGACAATTGACAATATTGATAAGTGCATAACATGCATGTGCAAGTTGTGGTGTCTACTATGAGATTCATTTGGGCATTACGACAAAGTACACAGACCGTTATCCAGCATGCATCTGTGCCTAAATAGTCCACCTTCAGGTTAGCGTCCGCACCTCTTCCAGTAATAAGTTGCAAGCAACAGACAATTGCATTAAGTAAAGTGCAATTTGTAAACAACACATTCATCCTTACACAAAGCATCATTAGGTTACCCCTAGTGGCAACAACACATCCACAACCTTAGGGGTTGCTGTCACTCCCCCAGATTAAATGGAGACTGAACCCACTATCTAGCATAAATACTCCCTCTTGGAGTCACAAGCATCCACTTGGCCAGAGTATCAACAAGTAACGGAGATCATGCAATATCATAAAAGACATAGACATAATATTCAGTATTCAACTTGACATGGTATCAATATTCATCGGATCCCAGCAAACACAACATGTAGCATTACAATAAGATGATCTTGATCATGATAGGCAGCTCACAAGATCTAAACATGATGGCACAAGAGGAGAAGACAACCATCTAGCTACTGCTATGGACCCATCGTCCAAAGGTGAACTACTCACACATCACTCCGGAGGCAGGCATGGCGATGTCGAGCCCTCCGGTGATGATTCCCCTCTCTGGCAGGGTGCCGGGAAGAGCTTCAGAACCCTCCCGAGTTAGGATTGACGACGGCGGCGGCTCTGGAACTTTTCTTGGAATATGACTCGGGTGTTTAGGGTTTTCCCGAATAGATGAATATATAGGTGAAGTGGCGGCGTCGGTGGAAGCCCGTGGCGTCCTCACCATGTGGCAGCGCGACAGGAGGTGGGACCGCGCCACCACCTGGTGAGGGCGGCCCACGATCCCCCTTCGTCTCTCCTTCGAACTCCGTGTATGTGTCAGCAAAATAGGGACTTTGGCTTTTGTTTCGTCCAATTCCGAGAATATTTCCGGAACAACTTTTCTGAAACCAAAAACAGCAGAAAACAAGAACTGGCACTGTGGCATTTTGTTAATAGGTTAGTCCCAGAAAATGCATAAAAATGATATAAAGTGTATATAAAACATGTAGCAATTGGTATAATATAAGCATGGAACATCAGAAATTGTAGATACGTTGGAGATGTATCAACATACTTCTACACAATCTTGATAAAATAATATTGCAAGGCTCATGTCATGAATGAAGTGAATCAAAGCAATGGTCTATAGTTTGCTAACAAATAGATAAAGAGTAAACAACTGAATCATATAAGCAAAAACTTTTCATGAATAGTACTTTCAAGACAAGCATCAAAAAGCTTTGCATAAGGTTAACTCATAAAGCAATAGATTCTAAGTAAAAGGCAATGAAGCAACACATAGGAATATTTAAGTTTCAGCAATTGCTTTCAACTTTCAACATATATATCTCATGGATATTGTCAACACAAAGTAATATAACAAGTGCAATAAGTAAGCATATAAGAATTGATGCACACAAAGTTGACACAAGTGTTTGCTTCTGAGATAGAAAGAATTAGGTAAACTGCCTCAACATAAAGTAAAAGAAAGGCCCTTCGCAGAGGGAAGCAGGTATTAAATCATGTGCTAGAGATTTTTATGATTTTGAAATCATATAGAGAGCATAAAATAAGTTTTTGAGAGGTGTTTGTTGTTGTCAACGAATGGCAGTGGGCACTCTATCCCCCTTATCACCCAGACTTTCAAGAGCGGCTCCCATGAAGAACGTTATTTCTACACAAGGGTAGATCATCCCTCTTCTCTTTTGTTTATACATGCATATTTATAAATTGGTATGACACTCCTCCCAACCTTTGCTTACATAAGCCATGGCTAACCGAATCCTCGGGTGCCTTTCAACAATCACATACCGTGGAGGAGTGCCTATTTGATAATGTTTAACACTTTGAACTTTGCTTTTGATAAATCATTCGCAAATTGGGACTGGGCACCCCATTTGCCAGCTCTTTTTGCACGTTATTGGATAAGCGGATGTATATGCCACTAGTCCATTGGTGAAAGTCTGTCATGAGTAAATGACAAGGTGATAGAGAAAACGCCACATACTTCCTCGTGAGCTATAAAACATTGACACAAATAAGGAGTAATAAAGTTTTGAATAGTTTAATGGGAGCACATGAAGTATTTACTTGGAATGGCAGAAAATACCACATAATAGGTAGTTATGGTGGACACACATGGCATGGATTTTGGCTCAAGGTGTGGAAGCACGAGAAGCATTCCCTCTCAGTACAGTGTTGAACAGTACCTGTGGCGTTTTTGCAAAAAGGCCCCTGCATTTTCTACAAATTGCCAACCAGTCTTTTCATACATAAATGAAACCATAACCCTAGAGCCCATAATCGTCTTCATTCCGCAACCCCCGTCTCCCCCGTATGGGCGGGCCACCTCCAGCCGCCGCCTCGACCTCTCCGGCAACCTCCAGCCCCAGTCGCCGCTCCT